>JBAMNC010000214.1:167500-652217 GCA_037902135.1 Cetoscarus ocellatus
ACATTATTTGACAACGGTGATGGATGTATTTTTACCTGGAATGTTGACATGACATGTCTGTCTGAATGTTTCTTTCAGGGCAGTTTTAGTTCAACTAGTTATTTATCACAAAAAGCATTTCTATTGCCATGATTGAAAGCTCTGTTGACAAATATTACTTAGTGTTTTTAAAGCTAGGTCGGTAATTTTGGAAAACTAGCATGAATTTGAATGTAGCATCTCCTCAGGACTACTCCTAGCCCCTCCCCCCCTCACTGGAGCTCCTCTAAAACTATGCCCCCCACTCACATGCGCGAGCGCCGCTGATTCACGACCATATAACTGATTCAACACAAAACCAGTCCTCAGCACAAGGTTTTAATTTTGCACTACACCAAGTCATGTCTCACTCAGCGATAAGAAAACACCAAAACATATCATAGTAAAGTTAAAAAAACAAACACTGCAAGTTAGTTAGTACTCATAACCCAATGTTGACTCTCGTTTTTGCCCTGGCGTTGTCCAAATTCATTTTTGTTTTGGCCTTCTCCATCTCCGTCTTTCTTCTCTTCCTCTGTTTAGCAGGAGGAGCGGTAATCGAGGTATAGGTAGTTTCTCTGCCATTCTCCACATAGCTGTCAAGTCTCCCATTTTAGCCGGGACAACATTCTGCTGCCTCTCCAAACTGAGCTCGGTCACCAGCCAAATGGGGCGGTAATGCACCAAAATGATGGATGCCAACCGCCGTAAAACCGAAGAAGAAAAAACCTCGCGAGAACTGCCACCTGCAGTAGCCTGGGTGGCAGTTGTTGCGAGATTAGAGTTGGCTGGCAACAAACCAAGAAAAACAAAGTGTTTTATTTTAGATTTCTTGTACTCCTGTCATAAAATGTAAGGGATACTGGAGCTTGGTTGGGGTTGTGGGACGGCTCGCAGTGGGCTTCCCTTTTTCCAAAGCCAAAACTTGACATGTAAGCATTCTCCAGCGTACTTGGATCCCTCTCAGCTCGGCTACGTGCATTGAATCAGGGTCAGTGCATGCCGGCAAAATGTACGTGCAGAAGGTGGGCAGAACGGAAGTACGGGATTTGATTGGTTTAATAAACTCGGAATGAGTTGCTGTGATTGGTTGGTGTTTTCCCTGTTTTACTGCTACAACAGTGTGATGAGTTACCTCATCATCCTGTTTTAGCTGGTTGCTGGGTCAACTGTGTCCTCAATGCAACAAACTGCTTCAGTGGCCCATCATAAAGTGAGCCAAGACCACCTCTTTCAGATGAGCTTGGTGCAATTCTTTGTACTGAAATAAGGATGATTGATGTGTCCATATTCAAATAAAATGTGATGAAGAGGGTTTGCAAACTTGTATCGGAACAACTCTACAAAAAGATCTAGTGGTGAAAACCACCTCAGATGTTTCATCAACAAACTGATTATTGAAAGTGGTGCTCCACTAATTCATGTCGTCAACTCTAAACTCCTGCTTACCTTCCTACAAATTACATACTCAGAGTGTCAGCACATGTCAGAGTGGGTATTCTGGTTTCACTTTTGTACAGTAGAAGGATACAGTGACTCATTTTTATTAACATACAGCCAGTACTTTTTAATACACAAACCTTTTAAGATAAACATCTGAAGTTTGACAAGATTCATGGTCTATCTGGTATAATGTCAGCACAGCACCGACGATTGTGACTGGACAGTTGTAATGGTCACAGGAGATCAATCTGTCCAATCAGAGCTCTTATCTGAGGGTCTTGAGCATCACAGACAGTAATAGCAGCATCTTCCTGTGTTTACTCCGAGGGGACGGGGAGGGGGCCTGGATGGAGTCTACACACTTATAGATAAATACAGATAACTTTTAATCTCACACTAATTCTGAGCCCCTTCCCTTTCCTCCTCGTATGTCTTCCTGTCTAGACTTGTGTTGTTTCTGATCACTAAACTCCTGTGCCTCTTCATATTGAACATATACAGTAACGAACTTTGTCTGAGGTCAAACTGTGGGAAGAAAAAATTATAACCAGAAATTAAAAGTAAATATCATCATCTAAATCACACATTATACTTGTGTGATATTTACATTATATCCACAGTCTAAGTGTTTGTTTATGTTTAAGTCCCAGGCTGCAGCTGGCATGCTCCCCTGGAAGCCTCTTTATCTCCCTGACCACTTGAGCCGGGGAAGTGAGGCTGCCACACAGCGCCTGGTCCTCACAATCACTGGAGCTGCTCCAACATTCCCCAGTGACAGCGACTCAAACAAACCTGAGGACTGACCGTGACTCAGCCGTGTGTCTGCACGTCTGGCTGTTTCAAGAGCAGCACCAGTGGGAACTGGACAGAAAATTTCACCTCTTGGCGGTGCATAATGAACCGATGTTCAGCATTTAAATGTTGAAGATGGAGTTTGCTTCTCAAGTTTAACTGTACTGCTCTCAATTTTATTTTTGTTTAATCTGATTTTATTTTACAAGTACTTTTTGAATGTCTACACTGTCTACTGTGGACAACACACAGAGAGGGACAGTGTTATTTTACAAACCCCAATTTCAATGGGGTTGGGACATACATGAAAACAGAATACAATTATGTGCAAATCCTTTTTGTCCTTCATTCAATTGAATACACAACAAAGACAATATATTCAGACAACTTGATCCTCTTTTTGCAAATATTCACTCATTTCGAATTCGATACATGCAACATGTTCCAAAAAAGCTGGGACAAGGCATGTTTACTGCTGTGCTACATCACATTAACTTTTAACAACAATCAATAAGTGTTTGGGAACTGAGGACACTGATCATTAAAGCTTTGTAGGTAGAATTCTGTCCCATTCTTACTTGATGTACAACCCTCAGTTGCTCAACAGTCTGGAGTCTCTGAGTCATATTTTGCGCTTCACAATGTGCCACACATTTTCAGTGTAAGACAGGTCTGGACTGCGGACAGACCAGTCTAGTACCTGCACTCTTTTACTACAAAGCCTGTTGTAGCCTATTGTCTTGCTGACATAGGAAAGGGTTCCCTGAAAAGACATTGTTTGGATGGCAGCGTATGTTGCTGCAAAACCTGTATATACCTTTCAGCATTAATGGTGCTTTCACAGAGGTGCAAGTTACCCATGCCATGGACACTAACACGCCCCCATACCATCACAGATGTTGCCTTTTGAACTTTGCACTGATAAAAATCTGGATCATCCTGTTCCACATTAGCCCAAAGGACAGGACGTCCATGAATTCTAAAAGTAGTTTGAAATATGCACTCATCAGACCACAGCACACTTTCCATTTTGCATCAGTCCATCTCAGATGAGCTCTGGTCCAGAGAAGTCAGTGACGTTTCTGGGTTTTGTTGATATTTGTTTTGCGTGCAGACTTAACTTACACTTGTAGATGCAGCGATGAACTGAGTTGACTGACAGTGGTCTTCCAAAGCGTTTCTTAGCCCATGTGGTTATGTCCTTTACAGAATGATTTGTTCTTTCCAGGCTGTAGCACCTCAGTTATGGAAAGCTCTCCCTTTGTCTTTATGCTGTACTGGGTTTTCTTACTTTCTGAACTTTATCTAAGTGTTTTATTTATGTTTTTTTTCTTGTAAATCACTTTGTTTTTTTGCTATAGAAATAAACTTTACTTACTTACACTTAATTGAGAAAAATGGATTTATGCAGCCTTTTATAGTCCTAATAAAACAAATTCTAAATAAATGAACAGGGCAACCATACCAGGTTTATCATTGCCTCCTCTGTCATGCCAAAATCAAGACACACTAAAAATACACAATAATGAGGTCACTGTCCAATTATTTCAGTCTCCTGGCAGTAGCTTTGGGCAAAAAGGTGATTAAGTGGTTTTGTAAGTTATCAGACACTTCGCAGGAAGAGTGAACGGGCCACAAACAGGAAGGAGCGGAATGTGCTTCCTGTTAGCTGGCGGTGTTTAACAGTGCAGATACCACGTGCCATCATAACTGACACACACATAGGCACTCACACTCTTGCATACTAAGAGGCAGGAATGTTTTTCTACTGAAATCAGGGAGAAGCAGACTGTCAGGAAAGACAAACAGTAAGAGCAGATAACACTGAGACAGTGTGTCCACATTCGGGGGGACAAATTACATGAATCTAACTTTACTTCTTGACAAGAGCATTTTTATTTTCCAGACAAACACAGAGACCGAGCGGCTACATCCAGTGTTGATAAAAAGTGATGTCATTCTTGGAGTATGAAAAGAAAACCTGAAGCTCCTCAAATGTCCACTTGGGGCTGGCTCCAGAATCAAGGAATTTCCATTAAGCCCTTGGTTAAAATGCCAGTTTTTACAGCAGATATTAACATGATTACAGACTGGTTAAAACATTGGTCTTGGTCTCGTTATCTTGTTTCTTTATGCCTGTTTCTTTACATGTGACTGAAAGTATGCATTCACATCATAACATGCTCACCTGACTAGCAGTTCCATCCATGTTGCAGAGAGCAACATCTGGTGACTTCAATCAGTGAAAAGAAACAGGGGAACGCCTCAATTCAGCTGGGAAGTGGCACGTTGGTAGTAATTTTCAGAAGGCTTAATTACACCAAGAAGTTTATGGTTTAGCCAGTGTATTTGTCAGTAAATAGAATAACTCAAAAAGTTATGAACAGGTTTTGATGACATTTTTCAAGGGATGTTGGTCATAACACAAGGGAGATGTGATTAGATTTTAGTGGTGATCTGAATCCCCAAATCTAGAATCCAGATGTAGGCATTTTCTAAAGGACATGCTATCAGTGTGAGATATGGCAGTTTTCCATATTTTTGACAATAACTTGCCAGCACTGTTGGAAATGCCTGTGTGGAGGTTTGTGACCCCAGAGCACTTCTGGTTTTTATGATAGACATACTGGGAAATGTAGAACTATTCAAGGACACAAAGAGATTTTCTTCAACCTTTGCACAAATAATAACTCTCACTCAAGCTTGTGATCATTGGATTTTCAAGGCTATGAGTCAAAGGTCAAGTTGATGGAGTCTCGACATATTTGGCTTCAGGAATTTAATATCTGAAAAAACTGTACCTGAAGCCCCAGATAGACGGTTTAAAATATATATTCAGGATATATTTCACAAGTTCAAAAGGGCAACAGTGTTCAGGGAGGCAGAATCTTGCAAAACACACATCTGGAATGCAAATGAAAGATAAGCCAATTTGTACAGGAAACTCTTGCAAAAGATGGTCTGGAGAGGAAATCGCTTTCCAGAGATGTTTTTAGCGTTCTTTGTTCCTCATTTGATAAAGACATTTCCAATTCTGATACACATGCTGCTAAAGCAGGCAGCATCTATGTTAAAGTCTCTATTGGCCCTTTTCCATCAGCACGTCTTAGCCCTACTCTACTCGGCTCGGCTTTCCCTGACTCTACCCGGCTCTACTCTACTCGCTTTGTGCTCTTTTTCCACCAGCCTGGTTCCCTGCTCAGCGGGGGCGGGGTCGCCATAAAACAGCTGGGTGACACTGCGTTCATGTCATTTTGAGCGCGACACAACAATCAAAACAATGGAGGACTTGGAGGCAATAGTATACTTGCTGCTTGATCTTTGGCTTTTTGTCACAAACCGAATGAAAGAGGAAAGCAGAAGAAGGCTGCAGGCGGCGAGAAGAAATACCGAGAATGAGAGCAATTGAGCTCAAAAAGAAATGACGTATGAGGGTAAGCTAATGGTAGCTACTGCTAGCATGTTAGCTAGCTTGTCGCGCTCACGACTCATTGAGTGACGACATTCTCTGACCAATCAGTAGCCGGCAGTTGGTCGACGTCACCTTTTAGTATCGACTCAGCTCACTTAGAACCAGAGCTGAGTAGGTACTAAAAACTGGTTTGTTGTAGGAGGTACCGTGCCGGTGGAAATGCAATGCAAACCGTGTAGAGCCGAGTAGAGCCGAGCAGAGTAGAGCAGAGTAGGGCTAAGGCGTGCTGGTGGAAAAGGGCCATATGAGGAGTCACACCTTGCTGTTGTCACACATGTAGCTCCTGCCTGTCTCCACTTTAAGGGACGCTGATCGGGCCATGCCCCTGCAGACCGAGCTCAATCGTTTGACTTGGAGCTTACAAGATGGATCTGACTGATTTATAGACATTTGATCAGGTGGACCCAGCTGCACTACAAGGTTATGGAGTTTCATTGAAACTTTACACAAGTGTCCACATTTTGGATGGATGGAATACTTCATTCATCCCCTCGGGAAAATTTGGGTATCCAGAAGCAATAAATACATTTTTTAAACTTTGCACAATTTTTCAGTAAGTCATGAGAGTGGGTGATCAGATTTTAGAATTCATTAGTTAAATGTCAAGGTCATGGAGTCTCCTAGTCACCCTTTTCTTGTGAACACAATAGCTTAGAAAGCTTTGAAGAATTTTGGAGGTCAAATGTCATCAGGTCGTGTGAACATAATATTTTGAAAAATGCTTTAAGGAATTTTTGATCGTTGCACAAATATCAACTTAAGTAAAGGATGAACTGGTGAGATTCCTTAATTTCCTTGTTGATTTGTTTGCTTTAACATTATATATAAAATTATCAGTTTAATTGCTGTTTGTTTCATTAACAGTTAGCATTTCTTTACAGGACCTTTTATACAGTCAACATGCTTACTCTTACCTTAAATTCTATTCCTTATTTGTTTTCTGTTCAGATACAAGTGGATGCTCTTTGTTCAGCTTGGTTCATTTGAATGTTTATTAAACACAGCAATCAATCTCTGTGTTGGTGCAAACAACCACCCCGATCTTGCCTGATAGGTGGTATCAGCTTGCTTCCAAACGGCCATTGGAGCAGTTTGTTTGTAGTGAGGACACAACTGACGCAAACAGGTTGACGAGTTAGCATCATCCCACTGCTGTCGTAGTGTAACATTAGCAGCAGTAATATTAACTGTATTACAACAGCCAGGCAATAAGGCTGAAAGCGAAGTGCAAATAGATATTAATATTTTGATCCCACTGAGTCACGCTCTGTGTACATGCACAACAAAACGTGTAAATATCTACAGGTTAACATTACTCACTGTCTTTCCAGCAGGTCATCACAGGACTCGATAACTGATTCAAAAACTGGTTTAGATTCCCAGACTGTAGTCCTGCTCATTTAAGATGGAGAATTTATCTTTATTCCTCTCTACTTTTCTGCATTGCCGACAGTTTCTCTGCTTCTACAGGTGTTACATCATAATAAGTTGCCATGCTATCTAGTGCCCTCTATGGTCGACTGTAGGCAATGGCAGGCGTTATAAGCCACTCCTTTCCAAGCACAGTTTGTTTACATTTATATGGTAAGGCGTATCCCACATTGACGTTCCTCTGTATTATCTTACATAGCACATTTAATCACAGGAAGAAGGAATTATTCCAACCACAATCTACCCATTTTATCGTTATTATATTTCTGTTTTGTGGTTAGCTTAGTCTGCTGGCTTCTTTCCAATAAACCTGTGATGTAAGGTAAGCTCTGGCCTTTTGTGCGACTCAGGACAGCAGTGTGGGTGCGACATGGCCTTGACTCTGCCCTTTTCAAAATGCTAAATCATGAAACAGTCTAAGAGAAATTTGAAATTACGTTTTTTTTTTTTTTTAAGTGAAAAACCAAAACAAACAACCAAGCTGCAGGTGTGAAAACCTCCTTAATGCTTCAGTAGGGATATCATGTGGTATTTGAATACTGTTGAATAATTTTTAAATGTATTTTTACCCGTATTTTGTTTCAGTGAAGTTTTACACATCAAAAAACATGCATGCCATGTTGTATGTTGGCTCTTCCTGATGTGATGGATGGTCACGGAGGGGAGGAAGAGAAGTGAGGGAGTTTGAGGGCTCTTGGTCATAGAGCAGCATGCCTGTGTTTATAAAATTAACATTGCTCGTCCTTGAGGCCTTCCTGATTGAATCACACGGGCTCGATGACGTCATGCAAGGTTTAAGTCATATTTTGGATTAGGGAGGGCTATCGAGAGAGGGGCAGAGAGAGAGGGAGGGAGGATGAGTCACAGTCTCATTGATGACTGTCTCCACTGAGCGGTCAGATAATTCAGGTACAGAAAGAGACACGACTGCCTAATGGCACTCAGATAAAATGACTTATTGAGAAGTTGCAAAATACACCCTTTAAGAAGATTAAATAGTATTGATGCTCTTACCTCCCCCTCCTCAATACCCTGTTACATAAGATCAAGGATTAAAATAAAACGCTAAAAATCTGTACCTCCATCAATTGTGGACTCACTGTTCAGCTACAGAGTCATACAGAAAACTGATCCAGAACTCACTGTTCTTTCATGTCTTTGTTTTTCCATCCATTATATGCTTATCCCTTTTGGGGTTGCATGCTGGATCCTGTCCCAGCTTTCACTGGACAGTGATTAGCTGGACTGGTTGCCAGCTAACCACAGGGCTGATATGTAGAGACAAACAATCAACCACACTCACACTTACGGACAATTAAGAGACACCATTTTAGCTAACCAGCTTGCCTTTGGTCTGTGTGAAGGAGTTGTTCCCAGAAAGAACCTACACATGCACGAAAAGAGCATACAAACTCCACAGTAACAGTCTTGTTCACAGCATTACCATGAAGCCTGTGCGTTCAATCCGCGACTCCAGAGATGTTCTGTATCTGTGACTACAGACATGGGGGCAAAAGTTTACTAATTGTACAAATGAATGTCTTTTGCAGAACTTTTACCTGATTAAAAGCTGTTATTTCAAAGCAGTGGCTCTCAAATACTTTATGTCATGCCGCCCTCTGAGATTGATATTATGTCACCACACCCTTATTCCCTACAAACGCACAAAATGGTTAAGTTTTGATATTTCTTTATGCATCCAAGCATGTGGTAACTAATTTCTCCATTAGGTAACACAGAGAAAACCAAACTAAATTGTTTTATTTGCCCTTTTTATATACTCACATGGATTGTACTGTATTTTAAACTCCAGCCACTGTCTTAAAATGATAAAAACAACAAAGAAACGACTCATATGCTTACTTTTTTGAAGACTCAAGAACAGATTTAAGTCCAAGTCACAGTTTGGAGTTTTAAACTATTACATTTTCTGCATAAAAAAACATTAATCAAAGCATACCAACAGAAGCCTGTTGTTATAGACCACCTCTGACATCGCAGAGGCCAATCACAGTGCAGAATTTGGGAACAACACTCAGAGTGGCCAATCAAATTTCCAGGGGGCTCAGGCCTAAATATTGCCACTGTTCAGACAAATCATAACACCCCCTTGGGAATCGTGCCCCACTGTTTGAGAAACACTGCTTTGAAGACAAAAAAGGCCTATGAATATCTGCAAAATGAACATAAAAACTGTAAATAGTATTTCGAAGACTAATGTTAATAGTTATACTATTAAGCATTACAACACTGAGAAAAGTGATCTGACACTGTTTGCTTATTAAAGCAAATTGCTTATTAATGTCTGTACATCAACTTGTTGCTCTATGGCCCAGTTTACAGCCCATAATCTGTAACTCTGCTGCCAAAATACAGAATAAAAGATGTGATAACCTTCTGATAGTTTCACAATATGACAATCACATTTTTAAAGCAGGGCCACCTCATTCAAGGCAATTTTGCTTGAAAAACTCACAGTATAAGATTTAAGATCATTCAACTATCCTGTAGGGTTTCGAGCTTAAAAATGTTATCTTTTTGTTTTAGTTAACAGTTTCTTCTTGTTTATTTTTTTAACTTCTTTGTTATCTTTTGTGATTTCATTGATTCTTTTGTTAAATGCTTTATTCTGATTTTTATTCCTTTGTCATTGTGCTCTGGTGTTTTGTGTGAAGCACTTTGAATTGGCATCTGGTTGAAAGGTGCTATACCAATGAGCTTTGCCTTTTATGTATTGTTTGTTGGTCATACGTTTTGCTCTCATCAACTTTGATTTCAGCAAAAGTCCTCAGTCGCATGCAGGTCAAAGGTTAAATTCAGTTTAGTAAACCTGCAGCAGGAATGATCATCCATCTGAGCCTCTATACTAACACAAATTCATGAATCCAACACCCCCTGGTCTACACAGAGCTAAATATTTAAATGATCCCATATGAGCTTTTCTCCTCACTACATGTACACCCTTCAGTTGTCAAAGTGTTACATGATTTACTCATTTCTCTTTAACAAGTGCAGGAGCAAATCACTTTCTATGCACCGACTGTAGAAAGAACAGAACAAAGCCATATAACAGCAGTTGTTTGATCATCCAAGGAGTCTTTGGGATGCTTGAGAAGCCAATCTGTGGATGCAGCTGTACTGTGAGCACATTCTGAGCTCAGCTTCAGATCAACCTACTTAGGCTGAGCCAAAGACTTAAGGCTGTCTGACCAATATTGACGTGACACCACACGGGCTTGTAGCTATGTCCGTTATGTCCCTAATTATCCAAAACTGGACTCTAATACAATAATAAAAAGAGGCACCATGTAACACCACACACAAACACTCCACAGTGAGAGACATTAAATATAAAAGATTTGTACCAGGCTTTGAAAACCCTCTGTTCCCCACATACAGTCAGGTAACCTTTCTGCAGCCAGCCCCAAGTGGACACTTGAGGAACTGCAGTTTTTGTCACTTGCTTCAGTTTTTAAAAGAGTATCATGAAAAAGAAAGCAATGCTTGACTGTACAGACACACCAAGTCGAAATGTCCAATATTCTATATGTGTGTGCAGCATGGTTCAAAAACTGTTTTTTGGATGGAGCAGGTATTATTCCATAACTCCTCCATTTTGATTTTATTAAGGAGTTGAGTTATGCAATTAGGGGTATGGCTGATACAACTAACAGACTGCATGTTGTTGCTGTTTGTCAGCAGACTTTCAGAATAGTCAGGTGTCTGCCTGTGACCAGCCGGTAACACACATGGAGCCAGAGGCTGTATAGTTGTATCATAAACCCCAAGAAGTAAAAATTAGAGCATTTAAAGGGCCATTTTCATAGAGCATAGAGCGGCATACAGCTTTTGTCTGTGAACTGAGAATTTAGTAAAAGGTGTCATGTTCTTCTGCTCCACAAACCCCTCCAACAACAATACAGCCAAGAACATTGATTTGGCTGGACATCGGATTTCAAAATTTGTAGACTGGACTTAAAAGTCCCCATCAGGAGCCAAATTGTCACCTCTGCTATGTTTGATATGTTCAACAATCTGTTAAAAACACAAGGATGTGGTTTCAAAAGGATTTAGACATTTTTTTGGTTTTCTTTGTACAGCAGTCAGCATGGTTTGTATATGAGAAGGTGATATCACACAAGAGAATGCATCTTTATCAGAATCAGGTTTATTGCCAAGTAGGTCTTTACACTTAAAAGGAATTTGCTCTTGTGCTCTTGGTGCAAAGTACAGACAATATAGTGAAGGATTTAATCATATTGCCAAAATCATATAGATTTTGGCGTACGTCATGTCTGCATCTGAATAAATTATTCAATGAACCATGTTTCAATACAGTGATTAAATGTACTAAGCAGAAAACGTATTAGCAAAATTTCCTGGTTTAATGTCAAATTACATTGACTCTAATACATATTTACAGTATATATTAACTTTAAGTATAATATAAGGGTATCTTTGCCTTTATTGGATAGAGACAGTGGATAGTCCTGAGAAATGGGTGAGAGCAGGGGAAGACACTCAGCAAATGGGCCTCAGGTGGGAATCAAACCCGTGCCTGCCAAAGCACATATGGGGACACGCCTGGTTACCACTCTGCCAGACCAGCACCCTCTGTTTTATGTTTTAACCTGCAACTGGGTATAGTGTATTATATTTTCCATTCCACATAAATCTTCACATTAATGTACTGGTAGGTGATTTAGTTAATTTAATCCAATCCAACTCCACAAGGTGCCTGACTGATACAAAACTCAGGGTTTCAGTCTCCTCGGGAATCAATATAGTGTATTTTGTTCAATTCTGTAACATGTTGCAGCCATTTTGATGAAAGTGATGGTTTACAGGACCTATAGCATACTCCTTGTGCTCAACAACAATCACTGATAAAGATTTCCATTAACTGCTTGACAAACAGAACTTTATTTGTGACAAAGTTTTGTTTTTCTTCCCCAAACACAGCTCAAAAAACATTTGAATACAAAAGTAAACTCAAAATAACTAGTAAAGTGCAATACAACTTTTCAACATTTCAAAAGGCACTGAGCTGTCTGCCCAAGCTCCAGTGTAGCGATCTTCTGTCCTTAAAAAGGAGTGAAGGACAGAAAAATCAAGACAATGTAGTTAAGAAGTGGGGGACGTATTAATAGATGAAGTGCCGATCTTGGATGACTCCATGTTACCTGTATCACACTATAACGGCTGATAACCTTTCCATGTTTGACAAAATGAAATTAACAGCAGCTGCCCCTCTTTCCCAAAACAAGTACAAAATATCTTAACATTACAAACAAATCTTGAAAGTAATGTAAAATTTGACTCTCCGAACACTGCCTTCAGACCAAAGTGCAGACTGAAACAAGATCTCACATCAGGCTCATCGAACATGCAGATGCCTCCCTCTAGTGGCTAAAACATGGAACTGCTTTCTGGATCTTTGAGAGCACCACCACACAGTATAGTATGATACAACCTCACTGCAGGAATTGAAACCAGCATTGCATTTAAACGCTGTTGAGCCACAACAAATCCATTTCCAAGAACAGTCCAACAAGAGTGTAAACGCAGAGGACACATACTCAATGTTCATACATCAAAAGAGAGCGAGATCACGTCCTGACTCCTGATCAGCGCCTCTTTTTGCACACCGATGGGAGTGTGCAGATCAGACACCTGGAAGTTCAGCACGTCGATGTCAGACGCTCCAAACGTGGCCTCCACCTTCACCTTCTCGTACATGTTGAACTGAACCTTCTTGTTGTTCATGGAGAGGAGACAGCGAAGGAAATTCTCCCTCAGCACGGATCGAGCATGCTGCTCTTCCTGCAGCTGCTCTGTGCTGGCCTCAGACTCAGCAGAGGTGGGGATGGAGGTACGGCACAGAGCGATGTAGCGGGGGGAGTTGGGGTCGAAGCCACGGCTGTTTGGGTCTGGTCCTCTTGGCAGGCGGAGCACAGACACGGGAGTGGCCATGATGAGACAGTCTGTTTTGTCAATACCTGCCGAAGTAAAACTATAATTAATAAAAGAAGCAATGGCAAAGCCACATAGAAGGAAATATAGCATCTTATAATGGACATAAATTTAAAATTTATGCATACATTTGGGCAATAATGGGACAAACTTTCTGTGCTCTTATGACTAAGTTTGTACACGCTGTTCCAATAAGAAAATGTAAAGAGTTTTAAGGCCTTTTTAATAACCAAAACTGATAAAAAGGAAAGAAACATAAGCATGAAAGTGCACACATACTGCATGTGCATGACAATACAAGGAACAATCTGTCTTTTTTTGTTTCCAGTGTTGTTTGAAAGCAGTTTGCACAAAAGCTCAAAATAAATTTAATGAAAACAGTCCTGGCCACAACAACATCTCAATTCAGAACTCTTACTGATAAAAAAGCAATACTTTTAAAGAGCCCATAGTTTATTGTACCACAAACCTATATGAAATTTCTATGACTGCTATAATATGTTCACAACTGCAGTGTTGTAGAAGAGCTACCACCAGTCCATAAAGGAGAGATCATGGAGAAAAAAAAGCTTACCAACCTTAGTGAGTGGCTGCTTGCATTTATCATCAGGCTACCGTATCATTCATTTTAACATGTACAAAGAACTAAACAAAAGTGCTCTAAATGCAGTTTGTTTGTTTCTGTCTTTAGTGTCAGCCCTGCTTTCAATGTCATCATGTAATCTATCATGCTTGTTGGACAACTCATAATACAGTTTTATGGCTGTAACCTCACAAAATGACGATTGTATCAGATGAAAAAAAGAAGACCTCTGCACTCTGATTGGATGACTGGTCTTCTTTCCTGTGATTTGTCAGTTCAGAATTGCTGAGCAACATGTCGTCAATGACTCTGCAATGATTCTGCTGTCTATGCTTACAATGGGCTGGCCAGCCAGAGACAACAGGCTTAAACTGCTGACGAAACAATGATAGGACGCCACTGGTGGGTCTATTTTGGGACCAGGTCAGGGGACAGGCTGTTTCAGGCATCTACTGGTGCTACATGGGGGGTGGGGGTGGGGGATACTATCTACATAAAAAGGAACCCCCCCCCAAAGGTCCCATACCCTGGTGTGTTTGACCATTTACATCCTGTCATGGTGTCTACCGAGCAAGGATTCAAGTTGAAAGAAAAACATGATAATTTTTTATCTCTGTTTTAGATGCAGCCATTTTCCACTCCCCTTTGGAAATGCTTGGATCTGAGTGAACAGGGAGGTTATGGGAGGCTATGAAAATGAGTTATGCCCTGATTGTGTGCCCAAACGATCTGATAGAAGATGGGAGGAGGGGTTACAGGCCATGGAGTAGACTTTCAAAACAATCATGCCTGTGAGCAGAAAACACACATATAGGTGGAGGCCAAACTGTGCTTAAGTTTACTAGCTGGTGTCATGTTCTGAGGCCAAAGCCCCTCCTAACAACATTGAAAGCATAGAAAATGGATTTAGCTGGACATAGGATCTTACAAAAGTTAATTTTTAATTTCATCACGCACATTCAATTTGTTTTTGTTTTTATTTTTTTGAGGGAATATTCACTATTTTGGTAATTAGTTATTGAAAAAAGTGTTCAATGCATGTCTTAAACACAGCCTACTGTGCTCTTTAAAGTCCCATCACACTATACAGCAGAAATAGACCCTGAGCTAAGCGCTTTTAATTACAAAAAGTAAAGGTAGCATGAATCTTAAATAAGTTTAATTCAAAATCAATATAAAATTAGACCATTGGAATTGAAACAAAAATGCAACACATTGGTAGATTCATTTTTTTTCCAAACTATACTTTTTCATTTCAAACAAAAAATCTGTGTTCTTTCCAAAGATCAATAGTATCACTGAGTACCAATGCTTTTAAATGCATCTGTTTGATTAGCGTTAGTAAGTGTACAAGGACAATTGTGCTGCCAATGTATTAATTCAATTTAGAAAGTAGAAATTCACAGGCAAGTGTTGATGAATGACAGCAGGAAAAAAGCCCATTGAGTGCCCCGAGCTTCTAACTCTGTTGCTGTGATATAAAAAAATATCTGCACAATTTTTATTAAAAAATTAAATAAGGACAAAATGAAAAAAGGTTCACCCAACGCCAACATCCTCCATTGCTTTGATAACAATAACAAACGAATGTAAATTTAATTGTCCCAACCAACAAGCCAACACGCTGTCTGAATATGTGAACCTCTTCAGGAGCTTTTGGGAGAAAAAGCAGACAGAAGAATTTATACCAATGACTGAACAATGATCTAAAACCGCACGTTTACTCAGCATTGTCTCATCATGCTGTGCAAAAGTGAAGCTGGGTTAATAAACAGATAACAGGATTAAACCTGAGGAGTTCATCACTATTTAAACCGGCGGAGGTTGTAACTCGAGGCTTGGACTCGTTTTCAAAATTCAAAGAGCGCTTGGTTTGCGGAAGAGTCAAAATAAACGACAACACATTTCCACCTCATCTCGGCCCCTAAACACATGACTTTCAGTCAAATTACACTAAAGTGCAAAGTTAACATCTGCTTATACTTACTGGGGCTTTCTTTTGGGTATAAATGTGAGTTTCACAAACCACCAACGTTGCTGTGTTGCTTAGTATTCTTCTTCTTCTTCTTCTTCTTTTGTTTCCGGCAGTCTAGACGCGGCAAATGCGTATTGCTGCCCTCCACAGGATTTTTAGCGCTGGTACATCAGCGCATCAGATTCTGGGGTATAATCCAGTTGAATGAAGAAATTTTAAGAGGGCTTCTGCCGTTTCATGCCGTTCCCAGCTGAGAAGTGATTTCAGTGAAGAGTCTTTAATTCCGGATGCCTTCATCTGTGCATACATGATGGATCTCTCTGTTCCATATTTGGAGCATGTTTTTAGGGCATGGGTTACATTCTCTTCCTCCCCACAGGTGCATTTTCCATCAGGATTTTTACCAACTATTGCCAGCCCATGATTTAAGGTGCCGTGCCCCAGCCTCAGTCTTGTGATCACCACAGCATCCCTCCTTCCCATTTTAAATCCCTGAGTGACTTTAATAGCGGGTTGTATTGAAAAATAAAACCTGCCCTTGCTCCCCTGTTCCCATTCTTTTTGCCAGGTTCTTGCGATTTCTTGTTGGATTAAGCTCTATACTCTGCCTTTCCACACTTCACGTGTACGGCCACTTCCTTCCTATTTAGTGCTCTTTTTGCCACTTTGTCAGCCTCCTCATTTCCCTGGACTCCAACATGTGCTGGCACCCAGACAAACCCAACAGTGCTTCCTAGTTTGTTTATTCGGTTAAGTGTTATCTTTATTTCTACAATTAAGTCAGTTCTAGCCCCACTCTCCCCACCCTTTAGTGCCTTTAGTGCTGCTGCTGAGTCTGAGCATATAACTGCGTGTTCTGGTCTGGTTTCCTCCACCCACCCGGATGTCCATAATATTGCCACAAGCTCTGTGGTGAAAACTGATGCCCAGTCTGAAACTCGCTTCCCATGCTGTATTTGCATGTGTGGGATGCTCATTCCAATTGCCGCCCTTCCATTGCTCTGATTTTTTTGAGCCATCTGTGTATATCTGTATGTATCCTGCCCAGTTTTCCTTCAGATGCTTACTTGTTAAAGCCACTAAGTTGCCTGCATCCTTTTTCCTTATCCTATCTAATATCGAGAGGTCTACATCTGGCTCTGGAAAAAGCCAAGGTGGAACAGACCGCCAGCACACCACAGGGCCAAAGGGCATCCCCAGTATTCCCATCTCCACTGCTCTGCTTTTCATAGAGTGCATTAAGTTTCCCATGCTACCTTTAGCACTACTCCTCTGCAGCTCCCAGTGCTCTCCCGTGAGGCTTGCGGCAGGAACTTGGGACCCCCAACTCATCAGCTTAGCCCAGTAGTTCAGCGCCAGTTTGCTCCTTATCTCTAGTGGGGTTTCCCCCATCTCCACCAAAAGAGCTTGAGTGGGTGTAGTTCTAAAAGCTCCTCCACATATCCGTAGTGCTTTAGCCTGTACCACATCCACCTGTTTGAGCACGGAAGGGGCTGCAGCCCCATATACAATGCATCCATAATCTATGCTGGATCTTATTGCTGCTCTGTAGATCATCATTAGGGTTTCTCTACTTCCTCCCCAGTCTGTTCCCATCAGACATCTCAGTATATTAATAACTTTTTCACACTTGGCAACTAAGTTTTTTACGTGCTCCCTCCATGTCATTTCCTCCTCAAACCAGATGCCCAGGAATTTAAAGGTTTTAACTCTTTCAATGGGATTTTTATACAACCTAAGGTCCAGCTTTGACATTTTCCTTTTATACCCAAAAATGACATACTTTGATTTTGCCACAGAAATTTTGAATCCCCACTCCTCTGCCCAAGCCTCTATTTTTTCTAGTGCTTGTTGCATCTGCTTATAAATATGGTCTAGGTTTCGTCCTCTTTTCCATATGGCTCCGTCGTCTGCAAACAGCGACACACCAAATCCCTGACCCACTCTACAAAAAAAGTCATTGATCATGATATTATCATGATCATATATCATGATATATGATATGCGGAGTTCCATTAGTTACATTTTCTTCAGTTGACAGAGCTCCACCTACCCTTACTTGAATGGTGCGTTCCTTCAGAAAATTATTTATCCAGTTTAACATTCTTCCTCTGATTCCAGCATCATATAGTTTTAAACCTAACCCCTCTTTCCACAGCATATCATACGCCTTCTCTATGTCCAAGAACACTAATGTTATTCCAAAAAAAAAGTCAACTTAAAATTAAATCACATATAATTTTATCTATTTTTTTCACTTGTTCTTATTTTATTATTTTCATGTCTGATTGGGTGTCCAAACCATGGATCTGACAACATGCAAAGTAGATGTTTTTGATTGCATCGGGTGGTTGATCAAGATGATTAAACAACTACAAAAAGATGGTCTAACTGGGTCAAAGAGTAAGTTTGACAACACACACACCTGGACTGTCAAAAGATCAATTTATTTCATTTATATTTTGTCTCGTATTTCTTGTTTTATTTTGAAAAGTCACCCGTCTCTCTTTGTTTCAGTAGTTGTTGCTCCTGTCTAGTCTTGTCACACCTGATTCCTGATTGTGCCTTCCCCAGCTGTGTCTCATTACCCCTCATTACCTTATGTATTTAAACTCATGTCTGCCTCAGTCTCATCACCAGATTGTTGAACATAAAGTCACCTTCCAGCACTTATTCGCATAGCTCTGTTCATGTTCATAGACCCTTTTCGCCTCAGCCTTGCCTCTAGCCCTCCTCTGCCTTCATGTGGACTGATAATAAAACCTTGCTGTTAGTCTCATGGATCTAATCGTCTGCCTTTGAGTCTTTTTGTGCCTAAGAGTGTTCCTGGCATAATTATTTCGTACACTTTTCGATATACTGCTCTGATGGTAAGATCTACAAAAAGTCATTAAACCTTTATATATATATTTTTTTAATCTGTGGGTTAGGGTCATATGGCCACAGGTTGCTGGTTGTAGGCTGACTTTTTGAGAGCAGCGGCTCTCAATTAATATCTGTAATGGTGCCCCAACCGCAATCTACAAAATTAATTTAAGAGTGAATTTTTTTTCTAACATATCAATCATTTCTTTCAGAATCACTGTGCTAACAATGGAATCTAATGAATTTATTTGCCGTTGTTATGTCCACTAATAGATTTAAATTCATTTTCTGACAGCCATTCTATCTTTAAGGACAAAAGCAACCAAGTGGCAACTAATTCACCCATAGGGTAGTGCAGGAATGAGTCCAAAAACACAAAGGTCACTTAGCACTTAGCACTTCCTGGTTCCCAACTCTCCTGAGTAAATAGTATTTAGATACTGATTTCAGATAAATGCCTGAAATAAGGTTTGTGGTGAACACACGTACATGAGATTTTAATTTTCAATCGGAATCAAAAAAAGCATCTGATGTTGCCTGCATTTGAATCATAAACTGTTTTTGTGTGTTTAAATCAATGGTTGCTAACTAACTGCTAACAAGGACTACATAAATGGCATGAGACCCAATGGCAAGCATTTCTGATTTTTTAATAATCAAGTATTCACACACTATTGCCAAATTAATGAGGACCAACCTGATAAGGTCACTTGAGGAAACTCCCAAACAAGAGATTATACTTTAAATGTTGTTGCTACTAAGTCGAACCACCAAGTTTTTACCCTCACAGATTACGTTTAAGCTGAAGACTTTAAAAAATATGTTCAGAGTTTAATCATTTTTATTTTCTACAGATCCAAAACACAGTGAAAAATCCCATAGGCTTTTAGTAGGCTCTCAGTAGAGGGTACGAGTGTGATGCTAACTTCCACTTGGCCTACAAAAAAACGTCATCCCTGCACCATTTTATTTCTTCAAAGACTTAAATAAAATATTTCATATCAGAGCCACAATTTAAAGTTCTAACAAATCAAAATTCCCCACATTAAACTCTATGGCCCTGTTTACACAACTCCGTTTTCGGCCGAATCCAAAGAGTTTTGATTGCGTTTTAGCCTCCCGTTTACATGAGACCAGTGCCCGGAGTGCTTGAATCCGCAAACTTTTGAAACCAGGGTCCAAGGTGGGGAGTTTTTAAAACGCATCGCCACCATTTCTCTAGTTTCTCATGTTCCTTTTTCCTGATGTTGCTATCACTTGGGATGGCTACATCAATCACAACAGCTTTCCTCTGCTGCTTATCCACGATTACAATGTCCGGTTGGTTGGCCATTACCATTTTGTCGGTCTGTATCTGGAAGTCCCACAGGATCTTTGCTCGGTCATTCTCAATCGCCTTGGGAGGTGCTTCCCATTTTGACCTTGGGGGCTCCAGTCCATATTCTGCACAGATGTTCCTGTACACTATACCGGCTACTTGGTTATGGCGTTCCATGTATGCTTTTCCTGCCAGCATCTTACACCCTGCTGTTAGGTGCTAGACTGTTTCAGGGCTCTCTTTGCACAGCCTGCACCTGGGATCTTGCCTGGTGTGGTAGATCCGGGCCTCTATTGCTCTGGTGCACAAGGCCTGTTCCTGTGCAGCCATGATTAGTGCCTCTGTGCTGTCCTTCAGTCCAGCCCTCTCTAGCCATTGGTAGGATTTGTTCATATCAGCCACTTCAGCTATCTGTCGGTGGTACATCCCATGCAGGGGTTTCTCCTCCCATGATGGTTCCTCTAGTTCCTCCTTCCCTGTCAGTTTCCATACATATATATTATGTTCAGAGTTACGTGTTATTTTGTTTTAATGCACGTGACTGCTGTTTGAAGTTCTTGAATATGATTCTAAAATCTTTCGTTACTGGGAGCGTCAGAGGGCTGAGTTTCCATCTTTGGAAACTACTTAAAGCTAGTGCCCTCTCAGTTTCTTTGTGGGTTGTAGCAGAGCGTTCAAAAGAGAGATGGGAATCATTGAGGGGTCAGAATGCAGAGGGTGGGGTGATGGTGGGCATTGTCTGTGTGTGCGTTATCGACAAAACTGGAGAAGAAGAAAAGTCATGTTAACGGCATACGCAAAGATTAATTTGGGTAAACATTTTCAAATTCTTTTGAAATTGTCCGTAATTTCTCCATAGTGTTTGATCAACGTTGCGTTGTCTGTGACCCATGAGTAAGTGTCGTTTGTTATGGCTTCCTATAAAAGAGGAAACCATCCCAGATATAGAAACGTAACACAGTGCATCAGTGGGAACTGGATAACCAATATTATATCAAGCAATCTTTGGGGGAAATAAATGCCATAATCTACTTTTGCTAAAAACTGCATTTTATGTGAGGGTCTATGTACTATTTTAAACGTAATTTATTTATTTTATACTTCAAATCATTAGATAATGTAACCCCACTGTACATGTTCAATAAATAAGTACATTTTAACATGAGTGCTCTGTCAATCATACAGTGTAGCCACAAATTCTGATAGCAGCCATCAGAATATGTGACCTCATTGTATGTGCATAATAATGCATTTAAACATCTAAATAACTGTTCTTTGGGCCTCTGTCATCCTCTCACATTGATCTGGACTCAAGTATTCCTATCATGGATCATCACAGTCAGAAACACAGGGGTCAAGGATTCTGGTAGCAGTTGTTTAATAATACATGATTAATATTATATTAAAACATCTCAATACCCATTTTTACTGACCTCACTGTTCCTGCCATGGTAAACATGGCATATCCATGAGAAAATTTCTAATCTTAACTGTTAAATACTGTAATATTACAAAGCAAACGTAAACACAGCACAGGAACTATTTACAATAATTGAACAACACCACATTTACAAGGGCTGCATGGTGATGCAGTGGTCGGTAACAAGAGTCTCATCTCTGCATGCCTCACAGCAGTACTTCTCTTCTTCATCTGGGCTGGTATCTGGTACAATCTCTGGCACTGGTCACACCGGATCTAAAACCAATGTCATGTTGAAGAATAAAAGGGTTTAATGATTTCAAGTAAATCAATGAAATACATTTGCTTTGTTCACTACCTGGTTTGGTATAAAGATGGCTTTGGATTGCATATGGTATGCCAAAGCATAACTACAGTGTAGTTCAAAAACAAATCCAATTATTTCACTCTATTGTCCATTAAACACATGCTACATCTATACAAAAAAAGCCTGACAAATATGTATTTGTAAAGTGGAAGCACCAAAAACCTTTTATATGTGGTTATGTCAACACAACATGCTCTCAGGCTGAAAATATTGGAATAGTTCTCTAGACCTGCCATACAAAGGTTCCCCAAAGCTGACAACAAGGGAGATTTGCTTGAAATTTCTGATCCATTTTTATCAGTATTTATGAAACATCAATTACTAACATTTACATAAAATTTCAAATGAATGTTTTTCAGAAAAGTAAACATGACTTAGCCTTTTAAATACAAAACCCAAAACCAGTGAAGTTGGCACATTGTGTAAATTGTAAATAAAAACAGAATACAATGATTTGCAAATCCTTTTCAACTTATATTCAATTGAATACACTGCAAAGACAAGATATTTAATGTTCGAACTGAGAAACTTTATTTTCTTTTGCAAATAATCATCAACTTAGAATTTAATGGCAGCAACACATTGCAAAAAAGTTGGCACAGGGGCATTTTTACCACTGTGTTACATCGCCTTTCCTTTTAACAACACTCAGTAAACGTTTGGGAACTGAGGAGACCAATTTTTGAAGCTTTTCGGGTGGAATTCTTTCCCATTCTTGCTTGATGTGCAGCTTAAGTTGTTCAACAGTCCGGGGTCTCCGTTGTTGTATTTACGCTTCATAATGCGCCACACATTTTCAATGGGGGACAGGTCTGGACTACAGGCAGGCCAGTCTAGTACCCGCACTCTTTTACTACGAAGTCACGCTGTTGTAACACATGCAGAATGTGGCTTGGCATTGTCTTGCTGAAATAAGCAGGGGCGTCCATGAAAAAGACGTTGCTTGGATGGCAACACATGTTGCTCCAAAACCTGTATGTACCTTTCAGCATTAATGGTGCCTTCACAGATGTGTAAGTTACCCATGCCTTGGGCACTAATACACCCCCATACCATCACAGATGCTGGCTTTTGAACTTTGCGCCTATAACAGTCCGGCTGGTTCTTTTCCTCTTTGGTCCGGAGGACACGACGACCACACTTTCCAAAAACAATTTGAAATGTGGACTCGTCAGACCACAGAACACTTTTCCACTTTGCATCAGTCCATCTTAGATGAGCTCGGGCTCGGGCTTTCGCTTTGCATAGTAGAGTTTTAACTTGCACTTACAGATGTAGCGACGAACTGTAGTTACTGACAGTGGTTTTCTGAAGTGTTCCTGAGCCCATGTGGTGATATCCTTTACACAGTGATGCCGGTTTTTGATGCAGTACCGCCTGAGGGATCGAAGGTCATGGGCATTCAATGTTGGTTTTCGGCCTTGCCGCTTACGTGCAGTAATTTCTCCAGATTCTCTGAACCTTTTGATGATATTACGGACCATAGATGATGAAATCCCTAAATTCCTTGCAGTAGCTCGTTGAGAAATGTTGTTCTTAAACTGTTCGACAATTTGCTCACGCATTTGTTCACAAAGTGGTGACGCTCGCCCCATCCTTGTTTGTGAATGACTGACCATTTCAGGGAAGCTGCTTTTATACCCAATCATAGCACCCACCTGTTCTCAATTAGCCTGTTCACCTGTGGGATGTTCCAAGTAAGTGTTTGATGAGCATTCCTCAACTTTCTCAGTCTTTTTTGCCACTTGTGCCAGCTTTTTTGAAACATGTTGCAGGCATCAAATTCAAAATGAGCTAATATTTGCAAAAAATAACACAGTTTACCAGTTCGAACGTTAAGTATCTTGTCTTTGCTGTGTATTCAATTGAATATAGGTTGAAAGGGATTTGTAAATCATTGTATTCTGTTTTTATTTACGATTTACACAACATGCCAACTTCACTGGTTTTGGGTTTTGTATATTCATGGTGGCTGTTACAGACTGAGACCCAAAATGGTCAGAATAGATCTGGACAACTGTCATTGGCTGTTTGCATTCTAACCCATTCTGACCCGTTTAAAACCTGAGCGAGGAATTCAGGCGACTCTGGCCTATTCACAATGCAAAACCTGAGAAAACATACAAGCAAGCAAACCAATAAATTGTCTTATCTTAATCCTACCCAGTTAGTGGTTCTGTTTTCTGAGCTTGCCTTTTCCTTCTCCCCACAATGATGGCAGAGCTCTCTGAGATCATCTAGTTAAGATTTGTTAAAATTACGTTTTATTATAAAACACAACAGGTGTAAGAATACACAATACAATAACATGCAAGATTTTGTAGTAATGCATAAATGCAATATGTGAAAACTTCAAATGCATTCTGCAGTACTTTGAAACATAAAGTAGTGCTTGTTTCATGTGTGCAGAAAATGTAACAAACTGTTTTACCACAAACAAAATAGGATAGTCCATTCATGCGTTCATGTTTTCAAATAGGCCTGAAAGGATGGATGTTAAAGAGTTAAACAGAAATAGGTCTTTAAAGTGTAAACATACCAGTCTCATTCATGGTTGCCACCTCCTTTCTGTAGGCCTCCACTACCTTGGCAGAGTTTCTGAAGACTGGAGGCTCATTTGCCAGCACTTTTGCAGCATACTAAAAATTTCAATTGATTAATCATCAGTAGCACTATACTGTTTTATCAGAGTTTAAGTTTAAATCTTTTTAAAATTTGGACTATAAGTAAAACCATCAAATCTTATTTGTGGTGATACTAATGTGAAGCAACCACTTAGCTATATAATGAAGTAAACATACTTTCAAGATGAAGATTCCACAACAGTTGGCATCTCTCTGCTGGCTGTGTGACCACCTGGATATTTTCAGTCCTCTCTGTCTCATGAATGATCTTAAAATAAGATATAAATATATCATAGGCATTAACAGATTTCATTTTGCCCTGGGAATTTCCCACATCAAGTAACACAACTGTTACCTGGTGGACTCTTGACAATGTTTAACTTTGCCTAATGAGTCCAGCACTAGGCTCCTCCTTTCTTAGGGAAAGATGGCCTGTAAATTAAGAGTGCAATAATCTTCTTAAATCCTGAAGTGTGCTTAAGATAGAAATGTACAGGAAGGGGAAATAGAAAGTTTTACTCACTGTAAATATCCATTGGCGAGGCTCATGAACAGCTCCCAGAAGAATGAAGTATGCACTTGGATCACACTTAAAAAATGTAATTGTTCAACATATTAGAACAACATACTTTTACTCTTTCTGATTTCTATCTTAACAAATGACTCCTACCTTTAGTCGTGGTTTCTTCCCTGTCCATATGTCGGTCATTGCAAATTAATCAATAGGCAGTGCCGTGTTGCCTCCTTTGGCATTGTGTTGGCTGACAAGTTTTAACAGGTATGCATTGATCACCTGGGGGGAAAGAAATGACCCATAAGATTAATACATGTAACTTGTGGGATACTAAATTTAAGACACAAAGTTAAAGATGAGCAAAGTAAAGATGCATTTAAGCTTAACTCACTTTCGAGTTCCTTATTGGGACTTGTCCTGTGAATGTCCCAATAAAACAACTTATATGGTCCAATCCTTGCCAACAGAACATGAACATTTTTTCCTTCCCAAGCCTCTTTAACATCTATCACAGAGAAACAAGTTTATGATTTTTTTTAAAAATAGTCGTCTATCATTATGAGCCTTAGTATTTATTTTAATGGATAGATTACAATGTGTATATTCGTGTTTTACATTTTTCTGCGTTGCAGGCACTGGCAGGGATTTGGGTAGAGCTGGAGGCCGCTGTGGCTGTGGCTGATGTGGAGGTTGCTATGGCTACTGTGGCTGCTGTTGTGGAGGCTGTTATGGCTGCTGTGGCTGGTGTGGAGGCTGCTGTGGCTGGTGCACAAGCAGGAGATCCTCTTTGGCGCTGTTTACACAGAGACACTCTGACCTGAAACGCAAAGGTTTTTCCTTTGCATCTTCAAAAGTTATCCGCGTTCACATGAAGATGCCAGAACAACTTAAAACGCTGTAGTGTGCATGCCAGTCCAGTAGATGGCGATGTAGGTTTGCAGAGAAACAGCGCTGTTACAACACACATACTAAGAAGAAAAACTTTTCACAAACAACAATGGTGAGTAGATGCACAAAGACACAGGAGTTTCTTGTCTGGACAACAAATCTGTCGGGACAACAAATCTGTCTGGATAGTTTTGTCTGGATAACAAACCGAGCACAGTAAGCAGCATACATGTTACTCGGGAGATGACTGAAGCTGTTGTTCTTCCTGGTATGCGCGCGCAGCCTTCATGTGAAAGAGTACTGCACATGGGGTGGCGTCAGCATTTCCCCCTGAAACAATGAATCCTGTTTACATGGAGTTCGGTGGCGATGCGTTTTCAAAACCCTCTGCTCTGGACCCTGGTTTCAAAAGTTTGTGGATTCAGGCACTCCAGGCACCTTTCCCATGTAAACAGGAGGCTAAAACGCAATGAAAACTTTTCAGATACTTTCGGATTCGGCCTTGTGTAAACAGGGCCTTAATTTACTTGGAATCCTGAGGGTCTCCTCCTGATATTTTTTGAGGTGATCAAGGCTGACCTTGCAGAAAGTTTTTCCTGTACTGTCAACAAGGTCAACGCTTTTCTCCTGAACTTTTGTTACGGTGAAAGGGCCAAGGAACTCTGGGTCCAGATTTCCACCTTTCCGTTGCTGGCTTGTTGTATTTCTTGTTCACACCATGTCCCTCACTTGCAGGCTTTGAACAGGATTTTTTGCCTCCAGTGTCTTCTTTGTCTTCTGCTTTACTTTGTCCTGGTTTTCTGAACAATACTTTGTTTTTTCTTGGCGCTGGAATGGACTGCCACCTCCTCCTCTGAAAAAAGATCTTCAAAGGATCCATCCACCTGTAATGAGGAAAAATTGAAAAGATGGAGGATGTAAAACTTTCACAGATTTCAAAAATTGAAATCTGAAGTTATTTTGTAGTTATCCAAAATTACAGATGAATAATAAATAAAACCAAAGAAGAGTTGACCTGAAAGTTTTCTGCCACCTCCGATGGATAACGTGCTTCCCTCCCAACCATCAAATAAAAAGGAGAGAGGCGCGTTGTAAGCTGCTTTTAAGTCCGTAGACCAAACATTACAGCATCCAGATAGAGGTCCCAGTTGTTGGCTTTATCCTTCACCAATTTAGCCAGTGCTCTAAAACATTTTAGTTTGAAAATTAATCAAAATGAAGATCAAAGTCCATACCAAAGGAAAAACAAAACTTAGAAGCACAAGGGATCATAAACTAAACACTACTTAAACTGAACTAAACAAATCGATATCATGACGCAATGTGCATAACCTTACCATCAAAGACAAGTCAAACGAAATACCCAAATCTTAAATATGCCACAAGTTGAGTTTCATTTCTTTTTACCTCTGTATAAGATGCACAGAGACTCCTCTTGACTCCTAGAAGTTGACACACTTCTGTGTTGATCTGTGAGAAATAATTAAAGTGTGTTGTAAGACACCCAAGTTTAATATTCTCTGTGTGTCTTTATATGGACTTGAATAATAAATAGCTTAATTACATACTCTTACTATTGTGAGTTTCTATCACAGAATAAAGGGAAATACTTACACTGTTCACAAACTCTCTTTCTTGGTCTGTGAGAATCCTCTGGGGAACCTCAAACTGGTACACAAATTTGAGTATGCACTTAGTGACCTCTGCTGCTGACTTTGATTTAATGGCATAGGCATGTGCCCATCTTGTGCAATAATCAATGATGACACAAATATACTGGTTCCCATGGTTCGTTTTTGCCAGCCTACCAGTCAGGTCCATACCCACCAGTTCAAATGACTTTTTGGTCTGTTTAAAAGATAACAAGCATGTCATTTAGGCTGGCAATTAATTAAAAAAAAATCCAAAATGACATTTACAACCTCTAAGCAACATATACTTGTCCTGGCCATTTAATCGAAATTAAAATATCAGAAAAAAGGGTTGGGTTCATGTCAGAGTTGCACTCATTCTAGAGAAATATGAGATATGAGTATTGAGATATTATAGGTAAAATTTAAAATAAGAAACATGGAAAACCCATGCATTCTTGTCAGGGTCGATGGTAGGAAACACGAAGAGGAGGACCCAATCGCAGATATAACTTAAAGTATTTATTTTAACAAAACTCAAAAAGTCCAAAAGCTCAAAACAGGAATTCAAAAAATACTTCAAAACATAAGAAAGTAAAAAAAACCAAGGAAACACTTACACAAAGGAATAAACACAATACCAGGAGGACGCATCCAAACAACACGACACAAGACAATGAACTGACACCAAACTCAAGAAACAGAGAGACTATACAGTGCCACGAATAAGTATTTGCCCCCTTCCTGATTTCTTACTTTTTTGCCTATTTGTCACACTTTAATGTTACAGATCATCACACAAATTTTGACACGAGACAAAGATAACCTGAGTAAATACAAAATGCAGTTTTTAAATGATGATTTTATTTATTAAGGGAAAAAAGCTCTCCAAACCTACATGACCCTATGTGAAATAGTAATTGCCCCCTGAACCTAATAACTGGTTGTGCCACATTTGGCAGCAATAACTGCAATCAAGCATTTGTGATAACTGATGAGGAGTCTTTCATATCGCTGCGGAGGAATTTTGGCCCACTCTTCTGGGCAGAATTGTTTTAAATCAGCCACATTGGAGGGATTTTGAACATCAACTGCCCGTTTAAGGTCACACCACAGCATCTCAATTGGATTTAAGTACGGGTTTTGACTCGGACACTCCAAAACCTTAATTTTATTTTTTTAAGTCATTCAGAGGTGGACTTGCTAGTGTGTTTTGGGTTGTTGTCCTGTTGCATAACCCTAGTGAGCTTGAGCTTGAGGGCCCAAACTGATGGCCATACGTTCTCCTTCAGGATTTTCTGGTAGACAGCAGAATTCATGGTTTCATCAATTACAGCAAGTCGTCCAGGTCCTGAAGCAGCAAAGCAGCCCAAGACCATCACACCACCACCACCACATTTGACTGTTGCTATGATGTTCTTTTTATCAAATGCTGTGTTGTTTTTACGCCAGATGTAACAGGACACACACCTTCGAAAAAGTTCAGCTTTTGTCTCATCAGTTCACAGAATATTTTTCCAAAAGTCTTGGGGATCATCCAGATGTTTTTGGCAAATGTGAGACGAGCCTTTGTGTTCTTGTTGGTCAGTAGTGGTTTTGGCCTTGGAGCTCTCCCATGGATGCCATTTTTGCTCAGTCTCTTTCTTATTGTTGAGTCATGAACACTGACCTTAACTGAGGCCAGTGAGGCCTGCAGTTCTTTAGATTTTATTCTGGGTTCTTTTTTTCCCTCCTGGATGAGTTGTCGTTTTGCTCTTGGTGTAATTTTGATGACTGAGCACTCCTGGGAAGGTTAATCACTGTTCCTGGTTTTCTCCATTTGTGGAAAATGGCTCTGACTGACACTGGAGTCCTAAAGCCTTAGAAATGGCTTTGTAATCCTTTCCACACTGATAGATTTCAATCACTTCTCATTTGTTCTTGAATTTCTTTGGATCGTGGCATGATGTGTTTCTTTTTGAGATCTTGCAGCCTACTTCACTTTGTCAGACAGTTTCTATTTAAGTGATTTCTTAATTCAACAGGTCTGGCAGTAATCAGGTCTGGGTGTGGTCAGTGAAATTGAACCCAGCTTACAAAAAAATGTGGTTAATCACAGTTAACTCATGATTTAACAAGGGGGGGTTACTTTTTCACATAGGGTCATGTAGGTTTGGAGAGCTTTTTTCCCTTAGTCTCAACTCAACTCAACTCAACTTTATTTATAAAGCTCTTTAAAATCAACCACAGCCGAAACAAAGTGCTGTACATAATAGGCGAAACAACACAGACATAAAAACAATTAGTAAATAAAATCATCATTTAAAAACTGCATTTTGTATTTACTCAGGTTATCTTTGTATAATATGAAAATTTGTGTAACGATCTGAAACATTTAAGTGTGATAAATATGCAAAAAGATAAGAAATCAGGGAGGGGGAAAATACTTTTTCATGGCACTGTATAGACAGAGATAATCAGACACAGGCGAGTAACAAGACACAGGTGAAACACATGGGGAGCAATCAACACAGGGAGGGAAACACAAGGGCAGAACTGAACACATAAAAAGAAACTAAGACACAGATTTCAAGAATTAAACAACCACTAGAAGAAACACATGAAGAAGAAAATCAACAGGAAACACTAAAGATAAGATAATTCTTTATTAATCCCCAGAGGGGAAATTCAGGTATTGCAGCAGTACAGGGCAAGTACAAGGGTAGTAGCATGCATTGGGTTCAAAAGAATTACACATGATTTAAGACAGACCAAAGAGTGACATATAATAAGATAGTGAAATCAATAAACTGTTCAGTAGCAGCAAACAAAGAGATGACACAGATGATGATTCGAAGTGATACATGTGAGTGATTTGTCCGTGGTTTATCAGTATTTCCGGAGTAAATACTGTAACAATATTGTAAATTATAGCATTAGTATCATTCTGGAGTGTTTCCTTGTTGTTCTTTTGCCATGTATTTGCCGTTTTTTGCCTTGCATTCACCGTTACGTGCACATATATACATACACACTAAGACAGGATGGGAAGTGAAAGCAAACTCCAGTTGAGAACCGATAACAACTCCCTCAAAGAACGACAAAAGGGAGCATATTGAGAAATGACAGGGGGTAAGCCTGGGGAGGAAGCAGTGCACTGTGCAGAAAAAGCACTCCATGGATGTTTGAGGTGTGCATACTTGGACTCTGTCTTCATCTGGACAGGAACTGCTTCAGGAACCTATTGTCAATAAAAAATAAAAAATAAAAAAAAGCCTGGACATGGTCTAATAAAACAGTCTGTAACATGGACACTAAATGCTGTAGGCAAACAAAATGTTTGAGTGTATGATAATGGGTTAAGGCTATTTTTCGTCATCTCAAAAAACATTTGTACATGTTCATCTACAAGTTTTTATACAGGGAAACCTGTTGAAAAATCAAATCAGTTTTCCTTTCTTGTAATTACACACTGTTTTAAGCATTTATCACATAATAAAGAAAAATACTTGCCAGAATTGTTTACGTTTATTCCTCATGAACATAGGGTGAAAAAATTTGGTCAAAAGGATATTTCCTGACACACTGACAAAAAAAGACCAGCTGGCCTGTTATAATTACAGTATTTAAAGAGTTCATTGGGACCACCCAATAAGTAAGTGTTTTACTGTGGAACCAAATTTAATGTATTTTAAGACATTTATCGTGATATAGCTATACAAAAAGACTGTACGGTATGTAAACGTTATGTATGGTGTTGCCATCTAGTGGTTGAACAGGAAAACCAAATTAAACAATGCAATGTAACAATGTAAAGGTAGCTATCTGACTTTTTAAAATTATTTATTTACCCATTGAATGGGACATTTTAGCCATCACCACAACTGCTGCCCCCCTGAGAATTTTTTCAGGAGCCACCACTGGATTCAAGTGTCATATAAAACCAACTGAAGTTACAACATTGGTGTGGACAATTCTCAGGTTAATCTAGCCTTGTAGAAAACAAGATTAAAGGGTTGATGACAAATCTCTCTAGCTAGCTCCACCGTATAATATTGAATTTGAAATTTATTTATTTCTAACTCTCGGGCATGAACATTGTCTGCTAGCTATCTTTTAGTCTGGCTATATGTATTGTTTTACTATTATAAATGTATGGTTAATGGGCTACTTTTTTTTTTATTATCTTTGTTTACTTTGCTTTTTTATAAATACATTTTGTTGATTTACTGTTAAAGTGGCCTAAATTTTATGTTGCAATTTTTGTTATGTCTTTTTATCACCATTGTTTTAAGTTTTTAAATTTTATTCCTTAACTTGCATTACTTTATCTACTCATATTTTATTTGTTCGTTAACAAGGCAGAAGGAAGGTAAATAATCTTCCAGGACAAATCAAGCTTTTCCAGGGCATATTACTTTTTCCCTCACTTTCCATATGTTTTCCATGACTGGGTAATTGGTAAGTCATTTTCCAGGGTTTCCAGGACGTGTGGGAAACCTGCTATTATGTCAGCGTTAAAATATTACTTCTAATTTGGATATTGAGGCTAACTTTAACCTGGCTTTAAAACACTGTGTGAATGTGTTATTGGCGTCCACTCTAACTGGTTACAAGTAGAGGAATTATACAATCTAAATGTTTATTTTAATTAGTTGTTCTGTTTAAGATGAATATGGACAATTTTGTATTATTTTGATTTGTTTATGATCAGTGTTGCAGCAATGCTCTCAAAAAGGTTCAAAGACGATCGTGGTAGCTGCAGGTGTTGACCAGCAGGTGGCAGCAACTTTCTTTTGAGTTATTATATTGTTTACTTTAAGATTGTTGAATAATCCAATGAAAATACAAGCTTGGAACTGCTTGTAGTTTAGGAACCCAGAGAAGCTAATGATCAAATCATACAAAAGTGTATGAAAATGCAATAAAATCTTGGAAGTACAATAATGGTACATTAACAGAAAAGTGTAATTACCTAAAAAGAATGCAATTAAGTTAATAATGTATACTTTCATGGTGTACCTGTTAAACACATTCATCACAAACATCCAATAGTATACTGTTGATAAGATATTAAATATTAAAACACTTGCATACAAGTTTAAAGTCTTGACTTTTAATACATATATTTTAGTTTTCTGAGAGATTGTCAGTCAAACAGGACAGCAACCTTTGAATTGAATTTATTTTATATGATAGGGGCAGGGCAGTTTGGGGTAGTTTCAGATATGAAGCTGGTGTGCTGCATGTAACTATTGCTAATAATGTAAGCTACGTTAATATTTTCTGTTAAGAAAATATTAAAGTGTGTATCCAGTATAGCAGTTTGAAAGTGTGCTTTATTGCCTTGTTCAGTGGTTTTCAAATAGTGTGGTGTGGCACACTGGTCTACCATGAGACTACCTCAGGTGTGCCTAAGGATTTTTAAACTATGTGTTGTTATTAGCACAACTATATAGCAGCTGATGATTTGGTTTTTAATTTACTCTAACAGCACTTTGTAATTCTTAATTTCTGTATAAAAATGCAAGTTCTTTAACATAAAACATTACATAAAACCATAAAGACTTTTGCAGCTCAAAGAATATGCTGGTTAGAATAAAAATTTAAACAGACTTTATTTTTTTTTTTTTTTTACAAAACACCAAAAAGATGTACTTTCTTGGGTTATTGATATTAGATAAATAGTATTCTGAGGACGGCACGGTGGTACAGCAGATATTGCGTGTGCCTGACAGTAAAAAGATAGCTGGTACAAGCCCTGTGTTGGTCAGGGCCTTTTGTGTGTGTTGTGTGGAGTGTGCATGTTTCTCCCATGCATGCATGGGCTCTCCCCGGGCACTCTGGCTCCTCCCACAGACCAAAAACATGCACTAAACTCCAAAACAACTCTAAATTGCCTGTCAGTATGGGTAAGAGTTTGAATAGTCTGTTTCTGTGCAGCCCTGGAATTTAGATAATGGATGGATGCTCTGAGCACATCTCAGCACATGAACAAGCTGGCATATGGACATAATATGATATGTTTAAGGTCAGCTTGTGATTTAGATAAATTGTTTTAATGTGTTAAAATTTAACATTGAGAGAAGGGAATAATTTTTGTATAAAAAACTAAATGAATCTGATTTCAAATGGTTTGTAAATAATTCACTTTGTCATTTTTCTTAGGGTTGGTAGATAAAAACATGTACAGAGTAATAACACAATGCTCATCTAAATGGGGCTGTTTTATGAAGGTTGATTATTGTGTGCCTTGAAATTTTGGCCTGGTCCTTGGTTTGAAAAAACAAAAAAGGATAGAAAGCACTGGACTTGTGCATACAAATAGTAACATTTTCAAAATATGTTGGGATACTTTTAGACAAACTAGTTCTCCCCACAGAAAAATATGTTTGTTTAACTGATGAATCAAAGTTGTAAGTGTGTGTTTATGTGAAATTTGTCTGTCTCTTAATGTCTGCCCTGTGGTTGGCTGGTAACTAGTCCAGGTTGTACCTTACCACTGTTGAAGTCAATAACAGCTTGGATGGGCTTTGACTCTCGTGACTCCAGTGGAAGATGAAAGGATGGATGTCAGTTTTGTCCACAAAATACATATTTAAGCCTATGCAAAGTTTGGATTTTTCTGGATTTATAAATATAGAAAGTGATATTTTAATATGTTTAGTTCAACACACTGAAACGCATGTTTTTTGGGGTTTTTTTTTTTTTAAGTGATGGGTTAAGTGTTTGGAGTCATTTCTAAGGGACTGGGTGATAAAACGCAATTGCCACATCATGACACTTAAGCAGCTAAAGTGGTCAGCTTTAGTTACCATAAGTATCTAAAATTGTTTTATCAGAATACCACACTTAAGGTGATTTCTCTAATAGGACACAAAAATAACTGGGAGTGACCCCAAATACTTTACAAATGGGAAAGCTTCTTAATATTTCAAAATTATATAGAAAATATATTAATTAAATTTTAATCTTTTAAACATTTTGGGTCTTCTTCTTCTTCTTCTTTATTTTCATTACAGCAAAGAGGATCTGCATGTTGACTGCCACAAATTGTAGACTTACACACATCAACCACTGGTATCCTGTGATTCTAAAACATCCTGAAGTTTATCCTACAAAGTCGTCCTGGCATTTCACCGAATTTGACAACATAAGCCAAAAATTATACATTTGCATCCACAGGTAGCCTTGATGTTCTCTTGTCCTCCAGTTTCCACTAAGCTTTCATCCATTAATTATTCAAACCTGATGTTTTTGCGGTGTACAAATATCCTCATGTATCCAAAATGGTTACCATAATCCCTCGACAAATCAGCAAAATATCTGTCTGGTCAGTGGTTAGTTTTCCTCCTCTCAACCTCAATGTAAACAGTCGATCCACACAATGTCTGACTGTTGTGCAGTGGATATTTTAGTCTGGTCTACGCTTGTTTTTCTGTCTTCATAAGGTGACCAGACTCATCCGACAGTATCAGTGACACATTTGTTCAGTATTAATGATACTTCATGTTACTTTAGTGGCTCAAAAATGCATCTCAGCAGTAATTATCAACAAAAATATATTACAGTCAGTTGATAACAGTGTCAGCCCAAGTAAGTGCAACATCACTGAGGGTCAGTGAGCACAGATTGACAATAGTAATCAGAGTGAAATTAACTGTCAAATACTTTAATTCAGCTGAAAAGCTGCAGTTTTTTGCTGAAATTGTTTAATAATGTTCACCATGGACAGTGTAGACCCTCGGTTGATGTCGCTGAAACATTTGGAGCTGTAACATCAGGTTCATAACCAAGACGAGGCCGTGATGCCGCACCAGCTGGCATCAAATCACTCAGCCTACATGGATCCAGGCAATGATAAATATAATAAATATATTCATATTTAGGGCAGCACGGTGGTGCAGCAGGTAGTGCACATGCCTCACAGCAAGGAGGTCGCTGGTTCGATCCCTGGGTCGGGCAGGGCCTTTCTGTGTGAAGTTTGCATGTTCTTCCCGTGCATGCGTGGGTTCTCTCCCAGCACTCCGGCTTCCTCCCACGGACCAAAAACATGTTCATTAGGTAGACTGGTGACTCTAAATTGCTGTTAGGTATGAGTGTGAGCGTGATGGCTGTCTGTCTCTCTATGTGGCCCTGCGATCGACTGGCGACTGGCTCAGGGTGTACCCCGCCTCTCGCCCAATGATGGCTGGGATAGGCGCAATACCCCCGTGACCCCGAAAGGGATAAGCAGTATAGAAAATGAATGAATATTCATATTTATATTATATTATATTACATAATATTATTTAACCTGGGTTCAAGATTTTCACTGAGGATTTCAAATTTCAGGGAAACTAAACTTTGCACTTTAAAATCAGTCTGAAGATTGTTCCAAGAGAAGGAGACATTATTTTATTTAATTATATTTCATTATACCTGGATGCAATAAGCTGACTACAGATGCCATTGAGGGAGGCAGGATGCACATTGTTTACGTATGCAAATATCTGAGTCCTTATCCCATTCTTACACATTAATATCTAACTGTGGGCTGTTTCATGATGTGTTTAAAAGGAATCTCCATCTGGCCTACTCAATTCCTCCCACAATAAAATTTACGGAAACTGCTACTCACATGATGGATCAGTCTGGGCAGGTTAAAAATATTTCCCAAAAACACCCTTGTTTGCATCACAATTCACCCAGCTGCAGGCTGGCATAACACCAGAGAAAGTTCCTGTTGATCTTTTCCCTTAGCTCAGCAGCAATTGTCATTGGATCCTTCTTAAAACAAGACAGTTCTAAGGGCCACTAATCAACAGGAACTCTAATAATACTCACATGGTAGTAGTATTTTCATAAATCATGAACCTTTTCTCTTAAGTGAAGCCTTTATTTTTACACTATAATGGTAATAGCACATGTTTCTTTATCTCTTTTTTTGTTTTATATAAAAGTGTCATCCCCAGGTCGCCTCCATTACGCTAAAAGATTTGATTAAAAATAAAAAACACAGTTAGATGATTACAGTTTCCCCAAGTTCATTTATTGCTGGTGACATAACTGCTTGGTCATCAATTGGTGCCCCCTTAAAATGAGCTTTTTGCACTTTATTTTTTATTTGATATTGTATTTTTCATAACTGTTGCAAGGTAAGTTTGGCTGTGTTGGTGGGGCCATTATTGATTGATATCTTTCCATAGGGCCATCAGTTTCTGGAGGTACCCTTGGGTGAAAGAGTCAAGCCAAGCAGTTGTTCTCAGTAATGCCCAGACCAACGATTGATTATTTTTATCATCCCATGTATATGAAGCACTTAGTGACAAAGTTCTCTGACCAACTCAGCTTGCCATGAGCTTCTCTTGAGACTGTAACAAAAGAGTGCCAGCTTTATTTCATCATAGAAAAAAAGATGTATTAAAATGAATCAAGTTGGTACCGCATCAAAGAAATGCATAAATATTGATTACATCCTGTTTGGTAAGTAGGCTACCAATGAATCAATCAAGCTCAACACCAGTCAGTCTATAACTTTAAATTCTAGTTAATAATAAGCAGTAATCTGCTGTGCTGTTGGCATAAAATTTGCAAATAAAATACTTGATGGGCTCTCAGTTATACAAAGTACAAAATTAAACTGTGACAGGAACTGAGATAATTGACTGCAGCCAAACTCCACCATTCAGACCAATAAACAACACTGAACTAAAATAACAATGGTAGCTGTCAGTGTCCAAGACACATCGAAAGATACGATACAGGACTTTTGGGGATGGAAGGGCTTTATTTCACACAGAAGCCATCAAAAGGGTCTTTACTATGCTATGGAAGGATATTTTCAGAGTTTGAAGACAGGGTAACAAGACCAAGCTGGAGACAACAGCTTACAGATCTCAGAGCAAGAGGAAGAAACCTCATCTCGCTGTCATTGCTTTTCAGATGACAGTGTCAAAGATTGGCATTGTTCACAGCAGGTTAAGATATACACTCCTGATTAAAATCTTAAGACCAGTTGAAAATTTATAAGAATTTGCATTTTGCACTTTTGGACCTTAAGAAGGTTCTAAGTAGAGCTTCACAATGCAAAAAGAAGAAATGGGAGCAATACACAAAACATTTAAGTAAGTAATTTATTGAAAACAACAAATAAACTGAAATAAGCTGTTTGTCAGAAAACAGCACACAAAAGTTTAAGAGCATAGCTAACAAAAACAAAAAAGAAAGAAAGAAAGAAAGAAATCCCCTTTATTTGAGTCAAGGACCACCCCGTGTCTTGAAAGACTGCCAATCGGATCCTCTGACTCAGCATAAGGACATTTTTTTGTGTCTACCACTTTTTTGTTCTTCACTGACTTTTTTGTTCCATAACCCTCAAGATATTTTAAGAGATTAAAAAAGGGACTGTACATACACACACACACACACACACACACACACACACACACACACACACACACACACACACACACACACACATATGCATTTGTTTGTTTGTTTGTTTGTTTATTTAACTCTGATGAACATTTCCAAGTTACTGTAGCCCCAGTCCTTGTAGACTGAGTGAGTGGGGGACTCCTTGTTTCCTCCATGGAGGAAATGCTTAAACAGAGAAAAATGTCAAAACTGCAGCAAAAATAAAATCAAGTTTGAACTCTAAAAGGCAGATTTGCTCTGAATAAATAGCATTAGTATTAGTGTTAGCATTAGCCAGCCTTTGCCAGTTTTTGTAACTTACATGTCAATGGTATTCAGTCAGGTTCACTTTAACCTACAGTCCTTGTCTCCCTTTCACTCTAATGTCAGACAACTGAATACAATTTCCACAGAAATTAACTGGAATGAAATGATAACCCAAATAGTAAAATGAATAGCTTACTGAAGGCAAAGCTAAGAAGCAAAGTTTGCTTCATAGTGATGTTCATTCACCTGGTTAGAGAAAACATGTAACTTTGTATATAATGTAATGTTACAGCTGACTTTGCTAACATATGTTGCCTTTGGACAGATGTAGACATCAGTTTAATTCAAAGGAGACACTTTGCTGTGTTTATGTGAGGTTCAGTGAACAGAATAAAGTCTACTCCATTCCCTAGCCTCTCAGGGCACCTAGTATCATTTTTACATGTGCCCCATGCACATCAAATGGCCACTTCTCAAAGTATTAACTGCTTATCTGTGGGAGTTTATGAACCGCCTGTCTGAGTGTATTGAGTGGCTGCAGGACATGTGATTGGTCCAGGGCATTGGAGGGTGGGGTTTAGCGTTGTGTGGAAATAGCCTATCATTTAACAGATAGTCTGGTTCTTATGAGCTGTACAGAGGCTGCTGTATCGTATCATGATGATAATGGACTTTAATACTTCTGTGCAAAAACATCAGAGGAAATTCATTAAGGCTAGTGTCTTGTAGAGGAAAGAGGTTTCACATGGTGAGCACTAATGGTCCGTTCTTGTACAGTCGAAGTCAGAGAGTCTGTTGTACCAGTCAGAAAACATCATTTGGACTGCCCTTAAAAGCCAAACTCAGACAACCCTCTCAGACTCTAAGTTTGTCAATAACCATGGCTGCTTAGTGCGCGAATGGTTAATAAAAGCAGCACAGTTTTACTTAAAACAACAAGTTAGGGTTGCTCTTATGCATTGAAATTAATCACATTAATAGTATGGCACACTATCTACATGTGGACATATTGTGATGTTGACCTTTTGTGCGACATTGTCTAGTAGCGTGCTGTTAATGTTGGTAATGAGCTAACAATGCTAACTGCAGCTAGAGCTACAATTGGTTTGTGTTGATTAAAAGTGCAACAAAATGTGATAACTTCATGTAAGTCCTACTAATATACAGTTCTGTTCATAATAATAGCAGTGTGTTTAAAAAGGTGAGTAAACCTCAAAATTCTTCAAATAAATTTTATTTTAATGCACACAAATGCATTGGGGACACTGCACATTCTATTTCAAAGCAAGAAAATTGGAAAAAGTAATTGAATTTGATAATATTTTACAGAAAGTCAAGAAATATAATGTTCAGAAAAATAGCAGTGTTGACATCTTTTTTTACAAACTCAAAAATGTAAGTGTATAAACTAATAATTGCTTGATGATTCAACTTTTCTGAGAATCATAAACTAATATTTAGTTGCATAACTACAGTTTCTGATAACTGCTTCACATCTGCGGTGCATGGAATTTCTGGCACTGGTCAACAGGTACTGAAGTCCAGCACAATTGCTCTGCATTTCTTGGTTTTGCCTCATGAACAGCATTTTTTATGTCAGCCCACAATTTTTCTATGGGATTAAGGTCCGGGGATTGTGCTGGCCACTCCATTACTTGAATTTTGTTTGTCTGGAACCATGATTTTGCTCGCTTGCTGGTGTGTTTGGGGTCATTGTCTTGTTGAAACACCCATTTCAAGGGCATTTCCTCTTCAGCATACGGCAACATGACTTCTTCCAGTATTCTCATGTACTCAAACTAATCCATGATTCCTGTTTTTTCCTGTGTTTTCAGGTCATCTGATAAACTGTCTGTGGCCCTTAGGCCCAAAAAGAACAATCTTACTCTCATCAGTCCACAAAATATTGCACTATTTCTTTTTAGGCCAGTCAATGTGTTCTTTGGCAAATTGTAAACGCTTCAGCACGTCTTTTTTTTAACAATGGGACTTTGCAGGGGCTTCTTGCTGGTAGCTTGGCTTCACATAGACGTCGTCTGATTGTTACAGTACTCACAGGCAACCTTAGATCTTCTTTGATCCTCCTGGAGCTGATCAGTGGCTGAGCCTTTGACATTATGGTTATTCTCCGATCCATTCGAAAAGTCGTTTTTCTGTATCTTCCTCGCCTTTCTGGTTTTGGCTGCCACTTTAAAGCATTTGATATCATTATAGCTGAACAACCTATCATTTTCTGAACTTCTTTATAGGTTTTCCCCTCTTGTATTAACTTCTTAATCAAAGAACGCTCTTCTTCTGAACAATGTCTTGAACGACACATTTTACTCTGTTTGTCAAGGACAAATGCACAGCCAGCATATGCAGCGTCAGTTGCCTTGATCCTTAAATAAGGGCCACCTGTTTAACACCTATTTTTTTCACATAATCAATTACCTCACTAATTGAACTCAGCACTGCTATTTTTTTTTAACACGCCCCTTTCAGTTAATGATTCAGTTTTACAGAATCAGCAGCATGCACGTCATGCCTGTTGGGTCTGTTGGTTTTCTATACCTTTACTAAACCTTCTAGAGACTTACTTGCAGTGTAGAAGTTGAAATTCTAACAAAAACAGTGATTGATCTTGCTAGTGATTTGGGACTATTATTTTGAACACAACTGTATGAGCTTAGGAAAATCTGTTAAAGCACTTAAGTTACAGGAATAGTTGTTTTTTATAATGTAAGTCTTTCTACATTACGACTTCTGGTCTTGGGTGAAATCAGAATGCGCTTCGACTTGACGTCATTCCCAGTTCCTCTATCCAACCAACAACGTAAATGGAAAGCAACATAATGTCATACATTGGTGGGTGGTGCTTGACTCATGAGGCTTAGTTGGCTTAACATGCTGTCAGTGGAGGGGAGGACAGAAGGGCACAGTGTGTGGACAGTGGTGAGATTGAGTTTGAGATTTATATTTAAAAAAAAAAAATGGGACAGTATGAATTAATGAACATGTAAACATGTAAATGCATGGGATTATAGCCAGGCGGCTAATTTCCCAGTCCCATTAGTAGGTTGATGTCAACACATAAAACAAAAAAAACCCCTCAATGATAGGAATAAAACACACAGAGCACATTAAAAGGCAGCAACATACATAAACCGTAGACAACATAAATGACATGCAGTCCAAAAATATAACTGGCAGAGAGTTGGGGGACCATGGGAATTATACACAATATATTATAAAGTGCTGGAGTGCTAACTAATGTGCCGTTAGGCTAAAGTGCCAAATGTTAAAGTGCAGAGTACTAGCTGCCTGGGAGCCCAGGTCCTCGTTATTTTGCACATTGTCCAATATTGCACAGAAATTTAAAGTGCAAGTTGCATTTCACATTACCCTTCTGCCCAAGGTGCTGCATGGGACAAACTGAAAGAAAAAACTCAAGGCTTTCAACTGTCCCCCCACTATTAGATCTACTTTAAAACTACTTTTCTAAGGTGGCAAAATACATATTGTTGCCTTATTATGCATTGCAATTTTAGTTTAATTGAAATAATTTAACTTAAGGCCATGTGGCTGCAAGTGGTTGCATTTGATCTTCAAAAATCTTTTTACAGTCTTTTTCTAAATGTGAAAAAAAAAATGATACGTAAATGTAGCAGTGCATTAGACTGAACAGCTGACAACAAGTACTTGAAAGCAATATCTGTCAGTGATTATGGGTTAATGTTAGAATTAAGATGAGGACTCTCTGCATCCACCTGACAAGATACTGGCGCTACTGTATCAACAAAGTTATGTAAAGTGTTAAGCTGAAACGATCACTCTCTGATTCCATCACACATATTTGAAGCCCTCTATGAGTAAGACATGGACTATGAAGCACATAAAAGCCTACTAATAAAATAAGGGTTGTATAGAACTCACAGGGAATTGAGGTACAGATAAAACAGATCTGCATGAGCTATGCCATATTTGGCATGGAACAATGAACAATATATGAACTCATTCTGAGTTTGGATGTTTTTATCAGGCAAGCAGAGCTTTATTCATGCTCTGCTTGAAGAATCATCTAAACAAAGTCCTATCTGCCCTCTGCAGCACAGGTCTTATCATGAGCTACATTTACTTTTGTCTGAGGCTACAAACAGCCCAAGCATCCTCATAGACCTCAATGGTGCTAAAGTAAGATTATAAAACAATGTGAAGAATGTGTGCAGCTCTGGAGATGAAGACGACATGTTGTATAATTTCAGATTCTCTCTGTATCTTCTCAGTTCAACAATAGCTGTTATTCGTAAAGAAGTAGGGCTAAACAGCACATTGTTTCTACATCACAACTGCAATCTTTGCATGCACAAAGGTCACATTCAAGGGATTGTGCTGTCAGTAATTTGATGAAAACATGTTCCACTGTCATTTTTGTGTTTGTTGTATTTTCTTTCCTTTCCTATCGACAGTAAAGGTCCTTCTAATATCACCATCAGTGGGCTTACTCAGAGAACAGAACATGCTGCATTCTTTACCAGCGATGCTTGCCATGGATACCACAGTGTAACAGTTCAAAGGGAGACCATGTTAAATGGAGACATAGGGTGTGTTCAAAAAGTCAAGAAAACTCCCAAGTCCTTTCGAATCCACTTTACCATAACCCCGATGGAAAATGCCACAGGGTCAAGGAAAGGAGGGAATAAGAGGAAAGGAAAGGAGAGCTGCGGTAAAAGAGGAATTTGACTGCACTTTCACTTGGTGTCACATTTATGCGACGACGATTTCTTGTGATGTAGGTAAGCCATGACAAACTACAATGTTCCAAAAATGAGAACTATAAGAAACGCCTTTGTCATCTGCTTAAACTCACAGCATTGTTTTGTGTCGGCTTGACCTGTTAACATGAACAATCCATGATCAGAGGATTTATCTGTGACAGGTGCTTTATCCTTTGGTCATGCAGTGTGTGTTTTCTGCTCACAGCTGTGAGGTTAGGTGAGAGCATCTGTAAATGTTGACATCTTTAACAGGGCACTTCAAACCTGAAGTCTGCTAATGCATGTTTCAGAACCAGTATTCTCCCTGTTTCATTCGCATGCATCATTGCGAACGTTGTTTAAATTTGTTGTTATATTTGAAGTATTGTAAAATGCCTCATTTGTCCCTCTTTTATTGATTGTTTTTTAATAAAGGTTATTGGAGATCCTGTTGTTCTGTCTTATTATTGGCATGATTAACTTCATAAATGAAGATAGATGGAAATGTTGTAGTTAATATATAATATAGGAAACAAGTACCACAATTGTATGTTTAATATTCATCAACACTGTAGGCCGTGATGGAGAAAACGAAATGATTTAAAGTAAGTGCTTTATAAATTATAACATGGAATTGTTTATCTGTCCGCCAATTTAAAAATGATTAAAAAAGAAATTAACTAAAGGTTATATTTTGAAAGAACTGGCTTTGAAGCATATCTTTTTCTCTATACTTGCCAAAAAAGTTTACATATTGATGTACATATACATATCTTCATGGTCCTATAAAACTTGTTCTTTCTCCATCGTTAACTTCGGTAAAAGCAGGTGTGGTATCTATATACGTTGCTGCTGCAAGGCATTATGGGGCACTCCTTTCTCCTTTCCTTTCATAAAGGATGGTCAAGTGTTTCTTAAGATAAAGGAAACAAAGGAAGCAACACATTTCCTTTCCTTAACTTCTGGAGAATTCAAACAGCTCTCATCATGGCCGACGCCAAAATGCTTGCAGGTCATTTCTTCAGTTAGGAAGGTTCCTAAACAAAAATGACTTTTCCAACGCACCCTTACTCCTCTGCAATCACCTTCAGCATAGACCGCCCACAGGGCTGTGTGCTGAGCCCTATACTGTACTCACTGTACTACGATGATGACGATGACAGCACACAAGTTATGCAACAAATTCCATCATAAGATTTGCAGATGACACAGCAGTAGTTATATCAGGGGAAGGTGAGCACACAGGCAGAAGATTGAGGAACTGGTGAAGTGGTGTTCAGTCATCAATCTTATCCTAAATACAACAAAAACAAAAGAACTTCTCACTAATTTAAGGAAGCACAGCACAGACCTCCTCCCACTTTTTCTAAAACACATGAAGAGAGATCAATCCTTTAAATTCCTAGGCACACAAATCACTGACAGTCTCAGCTGGACTCTTCTTTCACAATGTCTCCACTTCTGAGACTGTTAAAGAGAAACAGCTACTGAAGACCTTCTTCCATTCTGCAATTGAGAGTGTCCTGGTGTATTGCTATATGGTATGTTGCTCTGCAGCAGAAAAGAAAGCTCTGAAGCCAGCAATTAACACGGTGCAGAAATAGATCGGCTGACCTCTACCATCTTTGTAACATACATAAAAATAATATTAATATAAAAGTCAATTTATTTTTTAACTTTGTAATTCAAAGTTATTCTAAACATTTTCACTTGTATTTTTGTGACATTTTATTTTTACAGTTTTCTCAATTTTGTGTTTCAACCTTATTCTCAGTATTTTTTACTTAAGTCTAACCATTTTGGGGTTTTCTCTTAAAAGGCATCATGATGCCTGAAATGTCAACCAGGCATAGACTGCCCAGTCTAGTCGGGTCTACTAAGGAGTTCATGCAAGACGATATTGATCTTCAACTGTGCTCTCTTGGTATGTGGCCTAAAAGATTTAAATAGGGGCAGTTTCACTTGAACTGACGAGTTTTGCACACCCACAGGTTAGGTGAACAAGGTATTTTATTTTACCTTTAACTTATGACATTAAATGTGTCAAGTGTAACTTGGACTGTGATGGATAATGCTGTTGTTCTATTGTAATACAGCCTTGAAATAAATATACTAGTGTTTGTCTTGGCATTAAAATGTAGCCTAATACAAAGACATTTATAAGTAAGTCATACCAGAGCATTAACATGCACATTCACCATCTCCAAAGGCTCTGTGAGGATAAAAAACTGAGAGGTGGGACTAAAGAAGTTCTCACCAAGCAGCCCCTGCATGTGCATGAATAAAATGTACTCTTACAATAAAAAGCTCTTTCCTTTAATTTAAAATAAATATATGCACATTGACCTGACTTTTGGCACATTGACAAGTAAAAACCTTGGGTTAGATTGGTCAATATAAGGTAGGTCATGAGCTTGGACAGAAAAAGAATGATAATATGTGACTTTTTGCTTTTTTACAGGGTCCCATACACCAGCGTCTTTTGACTTCCTGTGTAGCCCTAAAAGCTCCTGTGCTAGATCAAGTTGTTATCAACAATGTCCCCTGTGTTGAGAGTCATGACCCACGCAGAGTGAGCAAAAGGTGAACAAACGGAAGTAAACAGCTGCTGCATCTATCTGCAGAGCTCTTGTACAGTGTAGACACAACAGGTGGCCCCATCAGCTGACATGTCCACTTCCTGGACAGAGGAACATAACCATCACTTTAAGACAAGTCCTTCTCTCATGCCCCCTCTGTAACTTCACTCTACAACAAATGGTCCATAACAGTCTAAAGAGCAGAAAGAGAAAGCAACTGACACCCCACAGTGAGTTCAGACACTTGTTGCTCTGTGTGGCTGGTCTGTTTCATTGCCCTTCATGATTTTTTAAACTGAAACATAACCAGTGGGGGCGGCACAATTGCCACATGCCTCACAGCAAGAACGTTGCTGGTTTGATCCCCTTGTCTGTCAGGACAACTTAGGAACAACTGCCACACTTCCAACTTATATCCCCTCTAATTTGAGAGTTTCTTCTTCATTGGATGGCCTGATAAAGATGGTGCCAATGGCTATGGCTATGATGTATGTATTATTGTTAGTTCATCATGAATCAGAAATTATTGCATTAGAGTTTCCAGCCATTTTGTAGCCTATCGTTGGCTGTTCTCTAGGCCCACGCTTTTAAAAAACACAATAACACTTTAAATTTCAAAAGCAGGGCATCATCAGTTGCATTTCACGTTGCAAAATTAGACGTTGAAGTCGTAAATGTGTGTTCATCATGGACCTTATTTCAGGTATTTATCTGAAAAGCTATTCTAAAATCCTATATTCCTTTGGCCTTGGGAACTGAAAGTGCTAAAATGCTTACTTAACTCTGAGTTTCTGTCTCATTCCTGCACCACTCTGTAGACTCAGTTAAGTCCACTCCTCTATTCTTGTTAATGCCTCTGTACCAGCATTAGCTGAGGCCAACGTCATATTTTTGGGTTGTCCATCTGGATGCACATTCATAAGGTCCTAAAGTTCACTTTTCAAAAAACAAGTAGTTGTATAGCCCCGGCTCTGTGGTGTGCCCTCTTGTGATGTTCTCCAGCAACATGTATAGTAGGTATATAGATACAACAGCTCTCATGATGCCGGCCACCACAAACACAAAGACAATGAGGGACAGAACATATATCTCTGGCTTGAGAAATGGTGTCGATAACACAGCTGAGTTAGTTGTGCTGCTACTTTTTCTGTTACCCAGCATCACCCAGGACTAAGATCAACAGAACATTGAAGTTGTCAGAGTTGGGACAAGGGGTTCTTAATGAAGACAGTATTATAGTTTGATGTTCCAAAGTACTTTTAGATTTACAGCAAGATTAACCTGGATTCTTACAGCTAGGGTAACAGGTGCGTGGGGACTAGACTGGAGATATACTTGTCTTAACTATGTGCACTCATGATAGCTGCCACATGTTCCTTACATAAGTTCAATGTGTTGGTTGTGCATGTCATTCAGAACCGTGATGCAGACATGCTCTGCAGTCTACAAATGACCAGTAGGATCAGTGTAGAGGCAAAGGGGATGTGATTGTGTCAACACATCAGCAGAACAACCATAGCACAAAGCGTAAAAACAAACTGATAAAAGAAGTCCATTGGTTTTGACGTTGACATTGGTGTTTATACTTTTACTTTTACCCTTAGATTACTTCTAACACAACAAGTAGTCACATACAGCCTGGAGTCTTTTGCGCCATCTGGTGGTAAACTCTAGTATGAAGTGTCAACATACACACAAGTGCATAAACAAAAATGTTCACGACACCAATGGACACTATCGTGAAAGCAAAGACAAACTGCAGGTGTAATGTATTTCCAGCCTCAAAGGGATGTGTTAGGCTGTGGACAGGATGGTTTTATGGCTAGTCGTTCCAGTACCCTAAAGATGACGCAACAAAAAGTCTGCTCAACAACCAGGTATCAATATCTAGGTTTAACTCGCTTCACATCTTCTTAATTCTGCAGTTGTCAACTATGCGCCAAAGACCCAAAGTACTTTGCAGTGTTTCTCTGATGTAGTTGCTTTGGAGTGTGTTTGCGTTTGTAGCAAATTTGTTTCTAATGCAGCACCTTTGCTCCATTCACAGCATGTTTTAATTGATGCATTTGTTATTGCATTGTTCCTCAGGTTGCCGTGCTTTTGACTTCATGCAAGTTATTTCAATTATTGCCAATCGTTTCTCTTCTCTGCTGCTGTACTGGGGCAGTAGATAGATACATGGAGCTGAGACAAATTTCAGAATACAATGATAACTTTTGTACTAGATTGATAGCTTGTCAGTGGCCTGGGCCTGTATCTGTATTTTTCTCTACAGAATTGAAAGTACCTTCACAAACCCCACGAGCAGATCTTCACATGAATTATGAAATTGTCTGCACTCTGCAATGGAGAGGAGCGAAGGCAGGTATGATCAGGACACTCTGGATCACTACACTCATTCATATCTCGCTCAAATCATTTCTTCATTTCTTTAACCTTAATGGTGTTTATATGACAGGGTCAGACAATATGAAGACTGTGAGGCAGACACACACTTTGAAGTCTCTAATGGTGTCTCCGCACGTCCGCAAAAAGTTTTCTTTTTTTAAATCTTTTTTCCTATCATCTATGCCCACTGAGAAACTGTGGCTCTGTTATGAAACCCTTTATCACATAAACAAGAGGAGTCAGACGGCAAGTATTACGGGGTAATTAGAGCCAATTATAGCTCTTTTTTTCTTCAAAACATTGGTTAAAATGTTAAATGTTTCCATGGCAATTTTGTCACATTCTTTCATTTAGAGGAGGTGGGGGGCTTGGTACCCATCTTTGGTCTACTGTGACTCAGGTACAAAAATAAATCATTGTTAACATAAACTGTTTTGACACCAGCAACACAGTTTAACTGCAAGATAAACCCCTAATACTGGAGGATAACTGAAAACAGCTCTTGCTAATGTTATAACATAATGATATTTATGTTGAAATGCTGAGTCAGCATTTCAACATATTGTTATCCGACTTTATTCTTCTTCTTCATCTTATTCTTCCCTCAACTATTTGGACCTTTTCACAGCTTTCAAATTTGCACAGATTTTCACAGAAAAAACCCAGCTGTGCAGCATGTTCAGGAGATTTGCGCTTGTATTTTTCACATGTTTAACTGTTACAGTTTTTACAGTAAAAATGATTTTCTGCAGATATTTTCCCATTGAAACGAATGGGAGACTTATGCAGTTCTGCTGAAAAGTGCTTCAACTTTCAGGCTGTACAGCTTCGGCATACTTCCACCTACAGACTTCATTCTTACTTTGACAGATTCACTGATCTCTCAACTATTTTTACATGTGCTCAGCTTTTTGCTGTCTTGTACAGTTTTTGAGATATCACTGTTTAAGCAACACTAAGTTTTGAGGATTTCTCTGTTCTTAGAGCGTCACGTGACCTCTTAGAGCGTGAGCTTCGCCTAAAAATTCCAACATTTCTAGCGGATAAACTGCAATAAAAGATCCAAATTGTTCCACAGATATGATTTATACATCAAAATAAAGGTACACTTCTCCTCTTTCAGATGAAATTTGTTTCAACCTCGACATTCACATCGTTTTGTCTCAGTGAGCTTCAGAGCCACGGGTATCCCGCAAAGTCCTCCGTCTGCTCCAATTGAAATTTTCGTCCCCAGAGAGCTGATCGCTTCACTTTGAAGCCCGTTTTTAAACTGCTCTCGTGTCAACATTTTCTACAGTACAGACATGAAACTTACATCAATCTTTTCAGGAGATTCTTGTGATGCTCACGGTGCAGTCCTTTTTTTGATAGCTATCACGGTTTTGGCACAGCATTAGCCCGTATACCCGGAAGTACCCAGCATAATTTCACCGCTCTGTACACGCTTACAGCATCATTACATAGTCTGATGCTGTGTGGGCGGGTGTGTCAGTATAGATTAGTTGAGCTGTTGGCTGAGCGGTTAGGACAGTAGCCATTTTATCCGGAGACTGGGGTTCGATTCCCGTAATAGGCTATTTTTATACTATCATGCATATTTCAGAAAATACGTAAACACGAATGCTACTCATAATAGTCATTGCCATTTTAGCCCTCAAAAATTCACGCCTGCCAGCTGTCACGCATTGCTCGTGAGACCCACACATTTCATTGTCGTAACACCACCTTAGTCTGCTCATCTTCTCAGTGTACACAACATGACACACACATGCGAAAGGCATTCTGGGAAATGTAGGTGGATGTACGCCGACACTATACGACAGCACCGAGTCCGCTCCAAGCACTGCTGTCACACAAAACACTGCTCGCCATGTATTTTCACATCTACATTAAATGTCACACCAGATCCGTCTCTTCATGTTACTGCTTTGCAAAGTCAGCTGACCCCCGTCCTCACTTTACAGTGTAATAACACAGACATGCGCAAAGGATTGTGGGAAATGTAGGCTGATGTACGCCGACAGCTTCACTTTCAAGCCCGTTTTTAAACTCCTCTCGTGTCAACATTTTCTACAGTACAGACACGAAGCTTACATCAATCGTTTCAGCTGATTCTTGTGATGCTCACGGTGCAGTCCTTTTTTTGATAGCTATCACGGTTTTGGGACAGCATTAGGTCGTATACCTGGAAGTCCCCAGCTTTATCATCGACCCACATTAAATGTCACACTGCCTCCGCCTCTTCATGTTAGTGCTTTGCAAAGTCAGCAGGCAGAGCAGCTCCTCTTCCTAGTCCACAATGTACAGCGTCATGACAGAGAAATGGAAAACAATGCGCAAGGTTTGTGTTTCACATTCATTCCACAAGAAAATACTACGCAGCAGTGCGCTCGACTCTGACAGCTCTGACGTCTGTGGACATTCCTCTCTGCTCTACAGTCCGCCAGACTCTGGCTGCATACGCAGGTATACGCCATATACCCACTAGAAAACGCCCCGAAATACCAAATAACCACTACAAAATGCGCAAGGATACGTATAGCAGCATGCTTGTGTGACTTTCACTTTCTGTCAGCGTGTGTGTGTGTGTGCGCTCCTCCTTCTGCCGGTGGGCGTAAAGACGCAGATAGACACACATCGCAGGGACAGTGAGGGACCATCAGTCACTCTGTGTGTTTTTATCATTCACACGGTGTCTTGACAGCTCATGTGCCCGGTTTAAGTGAACACCAAAGACTTCAAAAACTGAAGAGTGAGCCTGTCATTAATCAAAACTTTACATTCCTCAGCAGTCCAGCTCTTGTTTTCACTCACTCACTGTTTTCTAAATAATGAATTCATCCTGAGGGATCCTCCATCACTTATTCTCCATGATATCAGAACAATCTTTGAAGGATCAAGCTTCAAATACAGTCCACTAGTGCAGCGGTTCCCAACCTGTAGGTGGAGGCCCATTGTGGGTCTCAGAGCTGTTTTCAGTGGACGGTGTATTAATCTGGTCAAATTGTGGTAAAATGTCTTCAGTGTGTGGAGGCCCTAAGAGGACAAACATCATCAGAGTATTTCAGATTATACCCACTACAATAAACCAGACTACACACCAATATTACACTGCTTTACATTTCTCTACTCAGATATTCCTGTCCAGATTTACAAATTCATGTATGTAGGCTATTATTACTTTGAGTTTGATGTTCTAGTATAGATTTGTTGATTTAAAAATGAAGTACTGATAACTTTGACTTAGATGTTAACTTGAGCAGATCCAGTTTCTAATGACATTCTGACCGTTAATGTCCACTCCTCATTGTCCCCCAATGAAAATCACCTCTGTTTACATTAATTTTCAAGTCAGATGCTTTTATACTGAATAGTTCATAGTGTTGTGGACTTGTAGCCTACAGATTGATGCCAAAACATTTTTCATTTACTAAAGGAAAATTAAATGTAGGCTAATTATGCATATTCAATTGCACTTCCTAATTTAACCCTTTAAAGCCTGAATGCACAAATAATAGCCAGAACATTCATTTTTTTTGGAGCTGAAATGTTTATTTCATTTCCTATTGAAATCCAACAAAATCACAATTTCCATAACATTTATCATATATATATTTTTAGAGGCAAAGTGGCTGACTCTCCCTCCGGCGGCCCATGTTCAAATTCTGGTGAAGGCAGTTGTACTTTTCAACTGTGTGTCCAATACAGACTGCTGATTACTACAGCTCCTTGCTGTATGCATCTGGCTGCTGTCCTCTCAGTCTGGGTGTCACAGGTTGTCAGTGATTCAACCTTTCACTTCCATACAACTTCATTCGTTTCCTGTCTTTACAATGCAGATTTGTTAACATATTTCACACATCTGCTACTAATTACAATCTATGTCATTTTAGCCCATACAGATTTTACTCTTTTAATCATAGATTACAACTTCTTCATGGTGGCCAAACATTTCTACAGCTTTCTGCAATTTCCTTTCACATTTATTCATTTTCAGCTTTCTTTCACAACTGTCACCATTTTTATTACACATTTCCCACATTTGCAGCTGTGCTTTACTGCTTCCAACTATTTTATGTCACATTTGCACATTTTTGACTTTGTTTGCATTGCTTTTAGCCATTTCATTTCACAGTTCCAGCATTCAGACTCAACATTTCAACGCATTTGCTGCAAGGAAATGCAATTTTTCTAGTTTAACTTTGCCTTTCTTTAACATTTGCTAACTTTCATTTGCATCAACTAATGATTTGAAATCACACCAAAACGTAAAACAGAAATGAGCTGCTTTATGCCGTCACTGAGGTCTCAGTGAAGTTTGAACTGACTGTCTTTCAGAAGCCATGGCTAATCTGCAGTTTTTCTTGAAGTTGTTAAACAGCCTTTGCCAGTGTGACATTATGTTAGGGGACCTGTGACTGTTTATAGGCAAAATGCTTTCTATTACTATAAAAAAGAAAAAAGAAAGAAAGAAAGAAAAAATAAACAGTCAGAAAAATGTGCTTCACTGAAAGTAAAACCACAGAGGGAAACATCTGTTTGTAATTTTCACAACTCTAGACTCTTCTTTAGCAGAAATGGGATTGCACATTAGAAGGATGGGAATTCCCAGTTGTGGAAGGACAGAAGATAAAAAAATATGCCCAGTCAACTCCTCATTGAACTTTAAGCAACAGGGGCATGTTTTTCAGTCAGTCTACCTTCCCTTATTGCTGTTGTTAGGGTTTCAATGCACAAAATCTGGTTTATTAAATTATCTGCATTTATGATTATAAACTTTAATATTTGGTCACCTCGAGGCACCAGTCTAGACACAGGCAATAACAGCCAAATTTGTCAATAAATCAATATTTTTCATGTTGATAAAAATTTGTATTTAAATGTAAAAGGAAGGTGTGAATCTATTCACTGACCCTTGCAACCAACATGCACAATAATCACAAAAATTACCTTCAAATTATGATCAATTTTATTTAAAGCCGGAATAAATTTCAATGATACGTAATCAAAAGAATAACTATCACAAGACTGAATTTTAAGCAAACAAACTCAATACAAAGCAAACATCAAAGCAGCATCTGTGCATGAGTGCAAGAGAGAGATCTTGATCTTGATCTTGTTTCCTTAGCCAGGTGTGCCTTCGCTGGTGGGTGGGGATGTGAGTGGGAAGTTAGAGTCACGCCGGATACTTTAAAGGGAACATATCATGCCGTTTTCCTTGTCATTATGCCAATCTGGGATGCATTTGGGATTTTTCTGTATGATTTGCAGGTCATACAGCTCCTTCTTCGCCTCACAATCGCGTTTACAAAAGCCTCTCTCTAGCCGCTTTTCAGGGTCTCCCTCAAAATGCTCTGATTCAGACAGAGTACACATGAGAACCGAGACCACGTGTGCTCTGTCCTCTGATTGGCCAGTTCTGTGAGGCCGGAGGCAAAGCGGAGGGGGTGCTGCGGCCGAGCGGAGGGGTGACATACGGAAGTGACTTGTTTACTAGCCCCGGCTGTCCAGGGATCGTTGTATTGACTTTGCAGTTAACATTAAACTTTGTTTGGCCTTTATTACATATTTAAAATGGCTACTTATGAGATTCGCCGATCGATCATGCACATCTCCATGAATACAGAGGAGTTTTTAAGTAGAAAAAAAGCCCACATGTGATTACACACAACAGTGAGTCTAAATGCTAACAATAGCTTCCCATTACTCTCAGCAGCTAAGAGGGGTGTGCAGACCTTTTCAAAGACATGTTCATCATAATAATTATGTTGAAATGCTGAGTCAGCATTTCAACATATTGTTATCCGACTTTATTATGTTGAAATGCTGACTCAGCATTTATATTGTTATCCGACTTTATTGTGTTGAAATGCTGAGTCAGCATTTCAACATATTGTTATCCGACTTTATTCTTCTTCTTCTTTTTCTTCTTCTTCTTCTTCTTCTTCTTCTTCTTCTTCCCTCAACTATTTGGACTCAGTGTTTCCGTCTTGCTCCATTTTCAATCATTGTCTCCCAACTGTGTACATCAGATTCAGCGCGCAGCTTACACGAGCGTAACGGTAGTGGAGTTGCCCTATGAACCAATCCTGTGCAGGCGTAAATTTGCATACTCATTGTGGATATGTGGGCGGTGCAATGGCGTCATTTCGGATATGTAGCCAAATTATCATATTTATTTCGGATATGTAGCCTAATTACCATATGACATCTGTACATGTGGAAATTCCATTTTTGATATCAATAATTCAGTTTTGACTAGTTAAAAAGAAAATTGTAGATATCTCTAATGTACTTGTTACACGTAAGAATGTAATTACAGATATCTGAAATTGTATTTCAGATATCTGTAATTCAATTACAGATATCTGAAATTGTATTTCAGATATCTGTAATTACATTCTCACATGTAAAAATTCCAGGTCAAGATATCAATGGTGTAATTTCGACTAGTAAGAATTGCATTTTAGATATCTAGAATTAATTTATGATATCTGTAATGTTCGAACAATTATAGATATCATAGATGAACTTTGTCACTAGTAAGAATAAAATTGCTGTTATCAAGAATTAAAATTTTTACTAGTAAGAATTGGGTTGTAGGTATCATGAATTAGAATTGCGACATGTCAAAATGTCATTATGGATATGTGGACTTTGAATTACAACTTGTACAAATTGAATTACAGATATCTGTAATTCAATTTGAATGGAAGTCAATGGCACACGTTTACTAGTTGTAATTAAGTTGCAGATATCAACAATTACCATTTCCACTAGTGAAAAATAAACAGTAGATATCTTCAATTAGAATAGTTACAAGTGAAAATTACATTGTGGATGTGTCGGCTTGGAATTCTAACATGTGGAAAAACAATTACTGATATCTACAATTGCTATTACCGCTAATACTTAAATGTTAAAAGGGCTTGCCATAGCAGTGCAGCATGTTCAGGAGATTTGCGCTTGTATTTTTCACATGTGTAACTGTTACAGTTTTTACAGTAAAAATGATTTTCTGCAGATTTTTTGCATTGAAATCAATGGGAGATTTTTGCAGGTCTGCTGAAAAGTGCTTCAACTTTCAGGCTGTACAGCTTCGGCATACTCCCACCTACAAACTTCATTCTTGCTTTGACAGATTCACTGATCTCTCAACTATTTTTACGTGTTCAGCTTTTTGCTGTCTTGTACAGTTTTTGAGATATCACTGTTTAAGCAACACTAAGTTTTGAGGATTTCTCTGTTCTTAGAGCGTGTCACGTGACCTCTTAGAGCGTGAGCTTCGCCTAAAAATTCCAACATTTCTAGCGGATAAACTGCAATAAAAGATCCAAATTGTTCCACAGATATGATTTATACATCAAAATAAAGGTACACTTCTCCTCTTTCAGATGAAATTTGTTTCAACCTCGACATTCACATCGTTTTGTCTCAGTGAGCTTCAGAGCCACGGGTATCCCGCAAAGTCCTCCGTCTGCTCCAATTGAAATTTTCGTCCCCAGAGAGCTGATCGCTTCACTTTGAAGCCCGTTTTTAAACTGCTCTCGTGTCAACATTTTCTACAGTACAGACATGAAACTTACATCAATCTTTTCAGGAGATTCTTGTGATGCTCACGGTGCAGTCCTTTTTTTGATAGCTATCACGGTTTTGGCACAGCATTAGCCCGTATACCCGGAAGTACCCAGCATAACTTCACCGCTCTGTACACGCTTACAGCATCATTACATAGTCTGATGCTGTGTGGGCGGGTGTGTCAGTGTAGATTAGTTGAGCTGTTGGCTGAGCGGTTAGCACAGTGGCCATTTTATCCGGAGACTGGGGTTTGATTCCTGTAGTAGACTATTTTTATACTATCATGCATATTTCAGAAAATACGTAAATACGAATGCTACTCATAATAGTCATTGCCATTTTAGCCCTTAAAAATTCACGCCTGCCAGCTGTCACGCATTGCTCGTGAGACCCACACATTTCATTGTCGTAACACCACCTTCGTCTGCTCATCTTCTCAGTGTACACAACATGACACACACATGCGAAAGGCATTCTGGGAAATGTAGGCGGATGTACGCCGACACTATACGACAGCGCCGATTCCGCTCCAAGCACTACTGTCACACAAAACACTGCTCGCCATGTATTTTCACATCTACATTAAATGTCACACCAGATCCGTCTCTTCATGTTACTGCTTTGCAAAGTCAGCTGACCCCCGTCCTCACTTTACAGTGTAATAACACAGATATGCGCAAAGGATTGTGGGGAATGTAGGCTGATGTACGCCGACAGCTTCACTTTCAAGCCTGTTTTTAACTCCTCTCGTGTCAACATTTTCTACAGTACAGCCACGAAGCTTACATCAATCGTTTCAGCTGATTTTTGTGATGCTCACGGTGCAGTCCTTTTTTTGATAGCTATCACGGTTTTGGGACAGCATTAGGTCGTATACCCGGAAGTCCCCAACTTTATCATGACCCACATTAAATGTCACACTGCCACCGCCTCTTCATGTTAGTGCTTTGCAAAGTCAGCAGGCAGAGCAGCTCCTCTTCCTCGACCTCAATCTACAGCGTCATGACAGAGAAATGGAAAACAATGCGCAAGGTTTGTGTTTCACATTCATTCCACAAGAAAATACTACGCAGCAGTGCGCTCGACTCTGACAGCTCTGACGTCTGTGGACATTCCTCTCTGCTCTACAGTCCGCCAGACTCTGGCTGCATACGCAGGTATACGCCATATACCCACTAGAAAACGCCCCGAAATACCATATAACCACTACAAAATGCACAAGGATACGTATAGCAGCATGCTTGTGTGACTTTCACTTTCTGTCAGCGTGTGTGTGTGTGTGCGCTCCTCCGTCTGCCGGTGGGCGTAAAGACGCAGATAGACGCACATCGCAGGGACAGTGAGGGACCATCAGTCACTCTGTGTGATTTTACCATTCACACGGTGTCTTGACAGCTCATGTGCCCGGTTTAAGTGAACACCAAAGACTTCAAAAACTGACGAATCAGCCATTCATTAATCAAAACTCTACATTCTTCATCAGTCCAGCTCTTGTTTTCACTCACTCACTGTTTTCTAAATAATGAATTCATCCTGAGGGATCCTCCATCACTTATTCTCCATGATATCAGAACAATCTTTGAAGGATCAAGCTTCAAATACAGTCCACTAGTGGCGCGGTTCCCAACCTGTAGGTGGAGGCCCATTGTGGGTCTCAGAGCTGTTTTCAGTGGACGGTGTATTAATCTGGTCAAATTGTGGTAAAATGTCTTCAGTGTATGGAGGCCCTAAGAGGACAAACATCATCAGAGTATGTCAGATTATACCCACTAGAATAAACCAGACTACACACCAATATTACACTGTTTTACATTCTCTACTCAGATATTCCTGTCCAGATTTACAAATTCATGTATGTAGGCTATTATTACTTTGAGTTTGATGTTCTAGTATACTTTTGTTGATTTAAAAATGAAGTAGTGACAACTTTGACTTAGATGTTAACTTGAGCAGATCAAGTTTCGAATGACATTCTGACTGTTAATGTCCACTCCTTATTGTCCTCCAATGAAAATCACCACTGTTTACATTAATTTTCAAGTCAGATGCTTTTATACTGAATAGTTCATAGTGTTGTGGACTTGTAGCCTACAGATTGATGCCAAAACATTTTTCATTTACTAAAGGAAAATTAAATGTAGGCTAATTATGCATATTCAATTGCACTTCACAATTTAACCCTTTAAAGCCTGAATGCACAAATAATAGCCAGAACATTCATTTTTTTGGAGCTGAAATGTTTATTTCACTTCCTATTGAAATCCAACAAAATCACAATTTCCATAACATTTATCATCGACATATTTTTAGTGGCAGAGTTGCTGACTCTCCCTCCAGGGGCCCGGGTTCAAATTCTGGCAAAGGCAGTTGTACTTTTCAACTGTGTGTCCAATACAGACTGCTGATTACTACAGCTCCTTGCTGTATGCATCTGGCTGCTGTCCTCTCAGTCTGGATGTCACAGGTTGTCAGTGATTCAACCTTTCACTTCCATACAACTTCATTCGTTTCCTGTCTTTACAATGCAGATTTGATAACATATTTGTCACTTCTGCTACTGATTACAATCTGTCATTTTAGCCCTAACAAATTTTACTCTTTTAATCATAGATTACAACTTCTTCATGATGGCCAAACATTTCTACAGCTTTCTGCAATTTCCTTTCACGTTTATTCATTTTCAGCTTTCTTTCACAACTGTAACCATTTTTATTACACATTTCCCATATTTGCAGCTGTGCTTTACTGCTTCCAACTACTTTATGTCACATTGTCACATTTTCAGCTTTGTTTGCATTGCTTTTAGCCATTTCATTTCACAGTTCCAGCATTCAGACTCAGCATTTCAACGCATTTGCTGCAAGGAAATGCAATTTTTCTAGTTTAACGATAGATACTTAAGTAACAAAGGATGACGCGCCGTTTGTGAGTTCTGCTTTTCGAGCAACTGTGTGGTCGTAAAAGAGCCCAGTAGGTCTGAATTTATACAACACAGCTGACGCTAACGCTAAAGCTAACGCTAACGAGCTTAGCATTGGCTCAACATTACATCATATATTTATTTACGAGTTTAAGTAACAAAGGATGAAGCACCGTTTGTGAGTTTTGCTTTTTTAGCTACCGTGTGGTCATAAAAGAGCTGTACAAGTCCGAATTTACACAACACAGCTAACGCTAACTAGCTTAGCATTAGCTCAACATTACATCATGGCTTTATTTACATTACTTCCTGTGATTACATTACTTACCGCTTGTGGTTCCGGGTCTCTGTGGACAGTCTTTATGGAGGGAACTGCTCCTTGTTTGAGCAGCAGTTGAGATGCAAATCCTGCATCAAACTGCCCTCCGGGGTAAAATGATGAGCACACAGAAACAGCTGAGACAGTGGCTGATCCGAGAAAACAAGGGCTGTCCACTGCTTTCTGGTGTCTTCATTCTTTGGAAGTGAAGATAGTTGTGATTTTGATCCACAACCAAAAAAACACAGATGAAGACCCTTCCCAGACATGTCTTCTCTAAAGTATATAGCTCCGGGAAACAACAGAAAACAAACACTGAAACTGCTCCTGACATTGCCGGTACTGGAGAGAATATAAACGGCTGAGCTTGGTGGGCGTGTCCTAGCTGCAGCTCGGTGCTTCAGGCAATACCGGGGAGGAGCTGCAGGGAGGAGCTGCTTTCTCAGGCTCGTCCAGTGAGAAGAGACTGAAAATACCTGACGTCAGGTTGCGGGAAATCTCGCGAAGATCTCGCAATGAGACGTTTTCAGGGGCAGAAGTCTTGCTCCCGGATATCAGGGACAGGAGCAGATCTCATGTTGTGGGATTTTCTGGAGGTTTAGAGTCAGCAATTCACTAAACAACATTATTTGTAAGTATTAAATCTTGTTTCTTCCCTTTAACACATGACTGTCTGCAGTAGAGCAAGAATGTAAACAAAGAGCAACAATGGAGGACTTCCAGCACTGCGGTATGTTGTGGAGCATTGTTTCGTGTGGATGTTGTTTACAACCAGGCAGTGAACAAAGCCAACTAAATCCACGGCTGATGTGAACATGGCCAGGAATGTATTTTTGTTCTTGTTGCTGTCGCATAAGAGTATACAATTTTTGTGACCAATCAACAGACTGCGGCGCTTTAAGGTCCACCTTTAAGGGTGGGTTTGGTACAGGGTTGGTTAATTGGGTACCTTTTTCCACTTGTGCAACAGTGGAAACACCAGTAAATGTGTGCTGTTCCAAGCTGAACTGAACAGGACTGCTTTGTGGAAATGCAAGAGCAGGAAACAAAAAAAAAACATGCTACTGCGGAATCAATGAATATTGTATTGTCCTGATAACAAGTTATGTTTCTGTTCTTCAATCTGGTTAAAATTTGCTAAAACCCACTGGGGCGTACTTCACGGGGAAACCCTTGTCTGGCAGCAATGGACTAAGAAGCTGAACCTGCTTCAGCTTCACAGGCTTGAACACTTCTTTTGAACACTTGTCTCTGCAACTTGGTTAGTATGCACTGGGAGCACCACCTCCAAAAGGACCATACGACACTGGAGCACCTAAAGGCTGTTTGTTCAGCCCTTTACTCTGCTAACACACGACTTTGTTGCCCTTCACAACACAAATCACATCAAGAAACAGCTGTTGGCCTCATCAGTGGAAACTGCAAGTCGGCTTGCAGAGAGGAGGTCAAGCAGCTCACAAACTGGTGCAAAATCAACATCCTATCTGTGAGTATGGACAAAACTAAAGAGATGGTTGTTGACTTCAGGAGAACTGTGAGACAGCACTCTGAGCAGCTGCAGCACTTCCTGGTTTGGAAACTGCAATTAGGCAGACCAGAAGGGCCTTCAAATTATACTGAGCACAACTGAAAATAAACATCAGAACCTCTCTGTCAGCCATCTTATCACTCCTGCCTCAGCAAATCTGCCCCTCACAAAAAATCTTCACCTTAACAGTTTCTTCCTACAAACCATCAGACTCCTGAACACAAAATCACTGAACTGATAATCCACAAAAAAATCAAACAAACAAACGGAATAGACAATCCCCCCTACCACACTTTCTCCTGGTCCTCTCCTCTCACATTCACCCTCTCATTCCCCTTGCAGTTCAGCAAACTTTGCATTAAATTTGAACATGACAAAAGTGTGTGCAAAAGCTGTCCCAAAACTTTGGAGCAAACTGAGGGAAATCCACATTTTTCACAAGGCAGGATTACAAGGTGTTTTGGGACAACTTTTGCACGCACTTTTTTTTTCAAATTTCCGTGCAATATTTGGCAAACTGTCTCTTTATCAATGGAAATCATTTCTGCTACCATTCTTATACTGAGTCATCAATCATTTTGAATGCTCAACTTGCTCAACTTCAGTGCAAAAAAACACGTGCACTTCAACCAGTAGCTAACAGTGAACTAAAGACGTCACTTATTGGAAACCTACAGCAGTTGTGCGTGAATACCCAGCCTATAACACTCAGTGTGACTGAGAACCATGTGGTTTTATCCTCATAAGCACAGTCTTGTTATTTCATAGCCATACCGCATGTAAGTACTGTATGATCAGATCATCACATCTGACATTTTTTAAAACTGTTTCTCTTGCACTAAGTTTAAGTCTACCTTATTTCTTTTATATCTATGTAGCGAAACAGTCCTAGAGAAACCAAATGTCATCTCACTGTATACTTGTATATGTGGCTGAAATTACTATGAAAGTTCTTTTAACTTTTAAGTCATCTTCTGTTCTGAAAACCCCCTCCATTTCCATGAAATGTTCCAGTCCAGTCTCTGAGCTTGCTGGTGTGTCTTGTCCTCTTGCAGGCTCAGTGAGTCACCAGTGAGGAGTTGTCGGGCCAGTTTGTCTGATATCTATGTCTGATAACAAACAATGAAGGAAAATAATTCAAAAGAACTGTTCACACAAGACGAGAGCCATTTTCTGTGTATGTGACATCTTTTACAGAGATATTCCCAGAAATTATTCAGTTATAAAGGTTTTCTAGCAGAAAGTTAGGTCAGTTTGATACTTAGAATCATATTTGTGTTGTATTTAAATTATTATTTTTTGTTTTATTATCATCTTGGGCAGAGTCTCATACTCAACTCCTTTTGTATGGACTTGCAACCACCCCCACCTCATGGCCCAATTGTTGAAAAATGCGCTCTAATGTGCCCTCTTGGGAGGCAAAACGGAGTTAAATTTTCCCTCTCGGGAGGCAAAACGCATTCTAAAGTGCCTTCTTGGGAGGCAAAACATGTGCTACAGTACCCTTGAGGGCCAAAACGTGCAAAAGTTCCCTCTGTGCCCTCTTGGGCATCTAAATGCATACTAAAGTATCCTCCTGGTTGGCAAAACACACCTAATTGCCCTCTTAAGTGGAAAAAAACACACTAAACTCCAGAGGACTGTTAGGACTAAGAAAAACTATGGAACATTACTGTTGCAATGACCTATGTTGGGCCCTTTTTTGATCTATACTGAGCCAGACTATCTCACAGAACCAATTTGGATTTTCTGGTGCTGATATGGTGTTAAAATGCAGAGCATGAAAATCCCTAACCTTTCTGCGAAATTTGCCGGTTTGAAACCAAAATAGGTGACCTACGGTGTAGATCTGATGAGATTTTCTTTTTCTTTGGGGGTGAGTAATCGACGGGACATGTAGGTATACCAGAGATTATTAGTGAGCTCTGAACATGTGCACACGCGTGAAGGGAGCCTTGAATTTGATAAAAACATTCACTGTACAAGCGCAAGAGCATGGAAATATTAGCTCTAAGGGCCTCACATCAGCAGTGTTTGGTGGGGGGATACTGCTGCCTGATTGGTTTATGAAGCATTCAGAAGCTGAAGACACCTCGCCGATCCAAGTGGAATATAGCTTACAATAGTTTACCGACTAAATTTAGTGAGTGATGTTTCCATAATTTCAGTATTTTCTGGTATATCTAAGTTACCCAGGAGCCCTGTTGACATAGGCCGAATGTTAGCTGCAGTAATATATCACCAGCAGAAATAAAGCTTATGAAGAAGGCATTGTGTCATTGATGCGTAATGTTAGCTAACACAACAGGAGATATAACGTTGATATCTAGACAAGCCTCCAGTGGAAAATTAGTTAACGCATTTCATGAGAGAAGTTATCGGTCTCATTTCTTATATAGCATACTGTAACCATGTATAGATAGATACTTTATTTTACATTTATATCGTCCTGTAATTCTGCTTGATTTTTCTTTCAAAATGCATCAGATTGATGCTTTTAATTGTGAAGTACTCAGAATTTTCTTCTGGGGGAGCATGCCCCCGGACCCCCCTACAGGGGTTGTATCCTCCTCACCTATTTCACCCCTGACCCATTTTCATGCCTGAATGCACTGGAATACAGGAAATGGCATCTAATTCCTTGAAATGTTCTTGGGATCCAGACCCCCTATGATTTATTTATTTTTTTTACGTGTGTTCTTCACAGTCCAACATTGAATCAACACAGTGGATGTTGATTCAGCGCTGGATGATTGTGAATGTTGATCCTAATTACAAACTAACTTGAGTAGTCTGTCTAGTTATTCAGTTTTAGGGCTATAATGTGTCAGTTGTATAACATATAAACATGTCTAAAATGCCCCTGAAAACATGTGAAACCTAGTGCCCTCTGCAGTGGTTAGAATGCGCTGTATGTGCCCTTTTTTTTCCCTTTTTGCCCCTGCCCTTGAACAAATCTGTGCAAATCTGAAGGTCTCATGTCCTAGTGTGTTTGACCATTTATATCATGTCTTTGGTGCCTATTTAATGGTTAGTTCATGTATTTTGAAATGGGATTGCTAGAGGCCCATGGCACTAATAATTATGATTGTCAATAAGGGAACTTGCCAGCTTTGCCCATGGTCAGACGGTAGCTGGTACACAGTAGTACATGATGCCACCAAAGTCTTGTAGTTAACCCATTTATAGATTAAAACTACTAAAAAACATTGGCTCAATAATACACTACAGTAAGACTTCCTATGGTGTTAGTCCAGCCTTAGACATATCATTATTATTTTGTCCAATAATATTTACTATCATGTAATGGGACAGTGTATCTGCAGAATGTATGAATTTACCATGATTCTTCACTTTATTAGAGAATTTATTTTTTTATAACAGTGATAATAATTATAATAATGTATTTTATTTAAAAGTGCCTTTCTGAACACTCAAGGTCACTTTACAGAGTAATTCAAGACACACAATAAAAGAATAAAAACAACAGACAAGAGTGGCACATAGTTAAAATAGAACAGAGAAGTCATGGGGAGTAGGCAATACAGAACAGATGGGTTTTGAGTCGTGATTTGAATTGTGGAAAAGAGTCAATGTTACGCAGGTCTGATGGGAGTGAGTTCCAGAGTTTGGGAGCAGAGCGACTGAAGGCTCTGCTCCCCATGGTGGTGAGACGGGTGGCGGGCACAGAGAGGTGGAGGGAGGAGGAGGACCTGAGGGAGCGGGAGGGGGTGGCGATCTGAATGAGGTCAGACAGGTATGGTGGGGCGAGGTTGTGAATGGCTTTGAATGTAAACAGCAGGATTTTGTAATGTATTCTTTGTTGTACCGGGAGCCAGTGAAGCTGTTGGAGGATGGGGGTGATGTGATGAGCGGAGGGGGTCCTGGTGATGATGCGGGCTGCGGAGTTTTGGACCAGTTGGAGCTTATGGAGGGACTTGTGAGGGACACCGAGGAGAAGTGAGTTGCAATAATCAATCCGTGGAGGTGACCAGGCTATGGACTAAGATGGCTGTGGTGTGAGGAGTGAGGGAAGGCCGGAGACGATTAATATTTCTGAGGTGAAAGTAGGCAGACCGGGTTATATTGTTTATGTGGCGAGTGAAAGGAAAGTGAGCTGTCGAGGATGACACCCAGACTCTTTACCTGAGGGGAGGGGGACACTGTGGAGCTGTCGATGGAGAGCGAAAAACTGTCGACTTTGGAAATGGTGATTTGGTACCGACAAGGAGGACTTCTGTTTTATTACTTTTGAGTTTGAGGAGGTTGAAGGTGAACCAGGACTTGATTTCTGAGAGGCAGTGGGTGAGGGAGGAAGGTGGGAGAGAGGCGTCGGGTTTACTTGAGAAGTAGAGCTGGGTGTCATCTGCAAAGCAGTGAAAGTGAATGCCAAAATTGCGGAACATATTGCCAAGTGGGAGGAGATAGGTGATGAAGAGGAGGGGCCCCAGGACAGAGCCCTGGGGCACACCTGAGGTGACGGGGGAGGGCTGTGAGGTGAAGGATTTGAGTTGGATGAACTGAGTGCGGCCAGTGAGGTAGGAGTGAACCAGTGAAGGGGGGTGTGAGAAATGCCTATGGAGGAGAGTCTATTGAGGAGGATGGGGTGAGAAATAGTGTCGAAGGCCGCACTCAGATCGAGGAGGATGAGGATGGAGATGAAACCGGAGTCTGCTGCCATGAGGAGGTCATTGTGATCTTGATGAGGGCTGTCTCTGTACTGTGGCGGGGACGAAAACCGGACTGGAATTGTTCGTAGAGGCTGTTATGGGTGAGGTGGGAGTGGAGCTGGAAGCAACAGTTTTTTCCAGGATTTTGGAGATGAAGGGGAGGTGAGAGATGGGGCGGAGGTTATTGAAGTCTGTTGGGGTCTAACCAGGTTTTTTCAGAATGGGGCTGATGGCTGCAGATTTGAAGAGGGTGGGAACAATTCCAGAGGACAGTGAGGAGTGAATAATGGCTGAGATGAAGGGGAGCAGGGGGGGAGGCAGGATTTAACCAGGACTGTCGGAAGGGGGTCAAGTTGACAGGAAGAAGGCTTGGACTGTTGGATGAGGTCGGATATAGCTGAGGGATGAGGGAGTTCGAAGGTGGAGAAGGGCTGACGAGGGAGGGGGAAAATCAGAGGAGGGGAGTGGTGAGGAAGTGGAGCCCAGGTGATGGTGGATAGTGTTGATCTTGTCGCTGAAGAACTTGAGCAGGGAGTTGCAAGTGTCTGAGGAGTACAGGTGTGGGGGTAGGGAATCAGGGGGGTGAACGATGTGGCTGAGTATGGAAAAGAGAGTCCTGGTGTTGCCTGCAGATGAGGAGATGAGTCCAGAGTAGTATTGAGATTTGGCATGTGCGATGGAGTCCTTGTAGAGAGATAACTGTGCTATGTAAATGTCTTTGTCAATGGTGAGACCGGTTTTCCTGAAGCGTCTTTCGAGCTGGCGGTTTTTGGATTTCATAGAACGGAGGTGAGGGGGTGAACCAGGGGAGCTGATCGGGTGAAAGAAGACAGAGCGGGATTTAACAGGGGCGATGGAGTTGAGTATGTTGGAGAGGGCCATTATTATACAGGGTGACAAGATGATCGGGGGTGGAGGAAGAGTCAAAAGTCAGCGAGGTGATGCAGGAGAAAGGGAGTCCATGTTGATGTCCTTGATGTTGCGGTATGTGATAGGACGGGGGGGTTTGGAGGTGGAGAGCTGGAGGGAGATGCTGAATGAGAGAAGGAAATGGTCCGAAATGTGAAGATCATCAGCAGAACAGTTGGAGGGGGTGAGACCAGAGCAGCAAATTAAGTCCAGAGTGTGACCTTTAATGTGAGTTGGAAAATCTGCAAACTGATGGAAACCAAAACTGTCCAGAGATGAGGAGAAATCCAGGGTGAGGGGGAGAGCAGTGTTGTCCATGTGGATATTGAAATCCCCCAGCAGAATTACATTAGATGACAGAGTGGAGAGGTGAGTGAGGAGGGTGGATAGATCATTTAAAAAGTCACTGTGAGGCTTGGGGGGACGGTAGACTGTGGCAATGATTGTGGGGGTGGGTCTGGGTAATTGACAGGCAAGGCATTCAAGTGAATATAGTGTAAAAAATCAACAGTATATTCTTTAAGAGAGTGAAATGTTGTTTCTTGTTTTACATCTGTCTCTAACACAAATATTTGTCACATTGTAAGGGACAGGTCAATTTTAGTTGTGTGGAGTCTGTGTAATTTTAATCAAAAACAGTATGTGCCACAATGACTTCGAAAGTGTCATCTTATTGGATCTCAGCAAATATCCAATATCATGCATCTCAGATAAGGATAAAAATACTAATAGTGATAATTATAATTATAACTTCCTTTTTTTAAAAGAGGATGAAAGACTACTCCATTTTTCCCATAATCATCTCCAAAATTAGTCTTAATCTTGTTGGACGAATGTATCAAAACATGTGAAAATGCACAAACTTGCAGGAAATTGCAGCTCTCTGGTTAAAAAATTGTCCCAAACTCCATTTTTGACACAGATTTTTTTACACTTTGTTTGTGCCAGTAAATAGGTATTGAATTTTTAAATGGGTTAACATTGTTTTGAAATATATCCAGGCTGCAGTCTTAAGTCTAATGTTCACAGGCAAAATCATATGTGATATTTTTAGAACCTGCTCTAATGTTGTATTTTCTGATAACCCAATATAAAACAAACAATAGAGTGATCAAAAAGTGGGCAGCAAAGTGCAGTTTGATAAAAATCTCACTCCAGGAAAACACCCAAAGTTGGAAGCCCTGCATCTGCCCTCATGCTTGTGGTACTGTTTGTTTGTTTTTACAAACAAACACCTTGAAAAGAGCTGTTGGCTGCATGAGTTGATGTCTCAAAAGGACTTCTTACACGCCAAACAAATGCAAATATATTTACTTGAAAGCTGAGCCAAAGTATTTCTGTGAAATGCTGTCTCTTTTTGGCAACGTGTGGTTCATTTGCTTGTCCTACAGTCACAAGCAGAAGACCATAATTAGGTCAGTAAAATAGCTGAAACAACCAGTGCGCCAAAATCTTAAATCCAAAACAACTTTAATGCCTCTGTGTCAGGATTGCCAACACAAGCAATATTGTGTTTTAAGGTTGTCCCGAACACTGTCCAGCGCATAGAGACATATTGAGATATTATCAAACCCAAATCTGAAGAGCACTTTAGGAGATTTGCTCGAAACTTAAAAAAAAAAAGCACTGTTTGGATTTGGAGGTTGTTCTGGTCAAAAACTTGCAACTGCTACTTTACTCCACCAGATAGCACCTTTTTTAGCAGATGGTTTTAAAACATATTATCTACAGGTACAGCGAGACATTCAAGGTGGTGATTACAGGTAATTCACTGAACTACATTGCTGACAAAGTTAAGATGTTGTAATGCAGTTTTACTGCAGTAACAGCTGTAAACAGCATTGAATATACCACAGAACCTATTTCAGTAGAGTGAGCAACACTGAAGAAGTCATAGGGAGCAGGTCAATGGAGTCTAATGTTCTTACTTTGCTTGTGAACAGCATTCAACAAAAATGCACAGATTTAATCTAAAACTCTTCACAAATGTCCACTCTAACTGAAAAAAACAGATCAGGTTTTGGGGTCTGGGGTCTGAGGTCAAAGGTCAGTGTAATTGAGCCTCATATTCCCTTGCTTGTGAATGAGATATATCATAAATGCCCTCAGGGTTTTTTTTGGTTTTGGGAACTTTACACAAATCTCCATTTTGACTCTAGGATGACTTGTTTAGTTTTGCTGGTCATATTTTGGAGGTCAGTGTTACCGAGCTTCATATTCATCCCTCACTTGTGATAGGGAAAATGTTCAATTGTTGCCCTAGTGTCTTGATTTGTAAACTGCCTCCAATCTAAATCTCCTGCCTTGGAATGCAAATTGTCTGAAGTCTGGTAACTACACCCCCCTTAGGTCCTTTCCCTAACAAAGATGACGTCTCTCTTCTGTTTATTGTTTTACCATGTCTTAATACACTCAGACGACTGTCTTCTGTCTGCTATTGACTTATCATGTCTGGTCACAATGCGTTTCCTACTGTACTTAAACCCTGCTCCTTCCTAGGTCGGGGTCAGGACGTCTTGCGTTTCCTGCCCCTGTTCCCATGCAGCTGATTTGACGAGCAGGAAGTGGGAGTCTAGAAGGTGGCGGGGGCTGAAATGAAGTAAACAACGGCCCTTCTGCTGAACTACAGCACACGGGAGCACGAGGGACGCCGAGAGGCCGCTCGACAGGCGTGAGGTTGACTGAAAGTCCTTCAGAGGCAGTTAGCGTAAACTCTGATTAAACCTTGATTCAGTTTCATCAGCTTCAGTAGAGGAAGTGAACTACTGCCAGTGTAATGAAATGGATGAGGACTGGGGGAGTTGGGAGAGAACTGAAACCTAACAGGAAGAGATCTAGTAGGGGTGAAGGGAAAGAGCAGGGGGAAAGCGCTAAGGCAATGAGAATGGACAGCAGTCAGACAGGAGAGTATAAAGTTATCTTCAGATTGATAGAAGAGCCGGCAGGATTTAGATCTATTAATCCTATGCGGCTCGCTGGGGATTTGAAGGGAGAGCTGGGTGAAGTGCTTGATGCGAGAATTTTGGCAGATGGGAAATTGCTTGTTCTGTGTAAAACCGCAGCCCAGTTGGCCAAAGCTGTCTCTCTGCAGACGTTAGGGAGGAAGCGTGTGGCAGGATTTGTCCCAGGAGGTAGCGCTGCAGGATCAAAGGGTGTCATCTATGGGGTTTCTGCTGAAATCTACACGGAGGTGTTAAGGAAGTAATTTAAAATGGCAAAAGTAACTGATGCATCTAGGTTAGGGTGTTTCGTGATGGAGGGAAACGAGACACGACAACCATGGTCTTAACTTTTCTGGAAGAGGCTGTCCCAGAGCGGGTTTTCTTGGGATGTCTGTCCTTTAAAGTGCACCCATATCACATGGCACTTTTAAGGTGCTAAAAACGCCAGCGTTATGGCAATATTGCAGCTGCTTGTCGGGGAATCAGGAGGTGTGGAAAGTGTGGTGGAGAACATGAAATCTTTGATTGTGAGAACAGGGAAGTCAAGTGTGGTAGCTGTGGATGAGGACATATCGCTGGCAGTTCAGAGTGTGAGATGTATAAGCAGGCTAAGAGTGTGCAGCAGTACAGGGAAGAGAACAGAGGGACATCTTATGCTGAAGCTCTGAAGAAGATCAGAGGAGCAGGAAGGGGGGAGGAAAGGATAAGGAGGGGGCTCACTCCACAGGTAGCTAGCTCATGTAACAGAGAGGTCTGTGGTGGTGAAGAAAGTGGATTTCATTGCCTTCATTATTGAAGTGCTATGAGGGGTCAAGCAAACCAAAAATAATTCTGATGTGGTAAGGAGTGTGGTGCAGGCTGCTGAGAGGGTTCTTGGTATCGGTGGGGTGGACCCATCTGCTCTTCATAGCCAAGTGTTCTCAAGAGAGAAAAAGGACGAAACTGAAAGAATGCAAGGAATAACTGCAGATTACATTTAGGTTAATTATGTTTTTTATTCTCCAGTGGAATGCGTGGAGTTTAGTTGCAAATGGGCAAGAACTAAAAAGGTTAAGTGGTGCTTTTAAAGAGAAACCAGGGATAATTTCTTTGCAAGAAACATGGTTGAAACCTGTGTTAGATTTTGAAATCCCAGGGTATGTATGTATGAGAAAGGACAGGGGAACACCTCGGGGAGGATGCGCCATCTTCATTAAAGAAGGAATTCAGCATAGGAAAGTGAAGGTGAATTCTGAGCTTGAGGTTGTGGCAGTGAAGGTGTGGACGTCTGCTGGCAGGTTTACTGTGGTTCATTTTTACAATCCCTGTCTTCAGCTGGAGATGGGAAAACTGGATGGGGTGACGGGGCAGTTGCGCCCCCCAGTGGTGTGGACAGGAGACTTTAATGCACATAATCCACTGTGGGGTAGCAAAAAGACAAGAATGGGGCAGTAGCTGAGGATTTCTTGGACTCCCATTCGCTTGTGATGATGAACGATGGTAGAGCAACTAGGTTTCAAGTGGGAAATGGTAACTTGTCATGTCTGGACCTTACCTTTGCATCAGCGGAGTTAGCCAGGTGTGGAGAATGGGACCTTATGGATACCTGTACTATGGGGATTGATCACTTCCCTATTCTTAGCAGATTTGGAAGAGATCTAGAGGTGGTGGAGAGCCGCACAGTAACAGGATTTAACTATCTAAAGCTGATTGGGACAAGTTTAGAAAGGAGCTATCTGAAGGCTTGGGAGGGGTGATGAGTGAGGGGAGTGTAGAGGCATGGTGGAGGTCATTTTGCAGTGTAGTAGTAGAGGCAGTTAGAAAGGCTGCCCCAGCCAAGAAAGGGAAAAGAGAGAAGAGGATAGTCCCAAGGCTTGCAGTGAGGCAGTGAGGGCCCGCAATATAGCGTATAGGCAGCTTAGGAGAAGCCCAGTTGAGAGCTATGTTATAGAATATAAAAAACAGCGAGCAAAGGCCAGGAAGGTTATAAAAGAGGCTAAGAGGGAAAGACGGCACAAGTTTTGGATGGAAGAGAAACAACTGTAGGACAAATCTGGGGCATGAGTCACAAAATGGTCGGGGTAAACAGGTCACGCTATGCCAGTATTAATAGAGGGGAGTGAAGAGAGTGTGGGAAATAAGATAAAGGCAGATTTGTTATTCAAAGCCTACCAGAGAGTGCACAGTGAAAGCAATGTGGATAGTGAAGGAAGATTGAGGAGAGAGCAGTCGCTTGCACAGGAAGGGCACAAGCTGAACATAGACACAGATAATAGCGATGCAGTAAATGTATTTTTCTTTCTGCATGAGTTAAAACAGGCTGTAGGGCAAGGCCACAATACCACTCCAGGGAGAGATGGGTTAAGGTATGAGGTGTTTAAGCAGATGAATGAAGGGGCGCTAGATGAGATGTTAGCTCTTAAAAAACACAGTATGGAAAGGTGTGCCAGCAGAATGTAAGCATGCAGTAGTAAATCCAATTCTGAAACCAGGAAAGGAGACAAAAACAGCCCTGGATCGTACAGGCCCATTGCCCTTAGAGCATGGGCTCTAATTTCCTGGCGCAACTCAGGATGGCGCAGGGTGGCACAGCCTGGCGCACCCCACGCAGTGGTAATTATGTCCAGCGCACATCAGGACACTTCCTTCAAGTGTCCTGATGTCTAAATGCTGGGAATTTGAGAATGGGCAAAGTAGACAAAAAAAGGTCAGTTTTTTGGAATCTATTAGAAAATAGACAGAAGAGCTGGGCTTTAAGGAGGTTAGTGTAGCACCCTCTGTGTGCTGGCTGTTCTGTCCCATGGTGGCTTTGGGCTGAGGCAGATGTGGATATGTCGGTAAAACAGTTAATACAAGAGGGGGCAATAGGGAGTGTGGTAGAAGGGGTAGGGAGACACCTTGAGAGTAGGTGGGGGGCGTATATTCAGATTTACACAGATGGGTCAAGAGACCCAGAGAGTGGGAAACCAGGATTTGGAGTATATATTCCACATGTCCACATCTGCCAAAGCAATAGACTGTCTGATGGAGTCTCTATTTTTACAGCAGAGCTTGATAGCACTACTGTGGGTCCTGTGGTGGGTCAAGGATGGGGGCTTGAACCAGGTGGTCTCATGTACAGACTCTCTATCAGCTCTAATGGCATTGAGGGGAGCCGAGGGAGGTTATGCTAGAGCGGATATAATTGGGGAGATATTGATGCTGGTGTCCAAACTGGAGAGGGGATGGTGTAGCATTGGGTTTATGTGGGTGGCTGCACATGTAGGGATAGAAGGAAATGAGGTGGCAGACAGGGCAGGAAGGAGGTAGATGTCAGACTCCCTTTAGGAAAAATTGAGTGCCTAAGCATTATTAATAAAAGACTCCACCACCAGTGGCAGCAGGGGTTGGAGGGAGACAGCAGAGAGAGGAAATTGTTCCAAATCCAACCATCAGTATGACCCATAAAGAGAGTGTGTATGAAGAGGGAAGAGGATGTCAAGCTGACAAGGCTTAGGCTGGGGCATTGTGGTTTGGCAGTCGGGTTGGTATCAGATGGGAAACACTCTGATGGTAAGTGTGAGCACTGCGAATCCTCAGAGACAGTAACTCATGTCATAATGAAGTGTCCAGCTTATACAGAGCAGAGAAAGATATTTTTTATTAATTTGGGAAAGATTGGACTAAAATTACTTTCACTTGCAATACTGGGTGAGTGATTGAGTGAGAGGGAGAGGCAGTAGTTCACTTTATTTTAACAACAGGTCTGTACCGCAGAATATAGGCCTCAGAGGATGAAGCTGTAGTAGCACACAATCATCTGTGTTTGGCAGCAATGAACTGTACAAATTGATGAGAGCCTGTCATCTTGCAAAAAGGTAAAACTTTTACAATTTTCTCAGACTCAGACATGCTTTTGGTTTGATTTGGGCAAACAAAGGATTCATAATCTCTTCAGGGACACCTGTCAAACACGGTTATCTAATTGGACAATTTCAGATGCATGTCAATTACCTTCACCTATTGCTGTTGTTAAATGTGAGGCTCATACTAAATTGACTGACCTTGTTTCATAAGGCAATGCGCAAAATTTGGTCAAACTGTCCATGTTAAGCTTTTCCCCACTATACAAGCCAACAACATTGCCTCTTCTGATGATGTGGCCTTACTACAAGAGGCTGCTGATGTGAAGGAGCACAAGTTGTGGCCTTCCCATGGATGTATATATGGAAATAACGAGTGGGTCCACAATCACGGCCGCATTGTGCCTCCCACTTGAATTTTTGCCATGGTTAGCACATATGTCCCACAAACTTACACATTTAAATAACTGAGGGATGTGTAAAAAACTGTTAAAGGACTGGTATGCTCTTGGATTTACCTCCTATGCTCAAAAAAAAAAAAAAAAAAAAAAAAATGTTAACACTGTTTGATCAAGAAGAGACTATGAAGACAACCACACCCTCGTGACGACGCCTCTACAGATGGCAGGGGAGAGCTGACAAGTAAGGCACAACACCGGAACGGCAGAACAGGCACCAGAGTCCGCGAAGCAGACGTGTGATGACCGCCACCTCACTGAAGTAGCAGAACAGGCACTAGAGTCCAAAGCAGGCATGCAATGTCCACCACCTCACCGGAGCAGCAGAATAGGCCCAGAAAAACTGATGTGCAACGTCCACAACTTAAACTCTACTACCAGAAACTGTTCCTGCACCACTCCCCCACATACTAAGCAGTTAAACTGTCATAAAAGTCATGCCAACTACTATGCTGCTTTTCTTTAACACTTGGGAATGTGTCATGCCAACATGTTGCAAATTTTTTTTAACTAGTTGTTTATCTTACACTTCAATATGGTCAAGACATAGAAACACAGGCAGTGACGGGCAAGCTATGTGTAAAATTTTGTGAGCTAAGTTACCAGCTACTCATGAAAAAAAACAGCTTCACCCAGCTATAACCCAGAGAAAAGTATCAAACTAAGCTGCGGCAGCTTGACAAAAGTAGTTCACTACATCTAATCTACATCACAAATTCTTCCTTTTTCCAGATTTACATTAATAACAACTGTTGATATAAATTAGTATTATTATTATTAATTACCTGTGTAGGTTCTGAGTCTTCCAGGTTATGGTTATCCAATGTTGTAAATGCCTTGGTGGAGATTTGTGCTCTTGGGGCACTTCTGGTATTAATATTATCATTATCAGGTTTTCTTGTTATTATGAGCATTATTGTTAGTGCACGAATTTTAACCACAGCCAATGTTTTTCCATATAAAGCTGGACTGTTTTGTTTGTTTTACATATCTACTGTATACCTGCTTTTATAAAATTATCTCCTTTTACTGTTGCATCTCTTTGATTTGCTTTTTTCAGTCATCTTACTATCGTGCAGCACTTTGTAAGGTTTTCTCTAAAGGTTCTGTAATAATAGACTTGACCTACTTATTTGATCACTTGAATACATTACAATACATACAACTTCTAAAATCAACCTTATTTCCTTATGATAGAGGCAAGTAAACAGCTGCTTTAACTGCCCCAAATTAATCAAGCTTAACTATGTTGTCATTTGATATAGGCCCTATGAAATAATAATAGATTTAATGGCCAAAATTGTGTTTTGTGTTTTGTGTGGGAAACTGTCTGATAACCAGTCCCTACGCTGTAAAATAAACACAAAACAAACCAAGTAGGTCTCCAAATAATAACATGAGGTTGCTCAGCTTACCTCACTGTTTACCTTGTTCCTGTCTCCCCTAACCTGACATCAACTTTTCCACTTTTTCCTCATCAGTTTCCTTCTCTTCTCTCCTTCTCCTTCTTACGCTCAGGAGTTAGAGAGTTAAAGACTGGTGCTGTTTTATTTCTCCTGTGATCGCTTGGAAAAGACTGTAAGAAAGTCAGACCTGACCTGTGGATAGCTGATTAGTGATGTTATTTATGTTTCCTTAACATTATTATAAGCTCTCAAGTGCGATGTATATTAACATATAATTCGTTTATTTAGTTTAAACAGACAACCCAGCAGACAGCTGCAGATCATGAGGTCACGAGGAGTGGGCACAATAAACAGATTGTGTTGGGTTGGGGAACCAGTTTTAGCACAAGTTAAAACTGGTCTGAATTTGAAACTCAGAGCTGGAAAAGAAGGGTCTGCCTGTTGCAGACTGCACTGTTAATAGGACTGCGCGATTATGCCCAAAATGATAATCACGATTACTTTGGTCAATATTGTAATCAAGATTATTAATCATGATTATTCATCATGTTAGGGAAAACATCTGTATTTTTATCGAACTACTTTAAAACAAACAATATGTGAACAGTTTTAAGTTTTTGTTGCTTTAACTTGGCATTATTGTTATACCATATTATATTGCATTAATTAATTTAGAAGTAAAATGACAACAATGGTGCGTTTACTCTGACAACAGGGCTCGTCAACAAAAATAACAGTATATTAGCCTGTGTTATCACAGTTATTATTGTCTTGGTTGTTACTCAGTGTTTTTCCACAGCATCAGGTTTTACTTGCAGAGGGGAAATTATAAATATTTATTTGACATCATCAGGTGAGATAGGGAAATGTCAGGGTCTTCCCCTGACACTTTTAGACTTAAATCATTTCTTTCCTGCTGTCTGATCACTTTTTATGCACAATTTTATCATAATCATCCCCACTTTCTGACCCTATCATCTGAAAGTGGAAGCAGAACTCATGACTGACAGCGTTTTCTAGTTTCTGTATCCTATGCTGGTAAGGCTGCGTGAATCGTAGCCTCAGTTTCATGTTCTTAGCTGACAGGAGTGGCACCAGCTGTGGTCTTCTTCTGCTGGAGCCCATCTGCTTCAAGATGACATACTCAGAAAAGGTTTTCTGTATATTTTGGTTGTAATGAGTGGTTATTTGAGTTACTGTTGACTTTCCATCATCTTTAACCACTTCGGCCATTCTCCTCTGACCTCTGGTGTCAGTAGTCTTTTGATCTTTTAAGGTGCTTTCTGAAATCTCAGTGTTTTTGAGGCTTATCTCACTTAAATAATTGATAAATTTTTAGTTTCATGTCAATCTTGAAATCTTTTCAAAAATATGACAGATGAACATGTAACACAGTAACTCACACAAACCTGAGTTTGTAGTTACATGAGAGTGAGGGGGAGAGGGACTGACAGCTCTCACATCACAGCAGACATGGTAATAATAAAAAACATCCACGTGATATTTTTGTGCAAAAATCCCCCCACTTCAAAAATGAGGTCTCTATTCTGCTGAATATATTGTCTCCCCCTTTTCTCTCGTCTTCGACAAAGCTTTATCACTGACACGCCCTCTATTTTAGGAAGTTTGACTCTCCCTACCTTCAGAGCAGCAGCTGATGTTTTAAAGTAAGAGAGTTCACCAAAACATCGACTGGATTAGCTGCATAAAATGTTTGAAACAATGTCAAAGGTGAGTTCACAGCTAAATGCAGCAGCCTCCTGCTCTCCTTCCGAGCTGCCGAAGGTCGCACAGAGGTCATGGGAGGCGCTCACACGATGAACGTTAAAGTCGACAAGATGTAGAAAACAAAGAAAGAATTATTTGAAGGAAAAAAAAAACACACATTGTTCGCAGATAGTGCTAAAACATGCAGGAATAATATCAATAAATCAGAGTTTAATGCAAGATAAAGAGCGAGTTCGTTTGCTTTGTTCTCTAAGTCCAGAGAGACACTAGTGAGGGGCAGAAGAGCCACATGCAGCTCCGGTTCCAACCCCTGGTGTAGGTAATGCCACTCTGGAGAAATAATTGTGGAATGGATCACAAATTTCTTGTCTGTTGTTTTGGCTATTTTTCAGCTGCTGTACTTTCTTCTCTAGACATGACTCGGTCTTATCAGTCCAGTGAGTTCCGTGAAGCTGCTGCTGCAGGGTTAGCGCGCTTCTTATTTAGGCAGCTTAATGAAGCCTTAACCATGTGTTCGCCCCCTGGTGGTTGGCTGACTAATGGTTTAGAAACTGCTTGATTAAATATGCAGCAGAGCCTGCATTTTAAATGTAAGTATCACAGATGATAAGGTTACTTTAATAGTGGCATCAAAATTGCAATCACCATTAAAATTCAATTAATTGTGCGACTCTAACTGTGAATGGTATACTTGATGCGTGTTTGTTTCAATACTTCCGTCATGAATCACCTCTGTTCTGGTCCTTGCTTACCTGACCCCACATGTGGCTACAGCAGGGACACTGACTGTATCTTAGTTTGCAATATTACAGTCAAGCACAATTTGCACTGCCCTTTTTTATGCAAGTCAGCAAAGTGTACAGTACTTGGGTACATTTTTAGAAACTGTACATCCAGCCCTGTTCAAAACTAGCTTTGTACATGAAACGATTGTGTTTAGGACCCAAATGCAGTACTCAGGCGCTCAGGAACAGTTTGTAATGACCTTTAATTTCACCACAGCAAACAAGGTATGCAGTAGGCAGAGTATACACAGGATACAGTTCGTTCTTCAGGCTCAAGGCCTGACACAGTCTCTGGGGCTCTGACGAGAAGCAGCCTACTTCAGGCGGCACTACTGATCAGGATACACAGACAGAAGCTTGTTGTCAGGGACAGGAGAGGTAGAGTCGGGAGCGGGGAACGAACCCGCGATCTCAGGAACAGGAGCCGGTGACGTTGTCCTCTCGGCCACACCGCAGCCACACACACTTTCCGCCACACAGAGTCTTAAAGGCGAAGCGGGCTCTGACTCACCCGATCTTTTGAAGCAGGAAGTGACGTAACCTGTCGATGACCAGACGACCACCACAGATCAGGAGCCGCAGACAGAAACTCGTTGTCAGGAACAGGAAGCGGGGTCGTAAGCCGAAGATCAGTCAGCGAAGGCGGAGGCACCGTTGGGGAGCAGGCAGAAGGATAAACGAGGCCAGGCGGAGGAGTCGTAACCAGACGAGCAGGCAGATACCAGAAACGCTGAGGCAGAGCACGAGGTTGGGGACAGAAGGCAGGTGAGTTTACCGGGAGGCAGACGAGAAGAGCTGGTCAGGGACAGGCAAAGTCGGCACCAGGAGATCAGGCAGGGAATGAACGCTGGAAAGTCTCGCATAACGCTGAAGAACAATCTGGCAGTGAGTGAGAGTTCTGGTGAGGCTTATATACAGGATTTGATTGTAATGAGCTGCAGCTGTGTAGACAGGTGAGCGGAGTTGAGCTGATGAGGTGGGCGTGGCTGGCAGGTAGAGTGGAGCAGAGGGAGGGTGAGTGGAAAAACACAGCAGCAGTGACAGAAGGGGAGTGAGAGACGGGAACTGTGACAGAACCCCCCCCTCAAGGGACGGCTCCTGACGTCCCAAACAGCCACAGAGGAGCCGGGTGGGTGGAGGGGGCCTGGAGGAGGGCTAGAATTCTTCGGAGGCTTCTGTCCCAGCGCCCTCTTCCACAGAGGGAGAACTGTCCCCCTCAGAGGCTGAGCCCAAGTCATCCTCCTCAGATACCGATGCCCCAGATGCAGGAGGAGACTGAGGGTCGGTGATGGGGCCCCTTCGTGCCGAGACGGTGTTAGAGGGCTGGTCAGGGTGTAAACGATGAAAAGCCTCAATGAGTCGCGCATCCAGGATCTGACGGGCTGGAACCCATGACCGCTCTTCCGGACCGTACCCCTCCCAGTCGACGAGGTATTGCAGGCCCCTCCCACGACGACGAGTGCGTAGCAGGCGGTGCACCGTGTAAGCAGGGGCCCCGTCAATGATGCGAGGAGGTGGAGGCGGCTGGGAGGCAGGCTGCAAGGGACTCTCTCGGAATGGCTTGACCCTGGAGACATGGAAGGTGGGATGAATCCGCATGGTGCGGGGCAGCTTGAGCCGAACCGCCACTGGGTTTACAACCCTCTCGATGGGGAATGGACCGATGAACTTGGGGGCCAACTTCCTCGATTCCACCCTCAGAGGAAGATCCCGGGTTGACAGCCACACCTTCTGTCCCACTTGGTAAGGGGGGGCCTGGGAGCGGCGACGGTTGGCGGCTGTCGAATAGCGATCTGCGGCTCGTAGAAGTGCAGACCTGGCCTGTGTCCAGGTCCGGCGGCAGCGGCGGATGAAGGCCTCCACTGATGGGCAGACGGTTTCCTTCTCTTGGGCAGGAAACAGGGGAGGCTGGAAGCCATAAGCACACTGGAAAGGGGAAAGTCCAGTGGCGGAGCTGATGAGGGTGTTGTGGGCATATTCCACCCACAGCAGTTGTGTGGACCAGGAGGCAGGGTGCTTGGAGGCCATGCAGCGGAGCGCCGTCTCCATCTCTTGATTTATCCTCTCGGACTGACCATTGGACTGAGGATGAAATCCAGAAGACAGGCTGGTGGAGGCTCCCAGGAGGCGGCAGAATTCCCTCCAGAAGGCCGAGGTGAACTGGGGGCCTCGATCGGAGACCACGTCGGACGGGAGGCCGTGGAGCCGGAACACATGTTGTAGAACCAGCTCAGCAGTCTCTTTAGCCGATGGGAGCTTGGACAGGGGCACGAAATGAGCCATCTTGCTAAAGCGGTCCACTACTGTCAGAATGGTGGTGTTGACTCCAGACAGTGGCAGCCCAGTAACAAAGTCCAAAGAGATGTGAGACCATGGACGATGAGGCACAGGCAGGGGTTGCAGGTGGCCAGCAGGGGCCTGCCGTGGAGCCTTGTTTAGGTTGCAGACTGGGCAGGCGTTCACAAAGTCCCTGGTGTCCTCATCCAGGGTGGCCCACCAGAACCGTCGTTGCAGAACCTCTTTAGTACGTAGAATTCCAGGGTGGCAGGTGAGTCGAGAGCTGTGGGCCCACTGCAGAACCTCTGACCTCAACTCCTGAGGAACGAAAAGGCGGTCTTGGGGGCAGGAGCTGGGCCCCGGCTGGTCCTCCAACGCCGCTCTAACCCGCTCCTCCACCTCCCAGGTGAGAGCGGCTATCAGACAGGAAGCGGGGAGGATGTTATCTGGACTGGAGGGACCCTCCTCCCCGACCATGAACTGTCGGGATAGGGCGTCAGGTTTTACGTTGCGGGAGCCTGGCCGATAGGAGAGGGTGAAGCTGAATCTGGCGAAGAACAGAGCCCACCTGGCCTGACGAGAGTTCAGTCTTTTGGCCGAGCGGATGTACTCCAGATTCTTGTGATCGGTCCAGACGAGGAAGGGGGTTTTGGTTCCCTCCAACCAGTGGCGCCACTCCTCCAGCGCCAGCTTCACCGCCAACAGTTCCCGGTTCCCGATGTCGTAATTCATCTCCGCCGGAGACAGACGCCTGGAGAAGAAGGCGCAGGGGTGTAGTTTCTGGTCCTTGGCAGAACGCTGAGAGAGGACGGCCCCCACCCCCACGTCAGAAGCGTCAACCTCCACTACGAACTGTCTCTCGGGGTCGGGGATTAGGAGAATGGGGGCTGAGCTGAATCGCCCCTTCAGGTGCTGAAACGCCTCCTCAGCAGCCGGTGTCCATCGGAACAAGACTTTGGAGGAGGTGAGGGCGGTGAGAGGTGCTGCCACCGTGCTGTAGCCCCGGATGAACCTCCTATAGAAATTAGCGAACCCCAGGAAGCGTTGCAACTGCTTGCGAGATTCCGGGACGGGCCAGGAAGTGACGGCTGATACCTTAGCAGGGTCCATCTCCATGCGGTCCCGGCCAATGATGTACCCCAGGAAAGAGACAGAGGAGGCGTGGAACTCGCATTTCTCGGCCTTGACAAACAGAGAGTTCTCTAACAGGCGTTGCAGCACCGTCTGGACGTGGTGAACGTGCTCTTGCTTGGACCGGGAGAAGATCAGGATATCATCTAGGTAGACGAACACGAACTTGTTGAGCATGTCTCGTAAAACGTCATTGATTAGGGCCTGGAACACGGCTGGGGCGTTGGTGAGCCCAAAAGGCATCACCAGGTATTCGTAGTGGCCAGTGGGGGTGTTGAAGGCTGTCTTCCACTCATCGCCCTCGCGGATCCGAACCAGATGATAGGCGTTGCGAAGGTCCAGCTTGGTGTAGATGGTGGCCCCTTGGAGCAGCTCGAAAGCTGAAGCGATGAGTGGGAGAGGATAGCGGTTCTTTACCGTGATGTCATTCAGCCCTCTGTAGTCGATGCAGGGTCTCAGGGAGCCGTCCTTCTTGTCGACGAAGAAGAACCCTGCCCCCGCAGGGGACGAGGAGGGTCGGATGATTCCGGCGGCCAAGGCGTCGCGGATGTAGGTCTCCATGGCCTCCCTTTCAGGTGCGGACAGGGAGTAGAGGCGACCCTTGGGGGGAACAGAGCCAGGAAGGAGGTCGATGGCGCAGTCGTAGGGCCGATGAGGGGGCAGAGAGGTGGCCTTAGCCTTGCTGAACACCTCCCGGAAATCGTGGTAGTCAGGAGGCACCATGGAGAGGTCAGAAGTGGAACAGGAGCTGGCAGACGGTGTAGGGGCCACTGCCGGCCTGAGGCAGATCTGTTGACAGGAGGGGCTCCACCCCAAGATGGACCCCGTGGACCAGTCTATATGGGGGTTATGACGACGGAGCCAAGGGTAGCCGAGGATCAAGGGAAGGTTGGGGGATCTCAGGATATGAAACCGGACGGTTTCATGGTGTGTGCCGGACAGGAGCATCGAGATGGGGGTGGTTTGATGAGTGACGGTCCCTAGGAGATGACCATCCAGAGCGCTGGCCGGCATGGGGCGAGGGAGAGGACTACGACCGATGTCCAGCTGACGGACCAGTTCCTCGTCTATCAGGTTGACATCTGCCCCTGAGTCGATGAAGGTGGCGAGGGTATGAGACCCCCCCTCCAACAGGAGTTGGACGTGAAACAGAGGTCTTGGGTTGGGGGCAGAGTTCTGGAACTGGCTCAGCAGAATGCCCCCTCTTACTGCTGAGCCCTCCCCTTTTACTGGACACCGGGAGACAAAATGGCCGACCTGGCCACAGTAAAGACAGAGATTTCCCTGGCGTTGTCGCTCTCGCTCCTCCGGTGTTAGGCTGGTCCGCCCCACCTGCATGGGCTCCGCCCCCCCATGCATGGGTTCAGAAGGGAGGACAGGAGTGGCTGGGAACCCACGTTTACGGACAGGAAGTCGGTGCACACCTCCCTCGCGTCGTTGTTCCCTCCTCCTCGCTTGAATCCGCCTGTCTAGCCTCGTGGTCAGCTGAATGAGTCCGTCCAAGGAGCTGGGGAGGTCGAACGAGACCAGCTCATCCTTCACATAAGGAGCTAGTCCGTTGAGGAAGGCGTCACATTGGGCGGCAGCATTCCAGTCACTGAGAAGAGCCCGGGTTCTGAAGTCTATGGCGTAGTCAGAGACTGTTCGATCCCCCTGCCTCTGACTCATGAGTCCCCCTGAAGCATCAGGACCCTGGGAAACGGGTCCTAACACCTTGCGAAGCTCCTCAGAGAATGCCTGGAAAGAGGCGCAGGCTGGTGTGCCTCTCTCCCACTCAGCCGTTCCCCACAGACGTGCCCTACCAGTGAGGTGGTTGATGGCGAAGGCGACTCTAGCTCCCTCAGTGGCGAAGGTATGGGGTTGTAGGGCAAACAAAATTGAACAGTTTGTCAGGAAAGGGTTGCAACCCTCTGGATCCCCGGCGTAGCGCTCCGGCGCCCCCACCCGGGGCTCAGATGCAGGGCTAGATGACGGCCCCGGGGTCGGAGGAGGAGGGGCTGGCGCCGTGGCAGGAGCGGTGTGCTGAGTCATGGAGACCGCCATCTGTTGTACCTGGGCGGCTAGCGAGGTTAGCGCTCGTTCCAGAGCAGTCGCTGACTGATGGGCCTCTGCTGCGTTGGAGGCTAACTGAGCCTCATGCTGCTGGAGCATTCCCTCCACCCAAGCTAGGCGAGAATGAGGTGTAGCGGTGTCTGCTGGGTCCATTTCTGGCCAGATTGTACTGAAACGATTGTGTTTAGGACCCAAATGCAGTACTCAGGCGCTCAGGAACAGTTTGTAATGACCTTTAATTTCACCACAGCAAACAAGGTATGCAGTAGGCAGAGTATACACAGGATACAGTTCGTTCTTCAGGCTCAAGGCCTGACACAGTCTCTGGGGCTCTGACGAGAAGCAGCCTACTTCAGGCGGCACTACTGATCAGGATACACAGACAGAAGCTTGTTGTCAGGGACAGGAGAGGTAGAGTCGGGAGCGGGGAACGAACCCGCGATCTCAGGAACAGGAGCCGGTGACGTTGTCCTCTCGGCCACACCGCAGCCACACACACTTTCCGCCACACAGAGTCTTAAAGGCGAAGCGGGCTCTGACTCACCCGATCTTTTGAAGCAGGAAGTGACGTAACCTGTCGATGACCAGACGACCACCACAGATCAGGAGCCGCAGACAGAAACTCGTTGTCAGGAACAGGAAGCGGGGTCGTAAGCCGAAGATCAGTCAGCGAAGGTGGAGGCACCGTTGGGGAGCAGGCAGAAGGATAAACGAGGCCAGGCGGAGGAGTCGTAACCAGACGAGCAGGCAGATACCAGAAACGCTGAGGCAGAGCACGAGGTTGGGGACAGAAGGCAGGTGAGTTTACCGGGAGGCAGACGAGAAGAGCTGGTCAGGGACAGGCAAAGTCGGCACCAGGAGATCAGGCAGGGAATGAACGCTGGAAAGTCTCGCATAACGCTGAAGAACAATCTGGCAGTGAGTGAGAGTTCTGGTGAGGCTTATATACAGGATTTGATTGTAATGAGCTGCAGCTGTGTAGACAGGTGAGCGGAGTTGAGCTGATGAGGTGGGCGTGGCTGGCAGGTAGAGTGGAGCAGAGGGAGGGTGAGTGGAAAAACACAGCAGCAGTGACAGAAGGGGAGTGAGAGACGGGAACTGTGACAGTACAATTTATTGAACCAAGTGGCTGCTAAACAAATAAGTAGATGAATATGATGATTTTTTTTTTAATTGGATGGGATGTAGTTATTAAACCAAGTTGCTCTGTTTAAAGACTTTAGCTTCAAACAGTGGAGAAAATACTTCAGCAAAAAATCAAACAATACATGGTCAATTAAGCTACTGTATGCACTATGAGTAACTCTATAACCTGTTGGTCCATGCTTTTGTTACCTTTAGACTGCATTATTGTTCTTCTCCTCTATCTGGCCTGCTTGCGGTACCATCAGTCTCTAAAAATAGTATGGGAGGTAGAGCCTTCAGTTATCAGGCTCCTCTTCTCTGGAACAATCAACCAACCATGGTTTGGGAGGCAGACACCCTCTCTACCTTTAAGGTTGGACTTAAAGCTTTCCTTTTTGATAAAGCTTTCAGTTAGGGCCAGCTCAGGCCTGGACCAGCACATAGCTCATAGTTTAGATGCAACAGACTTAGACTGCCAGGGGGATCTGGCACACTGAGCTCCTCCCTCTCTATCTCTCTCTGTCTCTCTAACACTCTCTCTCTCCATCCTCTCTCTATATATGCCTTTGCCCCTTTTTGTTTCCTCCTGTACTCGTCTCTGGTTCTTGTCTTGTAGGCTGCCTGGGATCCTTGGTATAGACTGCTTTCGTGTAGACTGCCTGCTACTGTGGACTTAAGAAGTTTCAATAACTACAGTTACAATTATTTGGCCATTCCTTTAGCCCATTCCATTATCATTAAAGTTCCTGATATTAACTTAGAAAGATCAACAAAATTAAAGTTCCTGCAAATAGCACACGTATAGTAGTACAATCATGGATGACCTGCTGCCATGGACCTGCTCTGCATGTGCTCTATCCTACATCAACCACCAGCAGAAATGACATCATTTAACATAAATCCATACTTTCAGACCAGTTAAACACATTTTAATGGCAGGTCAGCTAGATGCTGCTATATCGATCAGTATCATTCCTCTCCAGAGTATAATCATCATAGATGATACTTTTAATATTAGATTGATCTCTCTGTCCATGGTTGTATTGATTATATCTCCATTGACACAATCTTTACAATCATATGGACATGAAGTCCCTCTTGAAAATGAGATGCCACATCTCAAGGGGCTTTCCTTTAACCAGTTTATATTCTGCAAAGACCAATATGGCCCTTTAAAATAAAGATTGATTGATTGAATCTAAATTCAGCAGAGACAAATGTGATGAGAACAGGTTTATGATCCAGGTGTTCATGGGTTTGTCTCTATCATAAATTTGTATTTTTTGTCCCCTTATCTCTGCCTGGATGGACACATCTCTGGATGTATTTATGTGTAAATATATATATATATATATTTATATATATATATATATATATATATATATAAATATATATATATATATATATATATATATATATATATATATATATATATATATATATATATATATATATATATATATATATATATATATACATAAATATATATATATATAAAAAATATATATATATTTATATACACATAGCAGATCACATTCACGCGACATTTCTGTCTTTGAGGATCAGAAGAAATTAAGAGTGATGTCACTCACACTGCACATGCTCAGTTGGCTGCTCCCTCTTGCCGAGAAAAAGAGAGAAGATTTGAGAGCTGCTCCAGGATTTATTGTAAAAAAAAAAAACTATTTTTGAGGTATGACTATTTTTTCTTGTTTTCACTGAACTGTCGTCACTGTTTTTGTGATTCAGCTCAAACTTATATGGCTTAAACAAGTGATATGTTAACTTTTAGCTAATATTAGTAAGCATGCATCAAGTCACACTGTTTAGCTTGCACATGTGGTTTTATCATGGCTGACAGGTGCGAGGACAGTTGCCGTTCAATGCATTAATATTAAAACAGATGACATAACAGGATTTTTAATGTTTTTTTCTTTAGTTACTGTCCCCGTTAAATGCATTAATATAAAAACAGACCACATAACAGTAATATAATGACAATAGGCTCAATAAAATAATCAAAAGAAAAAAGATGAGTCCCATGAGGGGGGGATTAATTAGGATTAATTAAGTAATTAATGATTTACATTAATTGCCTCATAAATTGTTCCATTCTTCCTATGTCATAAAAGCCTACTATATTTTATATATTTGAATCTTTGACATCTGCACATTAGGCGTATTGATCTTGACTAATCGAATGAGCATTTCAACATAATAACACTGTAATAATACTCTAACTTACATTTTTGAGAATAATACTTTCATTAACACTTAAATATAATGTCATATAACTCTTAAATATATATTGTATTTATAACATGTTGCAACCATCCCCAAACAGTGGTGCAACTGTCCCCGGCTCAGGGACCCAGGCGGCAACACTGGTTTTGGTGTTAATGGTTCGGGGTCATGAGGATCATCTGAAAGTCTAGTTATGGGACGATCATTAAGTATGGCTTCTGCTTCACATAACACTGTATGAAATCCCTCGTCATCCAGACATTGCTGTCGAAGCACAGAGCTGAGGATTTTCCTGACCATATATATGAGGCGTTCCCAAATGCCACCACGATGGGACGCAGCAGGGGCATTGAAAACCCATTTGATTCCTCCTTGTGCCATGGCTCTTTGGACTTTACCTTGATTAACTGAAATCAAGGCCTCTTTGAGCTCCCTTTTTGCTCCTATGAAGTTTGTTTCATTATCAGATCGTATGGTCAAGACCTGACCTCTTAGGCAGATGAATCTTCATTGGGCATTAATGCAAGAATCAGTCTTCCGTGAATAAGCAACCTCCAGGTGAACAGCTCTTACAGGCCATGCAAGTAAAAATGACTGTACCGCTTTAGGGAAGTACGTCCACGTTTGACATCTATTGGACCAAAGTAATCCAAACCAACATGTGTAAATGGTAGGAGATCTGGGATGATTCTTGCTTTGGGGAGGTCCGCCATCTTTTGCTCACTCACCTTTCCTCTCAAAAGTCTACAGCCGTAGCACTTTCCAATAACTTTTCTTGTTCCTGAATTAGAACTTGTAATCCAACTGATTTTTGATGTGTTGGTCCTTGGCCAAGAGAAACAGATGTTTTGTGTCCTCAGGGATGGCAGATCTGTTCAAATATCCACCAACTCTTAAAAATCCCCCCATCATAAATTGAGTCAGCTTGTAGATTGTGCACCCTCCTTTTTTACTTTAGCTTTCCCAGATGTGAGCACAGCAATTTCATAACCAAAGTGTTGACTCTGGCTGAAGCGAACAATGGATTATTCAGCTTCTTGTGTGTCTTCAATAGACAATATTTGATCCCCCAACGAGGCTTCCAACTTTTGCATTTCTGAGTTGATATTTTTAAGCTGACAGCCATCGACACTGGAGCCTTCACAAACAAGCTGTTTCTTCTTCATACTCAAAGTTTTCGAAATCAGTTTAAACTTGAGAAGCCAACCCACTGCAACTTTCAATCTGTTCCAACCGGAAAAGTGAGTGATCAGGTTTTGTGTAACATTTACAGTGTTTTCAGTGACAACAGCATTTAAAGTGATGTTCCTTTTCATCAGGATCATCAACAATCTCTGGGTCCACAAAATGTACCAGTTGCTTATTTCCTGTTTCCCACAGAAACTTGGGACTGTTGAACCATCTGCCTTGATCCAACTGTTCCATTCTCAGCCCCCTAGAGGCATCGTCCGCTGGGTTCTGATGTATCTCCACTGAGAAACATCAGAATATTCTCTGATCACGGCGATTCTGTTCGCAACAGATTTTTGTAACCTTTTACCCTCAGTTTTTATGTACTTTAGTACAGCTTTACTGTCTGTCCAAAATTGTGACCTTTCCAAAGCCAACTGTAATTCTGAGCACAGCATCTTGTCCACCTTAACAGCAAGAACTGCGGCAGTTTGTTCCAAGCGAGGTATTGTCGTTTGTTTTAAAGGAGCGACTCTGGCCTCTTAAAAAGCAGTATGAACGCCATTGTTGTTGTTCTGCAGTTTAATGTAAGTGACAGCAGGGCCGGCCCTGGCCCTAAGCAGAATTTCATTTTGACCCCCCCAAGTCGATCCAATATAGCCGATCAGATCGATGGAAAGTCTGCTCTAAACCTGGCCCAACATACAATCACCAACTGGTCAATTATTAACCACTCCTTTTTTAACAGAGATGAATGTATATGCAGTTAACTAGACATTCAATAAATGATAATCGGGGCTGTAGAGAAATGTAATCTCCAGTCCACATCTAGACAGAATTATCCTCTGTTCTGTCTCATGATTGCAGGCTAGCAGCTGGGTGTTTATGCCACAAAGTTTTTATTTTTTATTTCAACAACATACATACCCACCTTCCAGTGTTGTAGTCTGGTTTAGTCTAGTGGGTATACTCTGACACACTCTGATGCAGTGGCGGCTGGTGCTAAAAATTTTAAGGGGGGCGCAGCTTTGGAGGAAACAACCCAAAAAAGCACTCCATTCTACAGTGAAAAAAAACTAAAGACAAAACATAATCACAATGCAACCTAATTTGAACAATGCACTATTTGAACAGAAATCTTGCCCTCCTTTCCTTCTGGGCTGCAAATTTCTCAATGACCCTCTGATTGAAGTCCATCATATCCGTCACCAGTCTCTCTTCCATTGACAGCATGGCCAGTGCTTTCAGCCTGGTTCATGGTGTTTCTCAGGAAAGTTTTGATTCTTTTTAAGTTTGAGAAGCTTCTCAGCTTCTGCAGAGGTCATGGGTGTGGTGATGGGGATCTTTAGAAGAGTGACAGTCTCTGAAATACCTTTCCAAGAATATTTTCCATCAACAACAGGATAAGGTCCACAGCACCACAGCAGGCCTTGAACTCCTCCTTGCTGTCGATTACGATTGGGCTCTGTCTTTAGCTTGCTTCTGTTGAGCATTGGGTAGGCCTTCAAGGTGCTGCTGAGGGAATCTTCAGGAAACATGGCGTGGTACTATGTGAACCTGTGACCCTGCAGCAAAGTGGCACTGATGAGATGGTCAGTGAAGGAGAATTGTTCCCTCAATATGGTGTTGTAGACCTACAATAAAGCAATAAAAAATACATCAAAAGTTAACATCAGTAATTACTGAAAAAAAAACAATAAAACAGCCAAAGTTTAACCTGCTCCCAGAAAACTGTTTTTTATGTCATTTTCACATTATAAGAACATTTCTTGTGCCAACTGAACAATGTCTTATTTTATACATGTCTTCTGTCTTATGGCTCAAGAGTGTCAACACAAACAGAATTTTATGTACCACTAAACTGATGCTTTAAAACTAAAGGTAAAACTATTTGATATAGTTTTTGGTATAGATTAACAGTAAAAAGTACACAAAAAACAAAAAACAAATAGGAAAAAAAACTTCAAATTTTAAGAAGTCAAAAAAATAAACTTTACATTACAGGAGTCTGCTTCCATCTGCTGGAGTGTTTGGATACGACATTTACTTTGTACCGTTGTGTGCAGTATTCAGTCAGCTAGAAACACCAACAGAATGTGTAATTTGTATTCAAATAGGACATTTTATAATAGTGTAACCGTGCACAGTTGCACTTTGCTGCAGCTGGCTGGTTCAAAGAAACCCCGTTGACTCTGCGTTGTGTGAAGAGTAAGAAGCGGGAGGCTGCTCTGTCTGCAACAGATTGACACTGGTCATGCACTTGGCTCGTCTCGGCATACCGAAGCACACTCAGGCACATCTCTCATACAATGGCCATGTACTAACGCATGTAATATGTTTTCAACATACATACAATAATGCAAAACTATGTATAAGTACCTGTACAAACAAATTGATACTGGTCATGCACTTGGCTTGTCTCGGCATACCGAAGCACACTACAACAGGATAGCAGCGTTAGCTCAAATGCTAGTTACCTTGTTAATAAGTGCACAAAGTTATTATACGGACAGTTAAGCACATAAAAACTATGGTAAACAATGCATAATATATCTCATAGACCTCTACATAATTCCCTGTATGTTTAGAAGCCTACAAGAGGATAAATTATGTTGATACATAGTTATAGTACAAACTGCTACGGTCTGCAACTCACCTCGGTCACATCTCTCATACAATGGCAATGCATTGCGGCTGCCCATTGTATATATAGACTAAACCCAAGAGAGGGCACCCTAGAGCCATATATGCCAAAAAGGAACACAAATCTCAGAAAGCAAGTGAAATAATATACAATATAAATCCTGTTACAATAGCAACTAAACATATGATATACAATTATATAAAAAAACAATATTGCATATATTTATATTGATCTTATTATTTTATAAAGCATGTTAAGTTGCAATAATAAAACAACTACATTTGGAGGCAGAATGATACAATTTGTTGGTCTGTTTCATTGATTTTATACTGTGCATAATGGTATAAGTTGGAAGTTACGAGGTAAGAGTCAAATCCAAAAGCTCCAGTAGATTAAAAAATACTTCTGTAATGGACATAGAGTTTATTTTCAGACAGATTTCACTGAAAGTGGAAAGTAACCTATTTGGCACAGATAACAGAATTGAAAGGGTTTATTTAAAATTAAAATTTGTAAGATGTAAGAATTTACTGGTGGGGTTATAAGCTCTGTGAAACACTTAAGAGGTAAATAATGTGTTTTTACACTTTTGGGACAAAAAAAAACATTATTTTAACCAGTAAATTGCAACACATAACTTGATAGCATTATCAATTCTTCTTTTTGTAATTTTTTAAGGGCTTTCACACAATGTAACAGATCAAATGTTCACATAAACATCGGCTGCACTGTAAATTGACATTACTGACAGACAACAACGGTAACAGCCACACTTTAAATGGAAAAGATCAGGCCTGTAGTCCACAGAGCGGATCGTGGCTGCATCAGACAGCGGAGAATGCGTCCCCTTGCGTAAAATGGGGCCCCCCTTGGATTGTGGGGCCCCACGCACAGTGCGTTTTGCATATAGGGAGGGGTGCCGCTGAGTGACGGTGCCATATGCAATTTCACTCACATCAGAGAAATGATACATCTGAGCGGATGTTATTTGGCCAAAATCTTGAGGCTTGAGACACCTGTCATCTTAAAAAGCTGCACTTTTGCTCATCCCGGCCACACTTCAACCAACACAAATCCTGCATAATTATTTTTGCTGGGAAGGTGAAAGCAGCTCAGAAGATTAACTCATCAAGTAACATCCAAAAAAAAGGCCCTTTCAAACATTTATTTAAAGGTTATTACCAGTAATTCAGTATTGAATACATTCAGAAAGATTTGAATTACTTTTCATTTCTACCTCAATATGATTACAACTATTTTTTTTGTGGTGCAAAGCAAATACCTTACAACTTAATGCTCCATCATTTTTAATATTTGCAACAAACCCCTTGAAATATATATTTCGTTTTCAAATGGACCTACTTTTCCACACACTCCCCATGCCTGGAAAGAAGTTATTTTGGAAAATGGTCAGCAGTTTATCTAAGTTTGAGAATCCTCATTTACACATACAAATTACTTCTCTTTCTACTCTTGCCTCATTGTTTTACAGCACCTGAGCGCTGCTTTAACTATTATGTTATTAGCCTCTGATGTCATCATTTAGCTGCGTGTCAAAACTTGTTTTTATGAAATAACATAACCTGATGTAAATGCCGTGGACTAAGGGTCATGAGAGGACACAGGGTAAGTATTAAGCAACAACCTGAGGCGACGGCCGCAGTCAAAGAGGAGGGGAGAGAGGAAGGGGGCGAGGAAGGGGGAGATATCGATTCAATTCAATTCAACCACTTTATTTATCCCCAAGGGGCCAATTTAAAAGTTACAGGAGTAGCACATGTCGTTAATGTGTAGCTGGAGAGGAGATTAGCTGTTAGGGTTAATCATTGTGGGCAGGTCCACGTTCCCTAACTTTTGATGGCGCCATTTTTGGGGCAGAGTCCTGCACACAGCTGCCAGTCCTGTTGAAGTCGACTCCGTCAGGACGTCTCCGTCATTTTACTAAAGCGCTGCGACGGCAGATTTGCAGCCTGGATAAAGTCTGTTGATAGATTTAGACACCGTCACTCAGAGCTCCTGGCTGATGCCTACTTCACATCACCTGCGGCACAACTGTCAGGAGCAGCACAGAGGCCTCATTACGTTTAATAAGGTGCGTCTGCTCTGTTATAATGGGGGTTTGTCTTACGTCATGAACGCACCTGTCTGACCCAGGTTGTCTGAGAGAGAGCAGCTCACTTGAACTTCAGTTTAGGCTCTTCGGTCGACATGCAGTGAATATTTTAAACGTTGGAGCATTTTATCATTTCTTTACATTACATTAAAAGGAATCATTTTTATCCTCGTTTGTTATCTGCTCCGTGGGTCCCTGAACACACCAGGCCGGAATATAAATAGGCTGTGAAGTCAGCTGTCTGTGTGGAAGAGGATTTCTGTGTTTAGCAACAGAATAATAATAATGAAAACTACTGCAAATGAGTTGCACAACAGAAACGAGTTTGCTGAGGTTTCTGTTAGAGCAAGGTGAGGCCAGGTGGAGATTCTTCATGGAGAGAAAATGGAAAGAGAAAAACTATTGTCATTCTGCACTTTGAATAAAAAACGTGTTAATAATATGAATATTGATCAACAATGTCGATAAATCCCTCAAAGAAAGTTCAAATGCAGTTTCGCCTTCTTATAAGCACTTTATTGGCACAGGCTACATGGGCTTTGTTCTACACAACTTCTCTTCTTTACAAAAATGTCTTTCGTACTACTTTGGATGATTCTCAACATTTTAATTGGTTCTCAAAATTCCAGGTTTGTTGTTATCATTTTGACCTTAGTTTCACCATTCTGACACAACGACATCTGGACTTTATTTTTAACATGCTGAATAAACGTCTTTTTCTCTCATTGTCTATAGCACTGAGCATGAATCATGAATGTTCAGCAAATTAATAATGGCTCAGGCCCACTACAGGCCGACTTTAGATAGACGATAGGGAGCATTGCCCTTGCCATCTCTACCACACCCAATGTTTTGACTGCAGAACCTTAAGGGATGAATTCCTTTAATCTTTTTACTTTCATATTCAAAACCAGGAGAAACTCTGTAAACAGCTCTCTTTTCCCACAACCATTTGTCATCTATTTAAAAGAGTAGGTGGAATTACTGCACATTTTCACCGGACCACTTCCTTTCTTTTCCTTTGGTTCACTATGGGAGAACAAAAAGAAAATAGTGGGAACAAAAGTGAAATGTGGGCTACGAAAGTATGATTTGGGGTTGAAATTTGTTTCTTGTCATAATTTTATGTGAAGGTTTAAGGGAGTGAATAGAGAGAAACAGTTGAAAAGCACAAGCACCAATGTGAGACGGAGAGATACATAAGTAAATAGATGAATAGAAAGATTATTACAGTAATGAATAGACATATATAATCAATGATAGGAAGATAAGTTGTGTTTGTTGATTATACAAATGTGGCCAGACTGTCAATTATACTTTGATACCTTTTCCTTTATTCTGATGAAACAAACCAGTAGTTGAAACCAAATTAATAACAGATAAGCATTTAAGTATCTGTTTGTAAAGTTCTTTATGATGTCTGCTTTTAAAGAGTGCTTTATAAATAAAGTTACTCCATTAATAGGGATGTCTCAATCAGCTAATTTGTTTGAAACAATCTGTTTGTTTGTTTTTTAAATATAAGTACCTGCTGATACCAAGGCTCGATCTGATAGTTAGGCCCCAGCCTGGCCTCAGAGTTTTCTCTCTGCTTGGAAATAAATCTATTAAATAAACATTTTATAAAAATATTAAATAATCTAATTTATTATTTAAAATCTATGGTTATACTTAAATAGGTGTTCAGTATAATTATTCCATAAATAAAAATAAAACATGTAGACTTATGTTCTACTGATTTATAAATATTTTTGAACTAAACATAAAGAAGTATGAGGTTTTTTTTTTTTTTTTAAAGTGACTAACATTTTTTTTTTTTTTTTTTTAAGAATCAATGTATGCAATAAAATTCCCATTCCTTGTCTGGGCTTAAGTCATGGGGCTCTAATTTCCTGGCGCAACTCAGAGTGGCGCAGCCTGGCGCACCCCGCGCAGTGGTAATTTCGTCCGGCGCACCGCCGTGCGCAGCCAATTTGGCAATTTGGTAGACCGGCTGCGCCGAGATGGGTGTGACGGCGCACCAGGGGGAGGTGTCCACAGATTCAGCTTGGAGCAGTGACAATTTCGTGCCAAAAAACCGCGCGGAAGGTGCGCTGAAAGCCCGCCAGCTCCAACCTGGTCTATTCTCGTCGCAGGAGAGGCGCACCCCGGGCAGTGGTTATTTGGCTGACAGACGCACAGGGCGCACACGTCACCAGAACCTCACAGGCAGGTATCCAGAGTGTCAGGCACATTTCAATCCAATAAACAATCACAGCAACCACTATTTAATGTAACCGTCTGAACCAGCACATACATTTGTATCTATATTAATTGTCCCGTCACATCTGATGTCAGATCAGAGACGTTTGTCATAACTTACGAGTTCTCATCTCTCAAGCCAGCCACAAACAGCCACATCATCCGATACGGAGTATCCGGCTGCTCTCATCTCATGAAATTCAATAGAAAAGAAAAAAGAGAGAGACGCTCGCTGAATAAATAGTGTCTTAAGGATTTACCTGTGATTGCCCATATTTCTCTGTTTTAATCTTTATTCGTAACGTGATCTAAAAGATGGAGCAGCCTACATTATTGCAAGGAGGATGAGGAGGAGATATATTTTGACCTAAGGCGCCTCTTTTTCGCAATGACGACCAGGAATGCGGATGGATCAGAAGCATGATGAATGGATTAACCTGCTGCTGTGTTTAAATGTAATTATCACTTAATTTTGTACTCATATTTATGAGGCAGGAACAGATTACATCTGTCCCGTGAGGTGGTTCACACGGTGACGCGCGTCGTGTCCTCCTATGCGCAGCCCGGTGGCCCCTGCGCTCTCCCAGTTGCTGCAAAAGTGACAGCGGCTCTGACCTTCTTCGCCACCGAGGTGAAATTGTCACTGCGCCTCGCCCGCGGCGAATTTAAAGGCGAGGAGAGGCGCCCCGCCTGCGCCTGGTCTACGAAATTAGAGCCCATGATGTGCATTGCTTCATCAGCTTCAGCAGTCTTGTACTTGGGTAAGAATACAGAATCAGTCTCTTCGATTTCCTGCATGAGACCCAGTGAGATTCAGTGCCAAACATAATATTTAGCTAATATATATACTAATATTTTAGTAAAAAAAAAATACATATATATATATATATATATATATATGTGTGTGTGTGTGTATATATATATATAAATATATATATATATATATATATTTATATATATATAGATATAGATAGATAGATAGATAGATATTTTGCCTTAGCCTTGAGATGAACTTTTGATGCATACATTGAAGCAGATTGGCAGTACTCGATATATTGATATTTTTTCTGACGGAATTGAGTTTTCCTCCAAAACATTATAGCATAGCGTCCCTGTTAGTTTCTTTTTTTTTTTCAGAGGCAAACCCTTAAAATAAAACAGTCAGTTATAGATTTAAGCCACATGCCAAATGTCACTCATGCACCTTTATTAACAGAAATCACTGTGCACAGTATCAAAATGTATAAAACAAAGTGGACAAAATAACTGTACGATTAATGAAATAAATTTTTCCTTGAATAAAATAAAACTAATAATGTCCCTTTTCTGCATGATAAAAATGCACACAGCAATTAATTCAAAAATTACACTGTTAAAATTTTAGCAGTAACAGTAGTTACAACAGTAGTTTGCTTATTTGTAAATAAGCAAACATAATATCCAGTGCCATATACCCATTCAAATGAGGTCTAGTGTCATACAGTGCTGTAATGTTTGGATTCATATTGTAAATACTGGTAATGTTAATAGTGTACATTCCTTGGCCTTGTTTATACTCTCACTTTACTTATTTTATCTTTCCTTCATAAGGAAGTTGAAGTATAGTTTAAAGATTCTGCATGTTGCACCCTACTTACATATTTTTTAACTTAGTTTTAATGCTCTAATGTCTTTGTTTGATATTCCTGCTGCTTTAAGAGCAACTGAAACAACGGAATTTCCCCGTAATTTAGTGTTTCTGATTCTGAATAACAGTAAACCGACTTTTTATCGAGGCTGGCATTTCTGCAAATAATAAAATATGTTAACAGCGACTTAAGTGCCTCTCTTTGTTTAAAAAAAAGTAGCTAGATTGTCGCTAGTCGCTTTTGACAAGAAAGTGACCAAGAGGGTTTGAAAAATCGCTAGATTTAGAGAGAAAGTCGCCGGGTTGGCCACACTGGCAGGAAGGGTCAGTTCACAGAGCAGAGAGGCTGAGTGTGAGGCATGGACACAGCGAGAGGAGGGGACAGGACAAACAGGTGCAAACTTGCGTCCCAAGGGAAGAGATGTACGGCCATTTTACGTAAATTACTGTATCATTCTGTTTTGTCTTCCAGTTTACATAGCCTATATATACAGTACATATAATTCTTTTCTCTCTCATTTTAAGATGTTCGAAATAAATTTAAAAAAAAAAAAAAAATCGATATAAACGACATTGTCCCGTGTTGCATAGAAATATATCTAAATAGTTGAAAATCTTGAGATATCTTGAGATAACTACATCAGCCCCTATGTTTTACGAACCTCTGAGCTCCAAATATGATACACGCCTACAATCTCCACCAGCTAGACATAAGCCGGCTGTCCAAATCGATGAGTTCAACCACCTTCCCTGACATCTTTTTGGCCTTCCCGCCGTCTCTAACATATTATACGCCTTTTAAAGTCTAAAGTTTGTTGATTCGGCACTTTCTCCATCCCCAGTAGCTTTTCGCTCCTTCTTCCGTTTCATTTGACACATTGGTTGCATTAAAGCAGCTCCAGTTCTACTTCCTTTAGTTTAGCAGACACTAAGAGTAGTCGTTGGACTTTTCTCTCCTCAAGGAATAAAATTTTTCCAAACAGCTAACATGCTAGCTACAGGCTGCTCCAGCTATGTTACACATGCACATTTACGGCTTGACGTCAAGTGTACTCAACTGACCTAAAGTGACGTAAATAATGGTTTGCGCTGACCTGCTTAGATCAATTAAAACATGCTGAATAGGGTCCTGTTCGATACTTTTGATCGGTTTCGGGACATCACTTGTAAAGTGCTTTTCTATGCGCAATGGATGTTGGATCTCTAACAACTTATAACATGTCCCAAAAGCGTTCAAATGCAAGGTATTGTTGATGCAAACTAATCAGACCATGATCACTTGACTCGGCAGGTCACCAGAGTCTGTTATTTAGGTGGTACCACGTTGGGGGAGTGGCTACACTGCTATATCTTTGCCTGCATGTCTGTCGTCTGCATGACACCACTCAACTCCTTCACACACACCAGGCAGAGATGTCAGTAATTCTTCGTTTAGGTATGATAAAGATAAAATTTTTGCACATGTTTCTTTTATCTCAGGCTCTTGACAGGTTTATACCTCACATGCTTTATTTTCTCTTTTTATGTTCTTATTTAGTTGGGCTGATCTGCTGCGTTTGCATTGGTAAGTCGAACCTTTTAATTTTGTATTTTGATAGCACAGGTGCTTTTGTGTGCTTTACAGCTATTTTATACATTTCATAGCATTTTCCTCTCTTGATACGATAGTGTTAGCCTCCATGTGTGTATCCAACAGATAGAAGCTCTCCATGGAGATCGTGGGGAAAAAAAACAAGGTTTTCCAAAAGTGTTGGTCTTAATATGTTCTGAATGCATTAGCTCAGATGGTCTCCTGTTGTTGTATTAACTCTAAAATGAAAAAAATCTTAATGGTGATTTTGCCTTTGAAATTTTGATAGGAAAAAACGGGGGGAAAAAAAGTTTTAAATTAGAGATCAGAAAAAACGGGATTTGAGATTATTATCATTATTATTATATATTCTTAATCATTATTATGAATGTGTTATTTATATAAAAAAAAATATTGATAACAATAATCTGGCATATGACTGTGCCATTTGTCGTTCAAGATGAAATGATGTTTGTCGCAGTGGGATGGAGGGAGTGTAGTTCAGAGGTAGTTCTCTTCATCCGGTAGTTTCACTTGTTTGCAGCCGCACAGCGGCGTAGCTTAGCTGCAGCAGCAGCAGACGGATCTGTCCGAGGAAGTGCAGTGCCGAGGAGGTCCGACAGGACAGGCCTGCGGTGACACACCTCACGCCTGCGTCACAGCTCCTCGCCGCCGTTTGCTTGCAGCCTCCACAGCTGTAGTTACAGTGCCTACAGATTGAATGAACTCTCAGTGCCCACCGACCTGAGGCGCGTTCACGGAGAGGAGCATGAAGGCACAGTGTTGTGCCACTAAAACCCTGAAGTTCATGAGTACTCTGGGGTGTCGTTTTTAACTCTATGAAACACAGATTGTAGAAAGAATGCAAAGTATTTGTGGACTACGCCTCGTTACAACGTTATTGTACAAAAGTTCCAAAGGTTGTTAATTCCTGCACTTCTTCTTTTCCTCCCTCCGCACCGTTTCCAGTCTGTCTCTCTGCATCTGGTCTATTACGCACAGACGTGCCCGGTCATTTCGCGCTGCTGCCCTACTTAACATCAGGAAATGATGGAGAAAGCAGAAAAAATATGGAGGCAGTACGGACACAATCTTATCATTGTGTCATGTTAACATTTTTTAATGTTCTGTAGATGCTAATTCATATCCTAGAAGAGTGCTGTAGGAATGACCCAAAAGTGAGTTAGTAACAGTTTTTATGAAAACAATAAAGAGCAGTTTTTGTGACTGTGACTGAAACTTGGTCTAGAGATGAAAAACTATTTTGATGAGATAACAGCGTGTACTTACAAGAGGAAAGAGAGCAGTGTTTGGTGCAGATACCTAGATACATGGGTAGATAATTATATTTTGTGCACATTTCAAATAACTGATTGGATTTTTCAGTCGAATGTTCTAAATGTTTTTTCTTTATCCAAAGTCGATTTTGCTTGTCTTAAATAGTGCCTATCAATAGTAAAAAAATAAATGAGTCACAAAAACATACTTGAAGTGACCTTTCCATTTTTTATTTCATTTTTTCAGATAATGTGTTATGGCATAAGTGTGTCCCGTGTCTGATTTTTCAACATTGGCTCAATCCCAAACTCCACCTTAAAGTCTAGACATGGTTCCGTCACAGACTTTAAACGTGTCAGGACTTAGCAAAAAAAGTAAAGATCACACTTTCATGACATCACGTCTCACTTAAAAAAAAACTTTGAATAAAGGAAACAACTTATGCAATCTCTTTTGAATTTTTTTTGCACTATAGTATTTTTATATTTCTGAACAATATCAAAATAAAACCAAAAATGACTGAATTTTACTACTTAGTGAATATTTGAAACACGCAGGCACACAGGTGCTCAGTATGTTACACAAATTGATTTACCGCCGTTATTACTTTAAAGGAATAGTTAAGAGCTTTTTGAAGTGGGCTTGTGTGAGGTATGTGGCATGAGCCTGAACGTGTGCCTGAGTGCCACATCTGAGATCTCTCCCCATTCAGAAATCTCAGACGCTAATGCTATACATTGCTTTACATGGTGCCAGACGTTCACGTAATGGAAAGAATTGTGGGAGAAAACAAGTCACAAAAACACTTAGGCACAAAAACAAAGTACTCTACAAAGAAAGTCTTACACAGAGGTGGTAAAATAAAAGTTCAAAGCTCAGCAGTGGTGTCAGTCGTACGTGTAGCTGGCCTGTAGTAGCCTGGCATTAGTGTTTTCCTTTACTGATTATGTGTACACTTCAAAATTTATTAGAGTAGTGCTTGTGCAAATTATCAAAATCAAGGGCGTCAGATTAGCTGACACTATTTATTATGAACAATTTTGTCCCCACTACTTTTAAAATGTTTCTCAATTTATCATTAAAGAAGGAAAAAATGTTGGTGGCATATAACCTATTGTGACCGAAAAATGCCCACATAATCAACCGAAACATCCGAAACGATCGGATTCTGTGCGATTGTTTTTGTGATACATAGCAGGGCAAGCTACCAACCACAAATTCTTGCTCCTCTACAAAAGGTAGACTTGTAGTTCTCGAGACCGGTCTCGAGACCACTTTTTTGTGGTCTTGGTCTTGTCACGGCCTCGACAGTCTTTGGTCTCGGGTCTCTTGGTCTCGCAATGTCTCAGCCTGGCCGAGCGGTCTCGAAGGGATTTGTAACGTGTAATATCCAGGCAGGCACAGTTTTTTTGTGACTTATTATGCGTTCTTACATGTGCGGTATGTGCTTTCAATTGAGGAAAAACAAGGTTATCAAAACTGTGTGACCGCCCCCCTCCCGATGGTATACTATGTTGAGCCCGTAAACGCCGGCCTGCGGCTTCGTTTGCTCAGTCCGACTGTCACACTCTCTGCTGTCTGATGCAGCCACGGTCCGCTCTGTGGACTACAGGCCTGATATTTTCCATTTAAAGCGTGCCTGTTACCGTTGTTGTCTGTCAGTTATGTCATTTTGCAGTGCAGCCGATGTTCATTGAACATTTGATCTAAATGCCTCCCGAACCGCTCAGCGTCTCTGGGCGCGCGCTCTTCTGTGTGCCGGTGCGCGTAAAGAAGCAGACAGACGCGCATCGCAGGAACAGTGAGGGATCATCAGTCACTGTGTGTGATTTTATAATTCTAACGGTGTCTTGATAGCTTATGTGCTCTGTTTAAGTGAACACAAAGACCTAAAAACGACGAGTCAGCGTTTTGATGAATCAAAACTCAACACTCTTCATCAGTCCAGCTCAGCCGCTGTTTTCACTCACTCGCTGTTTTCTAAATGATAAATTCATCCTGAAGTTTCCTGCATCACGTATTGTCCGTGATATAAGAACAATCTTTGAAGGATCAAGCTCCAAATACAATCTACTAGTACAGTGGTTCTCAACCATTGGGTGGAGGCCATAAAAGCCATAAAGGGGTCTCAGAGCTGATTTCAGTGGACAGTGTTCACTCATTCATTACCATTCATTAGACTTTCTTTGAGGTGCAGGGTGGTGTTGGAGGCTTGTTATTTTGTTAGATGACTTTGGGACTAGTTAATAGTCATGTCAGTCCTTAACTGCACTCAAGAGTCAATCCTCAAATAGTGTAGAAATAGCGGTCATGCAATTGCCACACATATTTGATCTCAGCCAATTGATGAAAACATTTATAATGAGTTCACACACAAGAAATGCACTGTCTCTGTATTATTGTGCCTGTAGTTGAATACAATCTCATATTTATACTAAGCAGCTGAACCCAGTATGGTGCTTATTTTTCTACAACTCATGCAAGATGGCAAAAAAACTAGTTTTTTTTTTAGTCTCGGTGTCGGTCTTGAGCTGAACTAGTCTTTGTCTTGACTTGGTCTGTCTTGGTCTTGGTCTTGGTCTTGTCTTGGTCTTGATACTCTCTGGTCTCGGTTTAGGCGGTCTTGACTACAAGTCTAACAAAAGGTGATGCTCATGCTCAGGACATTGTTTCATTTCATAACTCCTCTATATATAATAGCCTATGGTCAGGCAATGTTTGTCTGGTAAACCTTTGTCAGGAGGGGGACTTGCCAACACTGTGCTTTAACCCTTAGTCAGGAGCCTAATGGTTTCCAATACCGTTTTGAAAACAAGACAAAACACGTGTGTGGCTTTCAACTTTTAATAATAATGTACAGCGCTTTTACTTAGAGAAAGACGCTTTACAGAAGCACAAATAAAAACACAGTGAACAATCAATTGATTTAATACGATTTTCAACACGTCATCAACCAATACACTGTAATGCAGTGCTTATTGTAATGAAACGTCAAACTGATGAATACATGATTGTCCCCAGCACTTTTCAAACCACACTCAAAATTATGGTTAATGTCCCCAGCACTTTTAAAAACAAACTGATGCCCTTGATCAAAATCATAAAAGCACCTAAATTTCACTAACTTTTCATAGAGCTTCGAGTCATCAATAATCAAGAAGCCTACTGAAAAAAACCAAAGGCTTCTTTGTTAATTGAACCGGCATGATGCTAACTTCCAGGCTAGCCTAAAAATGATGAATCCTTGCACCACTTCTTCAGTAACAGTGATGGAGTGAATGACCTGGAATTAAGAATAAACCAGGGTTTAAGTCAGTGTTTTGACAAAGAAGATCATCCAACGTGTACATACAACAACAAAGGGATTTACTTTAGTGGTGAACCAAAGAAATCCTTGGCATGCAGTTTTCAGTTCAAGATGTTGCCTCGGGTTGCAGCCTTAGCACAGTGCTCTCTAGAAGTTTGCCTGTCTTTGTTTATTTTTTGTGCTTGGACATTCCGATCCAATCACTTTCTGCGGGGGTCTGCCAATTATTTAATCAGGGAGTTTTCTCCGTACATTTTTAACACTTTTTACTCCAGCCCAAGGAGTTTTTTTTTTTTTTTAACTTCTGGTTGAAGAAGCCGCCATTCTGTTTGACTCATGGAGGAGATGCAGGAGAGGAAAATGGGCTGGTGCGCTTGTCAAGCTCTGACAGTGCGGCTGGACACTAAACAACTCTCCAATCCATCCACCTGGCGGACATCCGCTCCCTGCCCAGTAAAATGAACGAGCTGCTTCTCCTCAATGGAACCAACAAGGACTTTGCACATTCTGCTGCCCTTTGCTTCACTGAAACTGATATGGAGCTCTCAGGGAAAACAAAGGGTGGAGGAATATGCCTCTACATAAACGAAAGTTGGTGCACATTTGTCATAGTTCTGTCGCAATACTGAAGCCCAAATCTGGAGTCTTTTATCAAACTGTAAGAAATTTTATTCTCAGCAGGAGTTTTCCTTCTTTGTAATGGCTGGAGTTTGGACACTGACCACTGTTTGGTGCATCTCATCCCCATATACAGGCAGAAACTAAAGTCTGCAAAGCCTGGAATGAAGACTGTGAGGACGAGGAGGCTAAACAGGAGCTACAGACCTGCTTGTACTGTACAGATTGGAATGTATTTGAAGCTGCCAGTGACAACCAGGATGACCTAACAAACACTGTGAGAGCCATCAGTTTCTTTGAGGACTTGTGTGTGCCAAACAAAACTACTCTGACATTTAACAACAGCGAGCCATGGTTCACCGGCAGACTGTGACTGGGCAAAGGAGGAAGCCTACAGGAGAGGGGACAGGGTCCTCCTCAGAGACTCTGTCCTGATGGGGACAAAAACGTTTTTGCATGTAAAACATTCTCTGTAAAGACAGCATTGTTCCAAGAAATGTGTCCATCCACACGAAAACACTAAAAACGCTGTCAGGCTTTTAAGTGGTGCTGCTGCAGACATACACCTAAACCAGGGCAGAAGACATGGAGCATATGCATACATCATGTGACCGAACACTGGTGTATGTTGTTCTCCGTGTCCCCTTGTTGTTCACAGTGGTCATAGAGGAGCAGTAGATTTTGCTGTTAAAGCCATAACAAGCTCTGTGGCTTCGGCAGCACCAAAGCGATATCGTACTCTGCCATGGTTTCGGTCATAGTTGGGCTTTGTGTATGTGGTGAAAGGGACATGTGGGCTTATGACGTCATAGTTTCTGAATCTATCCATATTCATTATCCACACAGAAATGCTCAGCCAGCGTTTTCAGATGTGTCCACTCTTGGACCTGGTTTCAAAAATGTGCGTTTTCAGGCATTCAAAACACCATATCCGTGGAGACAAAATTCCAATAAAATCAAAAACTTGTACAGATAAGCCTAAATACTTCTCTGAGTGGATGGCACCTTAAAGCATGTGCTGACCAGCTGACTCCAGTGTTCACCAGAATTTTCAACAGCTCCTTGGAGCGGTGTGAAGTCCCCTCCATCTTCAAATGCTCGACTATCATCCTGGTCCTCATGAAACCCTCTATCACACGACTCAATGGTTACGGATCAGTTGCTCTGACATCTGTGGTCATGAAGTCCTTTGAAAGACTGGTGGTTAGCCACCTGAGGACTATAGAAGGACCCCCGCTGGCCCCCCTGCAGTTTGCCTACTAGGCAAACAGGTCTGTAGATGAAGCAGTCAGACTGGGATTGCGCTTTCATAACCTGGACTATCAACACTGGCGCCCCCAGGGGTGTGTCCTGTCCCCACTTCTTATTTTCCTCTATACCAATGACTACACCTCCATGTGCCCAGCTGTAAAACTTCTGACGTTTGCAGATGACTGAACAGTCGTCGGTCTGATCCAGGATGGAGATAAGTCTGCATACCAGCAGGGGGTTCCCCCTCACCAACAGCAACAGACTTGTGTCAGCTGTCGAGTCCCTCTTGTTCCTGGGAACAACCATCTCTAAGGACCTGAACTGTAAGATGAAGATCCACTGCATCCTCAAAAAGCCCCAGCAGGGGGGGCTGAAGAGACAGGGTCAGTCTCGGGAGCTGCTCATCCAGTTCTACACTGTTGTCAATGAATCTGTCCTGTACACCTCCATCACTGTGTGGCTCAGAGCAGCCACACAGCAGGACAGAAACTGACCGCAGTGCACATTTAGGACTACTGAATGGATCACCATTGCCCCCCTGCCCTCCATCTGTCGTGAATAAGGCTCAGAGGGCAGGATACAAATGCACAACACACCAGAGGTAAAATCAGTCTAAAAGGTTTAATCTGGTTCAGGCAAAGTTCAGTAAACCTGAGGTCAGTCAGCACAGGCAAAGGTATCCAAATCGTGAGGCTAAAGGCAAGGTCCAAAAAACTGCAAAAAGGTAATGCATGGCAAGACAAGATGTTGGTCCACAACGAATGCCTCAGATTGATTCGTGGTTGGCAGGGGAAAGGACAGCATTGTTGTCTCAAGTTAATCCAGTTGAAGCTCACATATCTGCAGGACACAGCCTGCTTATCACACCTCTTTTTTAAAAAAATTAAGAGAACAATCAAAAAGCAAAGTTATCCTGGCACTTGACTCTGATTCAAATAGGGTTTTTCTGCATAATTAAACTTATTTTGCCGCTACCCCTATCCAATGACTCACAATTCTGAACTTGTTTTTTGTTGACAGTTTTTGCCCATGTGTCTTCAAAAGGCTGTGACAGGTAGGTATTCCCCTTTCTTTCCCTGTGTCCCTGTGTGGCTGTTTTCAAACTACTGAGCCTTGGGAGAAATTCAGATACAGGATGTGTGTATTCATTTGCTGACAAGCAGGTTATAGCCTGATGTATTTCATGCCAGACCATACTGAAAACACAACAACCAAAACAGCTTTGTTTTCTTACATTTTTATTTACTATAAACTTCTTTCGCAATGCTGAAGACCTTTAGTGGCTTGTTACACAAGCTAAAGGTAAGTTTTACCTCAGAGTGTTAGTGCACATCTTTAAAAACCATAGAGGTCTACCTTTGATTTCTGAAATCTAATGTCTTAAAAAGACTGCAAAAGTTTTTTGTTTTTTACCCGTGAAACATCTGTAAATGTAGAGTGCAGTTGACTCAGACCATCTTTTTCAAATCTGTAATGGGCTTTTGTAAAGGCTGGCCCAGAAATCAAAGAAAAAGCATTTGAAGCAATGTCTTGTTTGAAGAGTGAGCATTTAAAGGTTTCTATTTATATGAGTGACCGCGCTCATGCATTTTTGAGCCACTTTCCCACTCTGAATGAAGCATTGCGCCTTGAAATACTACTGACAAATGAACATTTAAGCACCCTGATTTACTAGAATACTGATGTCATGTTAACAAACCAGCATTTTGGCATATAATAGAAAAAAAGTAAAACATTCTACTGTTTATTGTTGTTTAGTCTGTGGTGCAAAAATGGTACAAATCAGAAGTCCAACTAGAATAGCATTCAGAGAGCGCAGACCTCCGCCAAGCAGCTTCAGTGCACTTTGGTGAAAATGGTCCTATCTAACAATGTTAAAGAATCCTTTAAAAAATTCCTGGATCTGGATGGTGATCTGGATCAGTCCCAAAATCTAATCATTTGTTCCTTATCCCATTCCACACATACATTTCCTGAAAATTTCATCCAAATCCGTCCATAACTTTTCAAGTTATTTTGAACACAGACAAACAAACAAACCAACGCCGGCAAAAACATAACCTCCTTGGCGGCAGTTGAATGAAGGCAATGAAGGTGTGATGTGTAAAACATAAAAACAGAATACAGTATTTGCAAATTCTTACATGCTCTTATGCTTGATGTACGACTTTAGTTGCTCAACAGCCTGAGGTGTCCGTGTCACATTTTGTGCTTTATGATGTGCCACTCATTTTCAATAGGAGACAGGTCTAGACAGGAGGCAGGCCAGCAGAGTACCCTCTCTCTTTTACTACAAAGCCACACTGTTTTAACTGTTGCAGATTGTGGCTTGGTGTTTTCTTGCTAAAATAAGCAGGGACGTCTCTGAAAAAGACTTCTTTTGGATGACAGCATATGTTGCTCCAAAGCCTGTATGTACCTTTCAGCATTTATTGTGCCTTCACAGATGTGCAGGTTTCCCATGCCATGGACACTAACACACCCCCATACCATCACAGATGCTGGCTTCTGAACTTCGTTTTGATGATGATCTGGATGGTCCTTTTCCTCTTTAGGTCAGAGGACGCGACACAAATGATTTCTAAAAGCAATTTGAAAAGTGGACTTGTCCAACTTATATAGGGACGTAGAGTCAGGGATAGGCTTTATAAAAATGTCTTCACATTTCTTTTAAAAGTCTTTACAGGAGGTCTTGAAGAGGTATGAGTCCTAACAAACCGTCTAAGACAGAAGGCGTTCTGCTGGATCAGGGGTACTCACTATGTTAAAATGTAAAGGATTATTTCTCATGACTCACTAGTATCCTCGTGTCCTGCTATGGCAGTCTCTTCAACGCCACTCTAAACAGTGATCTGACACACACCTGATGGACTGTTTCTTATCAGTGGGATGTATTTCAAGTAAGAAAGTGAACGGGAAGAACCTTTCAGTAACAATTTGAGAATAACTGGGCAGATGCGCTGTCTGTCACATACATTATGGGTCAGTCAGAGGCTTGTAGCCAGTACTGGCTCTCAACACAACTAAACTGCCTCTTTCCCCTCAGATATGCTGGTAAACCCAATCACATTCTTACCAGGGACAGTTGTTTCAGCTTGCTGGATCTGCCCGATGACAGACATGGAATCAGGCAAACTTTGCTGCTCTGCAAGGTTCTCTAAATAGTTAGACTGGATTAAACTGGAAACTTAATCACATTTAAGTCTGAGATAAGGTTGAAATTGCAGACAAAACTCTAGCATTTTTTGCATAGCAGCTTTTTTTCTAGCAGATGACTGAGAATGGTAGCGTCTGTACATCTCAAGTCTATTCTCAAAAATTTCCATTAGAGGGCAGTGTTATAAAGGATAAGACAAAAATATGTATGGCCATGATTGTAAGAACTTTAAAGCATATTTGTAAAACAAAAATCACACACTTTCTTGTCTGTGTTTTCCTTGTTGCAGACAATTCTGTCATGAGATAGAGTACAGCACTGCGGAGGCTGTGTGCTGTGTAAATCGCCTGCATCCAGGTGAAGGGCTGTTATGCTGTGGAAAACAGCCCTTCAACCCACAAGAGGCTACGTGCTGCGAGGAGCAACATGGACACACAGCCACAGGTAACAAATGCACAATTGGGTCTCAAAAAATGCAGAAGTTGAAAGTAACCAATTACATGTGCTCATATTACTTTTAAATGTAGTGGTACATCTCATTTATTTATTTTTAATTAATGGTAAATGGTTAAATGGTAAATGGACTTGAGCTTATATAGCGCTTTTCTAGTCTTTGACTACTCAAAGCTGCTTTACACCACAGGTCACACTTAGCCATTCACACCCATTCCCTCTCACATTCACTCACTGATGGTTCTGAGTTTTCTATGTTAGTTATCCATCAGTATCAGCTAACACTTTCACACCCTTTCATGCCCATTTACACGCCACTGACGCAGCAGTGGGAGCAACTTGGGGTTAAGTGTCTTGCTCAAGGACACATCGCCATGTGTCGCCCGGAGCTGGGCTCGAACCTGCAACCTCCCGATCACTGACCAAGCGCACTATCCACTATCCAGCTGTTCCACCGACGCCTCATGTTAATGATTAATGATTTCAAATTATGCTCATCTAATTTCTTTGGAAAGTGTCATATTTGTTTCCGTTAACAAAGCATCAAAGTACGAAAAACAAAAAGTCAAATTAAAAGCTTAACCCATATAAGATAGTTTTACCACAATACCAGTGCTAACTTTGACAAATCCAACAAAATCATGATATTTTGTATTGAGACAATAATGAAAACTGAAACAGCTGTGGTTTTATTAACACTCATGATGGCCTCAGTGCTGTTCTGGCACTTGCTGTTCTTTAGTCTGTTCAGTGGAGTTGGAAGGCCAGTAAGGCAATGTAGAAGAGTAGATAGCATCAGCATTGCCACTATTGGAGCTTGTATTTACAGAGCCTGAGTCAGCTGAAGGTGGTAAAGCTGTGGCAATGAAGGGCCATGCAGGTGATTAAGTAAACCTTCGGAAATGTATATAGATTGTAGTGCAGTTATGGGTGTCTTCACTAAGTGCTTATCCTTTCATTATGGCACAAGTAACTTGTGTCTCTTTCAAAAGCCATTGGTTTTGACAAATTAAGGTGGGATAATTAGATTTAAGTTCCAGGTGTTTCTTTAGTTGTTGTGTCATATCAATTTATAGCTGATATCAAGAACAGCTAACTGCTGGTTCTGAGTAGAAGTTTCTTAAATAGGTTGAAGAAAAGACCTGCTGGAAAACAGGATCATAACAAGGGACTCTGACTCTTGTTATGATCAAACACTAGAGAAAATATTGGCATTATGGGAGAATTATACAAAAAGAAGTGATTAGGAAATCTGTACTGGCTGAATTGTTCATTTAAACGTCTGGATTTGCACAGACGCTGGTTTTGCAATTGTGAATTAATTTTAATTGGCCCCAAAGTGCATCCAGAAAATTTCTATCACACCTTTTCACCACCACCACCAGCCTGAGATGTTGATATAAGAAAGGATGGATCCCTACTTTCTGCTGTGTAAACCAAGTTCGAAGCCGAACATCTGAATGCTGCAGCAGAAAAAGATCATCAAACCAGGCACCTTAGGTGACAGGAGTGACCCCTTGTTAAGTTTTCTGCTTCAAGATCTGACGTGTTCAGAAATAGTCTTCTGCATACCTTGCTTGTAAAGTGTAGTCACTGTTGCCTTTTGATCAGTTAAATCTACTCTGACCATTCTTCTCTACACACTAAAACAGCTGGGTTATGTCATCTACTCAACCGCGGGGTTATAAAATGTTTTACCGATTATGAGTTATTTATATTGGATTTGAGTTATTTTTTGCACAACTCGTGTGCTGAGTAAAAGTCCATCAGCCCAACATACAACGGTTTACTCAGTACCTGGGTTGTTTGTGCTTTGAACGTCATCACGTTGCCAGACGTGCTCCACCACGAATCCGTACATCGCACCAGTTAACAACAGAGTTTCCTGTCAGTTTCTTTGCATCGAGGGCCCACGCATATTACCACCAGAGGGGTATTTCACAAAACCTAGATAGGGGATTAAGCCAGGATTTTCCAGTTGTCTTTGATGAATTTAGCTGTGATTTGGTTTCACTAAAGCCGAGGCACATAAGTTGCCTTGGTTACCTTTGTGCGTTCACGTCTAGTGAAGGGATATCCCAATTCCCTTGGAAAAGGAAGGGGTACGAGAAATTACCTATAATGCACCGCGCCCGCTGACAAGATGGCAGACCGGAGACCGAAGGAAGTGCATAAATGTGAGAAATTAAGCAAAATAATCGAATTTTCATGGTAATGATACTCGTGTTATTATCAGATATTCAATCCTTTGCTACTCAACGTAAATTTGAACCATGATACAAGAGAGCATCTTGGAAGTGCATAAAGAATTGTCGCAACTGTGTACAACAACAACCAGTGAGCAACTCTGGTATTTGGGTGGAGTTTAAAACAACTGTGTGTTATTGAAACCACCCAGAATTGAAATTATTTTGCCCAGTATCTGAGTAGAGCATATAACAAATATATGTAGTTGAAACAACGCAGAATATAAATTAATTTGGCCCCACATTTGGGTAGAGCATATAACAAGCACATGTAGTTGAAACAACCCAGAACAGAAATTAATGTGACCCAGCATTTGGGTAGAGTATATAACAAATATGTGTGGTTGAATTTATCCAGATTTGTAGTTAATGTGACCCGGTATTTGGGTAGAGTATATAACAAATACATGTAGTTGAAACAACCCAGAACAGAAATTGATTTGACCTAGCATTTGGGTAGAGTATATAACAAATACATGTATTTGAAACAACACAAAATAGAAATGAATTTGACCCAGCATTTGTTTAGAGTATATAACAAGTATATGTTGTTGAAACAACCCAGAATAGAATTTGATTTGACCCAGCATTTGGGTAGAGTAGATAACAAATATGTGTGGTTGAATTTATCCAGATTTGCAGTTAATTTGACCCAGCACTTGGGTAAAATATTTAACTCATCTGATGGGTTAAAATGGACCAACCCATCTTGCTGGTTTAATTTAACTACTTTAAAGTAACCTGTGGCATCAGAACGGCACTTTTAACCAGAGATCTGCCACACACTGGATATTTTATCTAGTTTGAACCTTTCTCTGTGAACTTAAGAGATGTTTGTGCACCAGTATCTCTGTAGATCACCAGTCTCTGAAACACTCAGACCAGCCTGTGTGACTGAGTGATTAGCCATTTGCATTACACAAGCAGTCGAAAAGATGTACCTATTTAACTGGCCGGTGAGTGTATTTATTTGGAATCTTTTATTATTTGCCCAAATATCGTGTACTTATCCAAGACCACTATCTACAGAGTGTACTCTGTAGATAGTGATGTGAAAACCCTGCAATGGTAGTCATATTGCTACCATATATGATCTGATTTGATTGTGACTAAAAGCTCTGAAGAGCTATGTGTTAATCATTTCATCATGTACTTATTCCAGGGCTGAGTCCCAGACTCAGCATCAATTTTGGCTCAGATCGGCCAGTCACGCATTTTTGGTATGGCTTTGGGGAAGGCCCTTTGCTGTTCCAGCACTGATTCACCAATTTCTGGCTTTAAGCCAACTAAAAATATTTAGGCAATGAAATAGTTACATTTGCAAGCATGGTCTCCACCTCTGACATCACGTTTCTCCGTTTCAGCTGGCTGGCCACATATTTCAGCCCACACAGCCCTGTTCCAACAGTGTTTCTCCTCCTGTGCTGGCGCCTCAGTTCCTCTAGGAGTTCTAAGGAAAATCAGTGGGAAACTGCACACATGTTTTTTGGATCTTTGTGCTTTGCCCTTTGCCCTTAATGAGTCAAAATATTGTGGTTTGCCTCTCTGGAAGCAGGGGGCTTCCATGTGCTGAGAGTGACACTTTCGGTTTTGAAATTACTTTGGTTAAACTCACATCATTTCTGATTTTGCAGCTCATGTTACTCATGGTCTGAGCCAAACTGTTTCCTCTTGCTGTGGCCTGAAAGCATACAACCCTCTCAACGAAATCTGCTGTGAGTCAACCATCATAAAAAAGTCTGCAGCTCATGGTGAATGTTGTGGTAAAGGTGAGTACAACTGAACATGAACAGGATTTCTGAATTTTTAACTCTTCACACCCATCAGAAATATAGTTTTCTGAGTGGTTTGTATCCTACTGTCTGAACTTTCTTGATTCTTTTAGGCTTTTAAAAATCTCATTGAATGCTTCTCTGGACAGTGTAAAGTGGTGCAGGGATGACTTAATGAGTTCGCCAGCCCCAGGGCTTTCCACAGACTGATGTCAGATTGTAGGAGAAGTAGCCTGACAGGGGGTCCAGTGAGCTCCCTCATGAAACCAAGCAGGTTAAGTTAAGTTTATTCAACATTGTATGCATTTGATGGATGGAGTCCCATCATTTGTCAAAGGTGATAACTAAGGCTTTGCGTTGTCACTGGCCAAAATGAGAGCAAATCACCACGGGGAAACCCTTATAAACAGATTTTTTTTTTTAAATCATTGAAAGGTGGATTTTTTATTTAATTTTTGCTCTTAAGTTATTTCTCTTTTTTAAACCATGTTTTCAAGCATGAATGGAAGAAGGTAAATAATTATAAAAATTTTCTTTAAAGTATATAGTTATTAAAGTATTGATAAAAACATCACAATGTATACACTAAACAGGCAACGTATCCTGGAAGATACAGACTGTAAATGGAAAGTAAAGGTCACACTTAAAAAAAAAATCATTAGGTTGTGTTTTCTCAGCCAAATGCATGAGAAAATAGCTATAAATTGATTATCTGACATATTTATACATGCATGCACATTTAAAGTAACCTTGCTGTGCAACTGGATCCACATAAATCCATGTGTGTTTTCAGACAGATCCATCTTGCAAAGCTGGAACAATTGAGCTAATTCTGCAGAGGCACTGCCTAGTCAGTGTCCTTTGATGAAAAGAGGCAGAAGCTACAAGTTTGACAACAGCCAGAAGTAACAGCAAGCATGATGTTAATAGCTGCTCATACACAATTTAGCATAGATGCTGCCTGCTTTAGAAGCTCATTTATCAGATCTGTACAACATTTATTTTTTAAATGTACAGAGAACACTGAAAACATTTCTCCACGGAAAAGACATTTTTGCTCCTCTCCTGACAGTCTTTAGCAAGACTTTGCTCGATAAATTGGTTTGCATCACGGACTTCACTCAGCAGCAATTGTGCGAACCTACTGCATCATCTGATTGGCCCATAATGAATCTGATTGACGGAATGATGGTCCATTTGCCTTCCAGATATGTTTTTAAAGGTTCTGCCCTACCCAACTGTCTATCTGGCATGTTGAAAAATATCTTAAGGTAAAGTTAAAAATAAGGAACAGTAGCTGTAACTAAGCGAGCAGATGGCTGTTTGGTTGGTAGCTGGTGTTTATGGAAAGCCTGCAACCCAAAAGTAAGCATATCACAATTTCCGCCATTTTTGTGGGATTGTTGATTAAACAAAGCTCAGTTGTAACATTTTTTTGACACTTTTATCAAGATAATCTTCACAAATGAAAACAATTTTTATTGGTGTTGAAGCATTACAGTGATCTGCAAAACTGAAAAGCTAATGACAGGCTTTAAAGGAAATACAGTATATTGCCAAAAGTATTTGCTCACCCATCCAAATAATCAGAATCAGGTGTTCCAATCACTTCCATGTCCACAGGTGTATAAAATCAAGCACCTAGGCTTGCAGACTGCTTTTACAAACATTTGTGAAAGAATGGGTCGCTCTCAGGAGCTCAGTGAATTCCAGCGTGGAACTGTGATAGGATGCCACCTGTGCAACAAATCCAGTCGTGAAATGTCCTCGCTCCTAAATATTCCACACTCAACTGTCAGCTGTATTATAAGAATGGAAGCGTTTGGAAACGACAGCAATTCAGCCATGAAGTGGTCGGCCACGTAAACTGACAGAGCAGGGTCAGCTGAGGCGCATAGTGCGAAGAGGTCACCAACTTTCTGCAGGGTTGATCGCTACAGACCTCCAAACTTCATGTGGCCTTCAGATTAGCTCAAGAACAGTGTGCAGAGAGCTTCATGGAATGGGTTTCCATGGCCGAGCAGCTGCATCCAAGCCATACATCACCAAGTGCAATGCAAAGCGTTGGATGCAGTGGTGTAAAGCACGCCGCCACTGGACTGTAGAGCAGTGGAGATGCGTTCTCTGGAGTGACGAATCGTGCTTCTCCATCCGGCAATCTGATGGACGAGTCTGGGTTTGGCGGTTGCCAGGAGAACTATACTTGTAGGACTGCATTGTGCCAAGTGTTAAGTTTGGTGGAGGGGGGATATGGTGTGGGGTTGTTTCTCAGGAGCTGGGCTTGGCCCCCTAGTCCCAGTGAAGGAACTCTGAATGCTTCAGCATACCAAGTCATTTTGGGCAATTCCATGCTCCCAACTTTGTGGGAACAGTTTGGAGCTAGCCCCTTCCTCTTCTAACATGACTGTGCACCACTGCACAAAGCAAGGTCCATAAAAACATGGATGACAGAGTCTGGTGTGGATGAACTTGACTGGCCTGCACAGAGTCCTGACCTCAACCCGATAGAACACCTTTGGGATGAATTAGAGCGGAGACTGAGAGCCAGGCCTTCTCGTCCAACATCAGTGTGACCTCACAAATGCGCTTCTGGAAGAATGGTCAAAAATTCCCATAAACACACTCCTAAACCTTGTGGACAGCCTTCCCAGAAGAGTTGAAGCTGTTATGGCTGCAAAGGGTGGACCGACATCATATTGAACCCTATGGATTAGGAATGGGATGTCACCTTAGTTCATATGTGAGTCAAGGCAGGTGAGCGAATACTTTTGGGAATATAGTGTATGTCCCAATGGACTAACTTCAAAGTCAACACCATTAAACTTCCAACTTGTACTTCTCTGCCTCTGTCTCCAGTGTTACTTACGGATGTGAATTGAAAAGAAGTTTCAGTTGAGAATTGGTAACAAGTTAGCCTTCACCACAGAATTTATATTATTTTTCTTTTTTTAAATATATGTTTTTTGGCCTGTTGGCCTTTATTGATAGAGGAAAGACAGTGGATAGAATCAGGAAGGGGAAGAGAGAGAAGGGGAAGACATGCAGGAAATAGGCCTCAGGCCCTGAGTCCGAGCAGATGCGTTTATCTGTAGAGCACGGCATTTGATGTTAAGATTGCCAGTTTGAAATTGTTGAAAATGCAAATAAACAATATACAGGAATTACATGAATTGATAAGCAAAGTAATCAAGAATTGGATTTATAGGCAGTCTCAATAATGTCACTGATATCCATAAAATCTTGTTCTTGTATTTTCTACAAATTGATAATTGGCTGATTTTGCTACAGTGTGTAATTGTTTACTGAACCATACTGATCTTCTCCACAGATGTTTTTGATAAAGACACTCAGCTGTGTTGTGGTCCACCTGATGAAAAGACGGTCCTCGCAAGAATTTCCAGTCATCACAGGTGCTGTGGACAGAGCCAGTACAACGAGGAGACTGAGTGTTGCTGTTGGATGAATGATACTTTGGAAGCACAACCCATTAGTTCCAGCTGCTGTGTTAAGGAGTCAGGTGCGTCTTCAATTTTATGTTGACTCCAGTTCAATGAAAGTATTTCAAACCCTTGTTTAGAATCTTACAGGTGTTTTTCTACATGAGAGTAAAAGTGAAAAGAAAGATCTGTACACTCTTGAAATCATCAAGAAAAAACTCCAAGGTAAAACCTCTCTCTGTGGCCTTTGTTTATATTGCATGGTCACATAGACCTGAAAAAAAGTATTCATCAGACATTTTAGGCTAGGCCAAAGAAGGCATGTTTTAAATCTCAACAGTCTTTTAGCTATCGAAGTCCTTTTAAACCTTTTTCAAATCAGTGTTGTAATATTTTTCACTTAGTTTTAGCTCTTCTTTTCATAATTACACGCTGATCAGGAATAACATTATGACCACTGAGAGATGAATTGAATGACACTGATTATTTTTTCGTCATGGCACCTGTTAGTGGGTGGGATGTAGTAGCAGCAAATGAAACGCGGGGAAAAATGCGCAAACGTAAGGATTTTAGCAAGTTTGACAAGGGCCAAATTGTGATGGCTAGACAACTGAGTCAGAACATCATCAAAACTGCAGCTCTTGTGGGTGCTCCTGGTCTGCAGTGGTCAGTATCTAAAGTGGTTTAAGGATCAAGGCTCATCAATGCATGCGGACAGTGAAGGCTGGCTGGTGTGGTCCAATCCAGCAGATGAGCTACTGTTGCCCATATTGCTTAAGAAGTTGATGCTGATTCTGATAAAAAGGTGTCATAATGAACAGAACATCGCAGTCTGTTATGTGTGGGGCTGTATAGCTGCAGACCAGTCAGGGTGACAGGTGATCATAACGTCATGCCTGATCAGTGCATGTATGAGATTGAGCTGAAAACATATTAGTTGCCTCTTTTGACCGAAATAACACCATGTTGTCACCTGCTGGCAAAGCATCCAAGTCCAAGTTGCATTTTGCTTTTGGTGGAGCACCACAAGAGTCTATTGTGCCCTGGTATCCGTTTTCTTGACCTCGAGATGATGGTTTGATGCTGACACAAGTCGAAGTCTGTTTTTGAAGGTTCACCTGACCATGCTATGAAAGTAAAAGCACCTAAATTGTTTAAAGAGGATTTCTTGGAGTTTCCTTGATAATTTCATGAGTAAGTGAATCCCATCCATATAGCATCTCAAATTAAGGACTGCTGTCCTGTTTCCTTCGCTCTATATTCTTGTCTGGACACAGTTCTTGCAAAGCCGATGCTTTTTATGTGCACCTGACTGCACACAAACGGTGATTTGGGGCATTGAAAACACAAACTTCGAAAAAGGAATTCTGCCTGGGTGAAGATTTTCAGAAACTCAGTTTAGGGTCATTTTGACAAGGAAAACTGAGTTTTCGGCCCAAACGTCAGATTCTGCACCATCTTCAAACTACACATCTACAACTTTTGTTCACTTCCTTGAGTCATCTGAGAATAAAGGGTATGCTGTAAAGGATGTTGCTAAACTTTTGCTGGTTTTACTGCTGCTGACTGGACTATTTACATGAATATACATACATTTAATTCCTCCTTTAACGATGATGCTGCTTCAGACAACTCTGATGATACAAATGCTCAGTCAAAAGATTTGGAGGAGACCTGGTGTCATTGTTTTTCAAGTGACTGTTGACTGGAGACCCACTGTTGCCTGTGTATCTGGTTACTGTAGTTGAAACTGACAAGAGTAACCATGAATACTTTTTAATAACAGAATCTGATCAGATATGTTTGGATTCCAGACAAAGAATTATTGTCAAGGACCACCTGCCAACATCAGTAAACATGGTCACAAGTTAAACCGTAAAACCAGTCAAATGTGTTTTTGGAAAAGATTTGAAATGAAGATACTTTCCTTAAAAACTTTAAGAATGTTCCATGTCAAAGACATCATTATATGCTAATAAATAGCATTTATCAGTGCATTTATGCCTTTTCATGTGAACAAAGATGTTTTATTGAAACTTTCAGATGTGGACAGTTTTTTTTAAACCTGAGAAAAAACCCTGTTTTCAAAAATACCCGCCTTCATGTGGACATGAATCATAGTTGCAGTTTGTATCAGCACACCCACTATGGCAAATCAGATTGAGCAATAGAGGTTTCTTACTAACACTGATTGGGTCGTGCTGCTTTGGGCTGAGCACAAACACTGTAGGTTGGAGCTTGGCAAGACAGATCCGCCTGATTACAGACATTGAATCAGGTTGATCCAGCTGCTATGCTAGGTTAAACAGATACCAAAAGTGGAAATATCAAGAGCTTCCCCTGCTGACCGGCCAAAGCCGTGCAGATTACTAATGGCAGATTACTCTTCTATTGAGAAAACACATTTATTTAGCAAATCAAGATATGTACCTATTTACAAAGAAGAAAAATGAACCACCTGTAGTGTTTCTCTTCTACTTATGGGCAGGTAGCTGTGCAGAAGCTGAGGACTTACAGTTATATAATCTTTCACAGCTAATTTTACAAGCAAGATGACGGACCAAAAAAGCATTCTCTTTGCGATAATGTAATTTTTAATAAGAAATCAGAAATCTGAGATTAAATTAGTGTTTCACACAATTCACTTCCCCAATGAAATATTTTAAAAGTCCTTGTCAAGGCATGATGTCTGGTGTCTCTTTGCTGATTTCTTTTTGGGGTCTTTGTCTCAACAGGTCAGACGGCGCCAGCTCTCTGTGATTCAAAGGCTTACAACACACTCACTGAACTTTGCTGTGAATCAACCATAGTAGCCAAACCAACTCAAGAGACCCAATGCTGTGGTAACGGTGAGTGGAGCAGGACAAGGAGAGACAACACTGTTAGGAAAGAAGAGTGTATTGAATAAAAATGTATTATAACTAAAAGCACAGCAACTGGGTTTTGGCTCAGGTATTCCTAGCAAATAATGATCGTCATTTTTTTCCACAGGGACATTTGATAAAAAAGGAGAGCTGTGCTGTGGTCCTCTTGATGACAAGAAAATTCTGCCGAAAAGTTCTAATCACCATCTATGCTGTGGACAAGATGCTCAGTATGACAGTAGGACTCAGTGCTGCTGCTGGTTGAATGACTCCTTTCACATACAGGATATAAACTCCAACTGCTGCAAGGCAGAGTCAGGTGTGTCCAACAGCCTCTCAGATTTATGGTTTGTTTCGTTTTTTACTTTTCAGAGCGTGTCTGCTCAGTGCGATTCAGATTATGGAACAAATCAAAGACAGAAGGTCCTACCAGAATATATTAGATCTTTAAAGTCTTTAAGAGTACTGTCTTAATCATTTCTAAAACCAAAAATGATATAGCTTTTTTCAGCACTTCCAGTTCTATTGTCTCTAAAATGTGGGAGTTTTTGGTCAATGCCTGAAATAAGGTCTGTGGTAAAATCAAGACAAATATTACCTCATGCCAGCCCGTTAAGTACTTAATTTAATGTTCATTTTACCAGTTTTAGCATAGTTTTCTCAACTATAGTAAAATTTGGCAAAAGTGGTGGATTGTTTTCCTGCAGCAGAGCAGCGCCCCCCAAAAATGTCCCAAAATTCCCTGCAACTTGAAGCTGGTGAGCGGCAGCATAATTTTATTTCCCTTTATGATGCCGTCTAGTTCAGAGGGCCTTGCAAAAGATCAATGTTACACTCTTGAGAGAGGCAGGCAGCATAAACTACAGCAAAGATGTAAAGGGAGTATTGATGGAGAACAGAGACAGTCTAAATTGTGGCTGAGTTTTGACAGTGCAACGTTAGAGGCTGTGTGAGTTCAAACAAGTGTGTAAAAACCTATTACATGCGAAACATTTGTCAGCACAGCATGGCACATCATATCTGGAGTGCCATGTTTGGTGTTGTTAACACAAGAAACCTGAATGGGATTATTAGGCAGAACTGATATGGCACTGAATAAAGTTTGGACAATTCCCTCAGGCAGAGGACTTTTTTATGCAAGCTGAATCACAGGCACACGCAGTCACAGTCAGTATGAAAAGAATGAGAAGGCATTAAAGATAGTTATGTGCACAACCAAAAATACAATGTTTGTTGTGATGCTTACTTTGTTAACGTTAGTTATGTTTTATATTGTATGAGTTTAAAAGTAATCATGATGAACTTCTGTTGCAAACAAATCATGTCAGTGTTGTCACCCACATGTACTTAGATATGTTTTGTTTTATGTTCACAGGTGTGCAACCACAGGTAAGAAATATGACACCATCTTCAGTTTATGATTCACCTCTTTGTAATGGAACATGATAACTTAGCAGCTGCGTGAAGGCTGCTGAAAATTTTATGAACCATGGGAGTAAATATTTATCTGCAACACAGATAGTGAACACAGATTATTTTGAAACTCTGTTCCCCCTGTGCCAACATACAAATCACATATGTTGCAGATATCTTTTTCTTTTAATTTCTCTTTGTTTGTTTTGTTTTGTTTTACTGGATTTGCTTGAATCACAGAGATAGACACAGCAGCAGAGCGCTGGAATGCTATTTTGTCCATTAAGTTATTTTTTATTTTTTGTGCTTTATTTGTTCTTTTTTTTTGTTTAGGAACACAGATCTCAACCCATCAGGTAAGTAAGCCATACGTATCAGGTTTTTACTGAGATCTTTAACATTTTTTTTTTTTTTTTAAACTAATATGAAGAACAAGGGACAACACAGAATATGGTTATTCTTACCCAGGCTCTACACAAAATGCAGCCTTTTCATGAAATAACTGTTAAACATTTATTACAAGTTGAAAATCAACCATTAAATATGATAAATTAAAACTGCAAAGAGAATTTACCAGTGTTGTGTTTAGTAGATTAAACAATCATGCTTATTTTGTTGAAGGTGCTTTTTTAATTTAATCAAAAGCAGGTTGTATTTTTAATACTCAATTCAAGTCCAGCTACTTGACTTCAAATGAAAACGTGTCAAACCACCAAACCCTCTGTCCTTTTTGTAACTACTTTCATTCAGTTTCTGCAATATTGCCTACATTACACCATATATTTAAATTTATCACATATCCAGTAAACCATAGCTGTGATTTGGAGGCTGTATCAATCAATATCTTTAAAGCTGTACGTTAGTTAACACTGAGACCTGCCTGATTGTCAGAGAAAAAAGTAGAATTTTAAAGCCTAAAGAAATAAAGGTAAAGAATGGGAGACTGTCAACAGTGATCTTGTAATTACTTTTGATGAAATACACGTGAAACTAAAACCGCAGGGCTCATACGCAAACCGCCGCAGACGTGATTTGTTTTGTTAACCTTTTGTTAACCTTTTGTAAACCTTAAACCTAAAAGTGAGAAGGTTACTATAAAGCAGACAGGTAAGTCTAGCCTTTGCTGACCTTACCCCCTCTTAGGGCTCAATTATTTGTGTTTATTTCAAAAAGTCAGGGGCATTCAGTAAGAGTGTTAACCGGAGGTAGAGTAATACAGGTGTTACACTCTTTATCAGCACTCATCATGCCTCTTGTCCAATTGGATGATTCTGTATGAACTAATTTCTGTCTATGCTTATCTCTTAATATCTGCAGCACTGAGTCTCACGTCAAGCTTGGCAGTTCATCATCTTTCAGCCCGACTAGGTGCCTCTCCTGTGGAAAAGGGCAGACAGAGCTGCTTCGGTGTTGCATTTCAGGTATGCCATCGAGAATGGGTGGTTTCACGTGTCTGAGTGTTGTTTATGTAAGGTACTTAATCTGGCATTAAAGAGGAGCCTACAGCCTAAATTGTGTTTTAGTGTCCTGAAAATAAAACAACAACCACCTTTCATTTGAATATGTTGGCCTGTAGGTTTATAGATGAAGACATTAGCTCATTGTTTAAGCATTCAGGAACACTTGCAGACACATCTCAGATAAGATATTCAAAAGGGCAGACATTCTTCTGCTCAGGCCTCATGACCATACATGCCCACTTACCCACTTACTTGTGTAATCAAAGCCCACAGATTCCAAAAGTTATCAGTTATTGTTGTAACAGTTTCTGTAAATTTACTCAGAAAAAGAGGTAGCAGCAGCTACTGATTCCTAACATCTGGAGAAAGCTGCTCAGGTAACATACTGTGGTTGGGTCTAAAACCACACATTCTTACTCTATGTTGCATTCACTATCTATAGGAGCTGATTATAGTTGATTACACAGTGCACTCATTTACAAAATAACAATAAAAAAGCAGCAGCAATGGTAAAAGATCATCAAAAGATAGCAGCAGAGTTTCACTAATAACTGATATCATACTGAACTTCATTTTCATTAAATATAGCTTTACATGAACAAATGCTCTTTGAGTTTTTAAGACAAACAATAATACATATTTGGTGCCATAACTTATTCTGGACATGCAGACTATGGTCTCAAGCCTGTAATTGTCAAGAGGAAAAATCATTGATGTATCATAAGACTTTTATTCTTTATTAAAAAATATTACATCAATAAATTTTAGGGATAATGTCTCAATATGTTGATCAATCTGTAGCACTGTCAGAGTGTTAAGATGTATCAAATGCATCAATACCCTCAACATAACGATATATTTTTCTGTGTGTATAGTCTGTGCAGTCAAGATACATGTACGGATACACGATGATCTGGCCATTCTTTCAAAATATAACACCCTTCATTCTCTGTTATTTAACAAACAGTTGTTAAAGTAATCATTTTTGTGTTTCTGCACCATGGTACCAAACAAACTATGGCCCGGAACAGGTCCGAGTCCCAGTGGTTGGGGACCTCTGCTCCATCAGAATCTCTTCATTGTTGTTACACAGGTGCAATGACATTTACACTGTTTACAAAGCCACTATGAAAAAGTAAGATAAAATTCAAGTGAAAAACACACATGTACACACAACAAAGAAAAGAAAACACAGGAATACTGATCACATATTGCATATATACAAATATTGCATGGTGTAGTATTATGAATATTAAGATGTTTGTGCAGAATTGAGTGCAATATCAGTTTTAGGATTAAAGTGGTTTTCAGTCTGTTTGTTTTGGCTTTGATTGTCCTAAAGCTCCTCACTGAGGGCGGTGGTAGACGGAAACCAGTTATGTTTTGGAAAGAATCAATGACCCATTAGATTCAATGACCCATTAACAATAGAGACCCTAGACTGTTGAGACCCTAGACTGTTGAGCTCAAGCAACCTACAAAGCTTCAACAGTTAGTGTCCTCAGTACCCAAACGTTTACGTAGTGTTGTTAAAAAGGAAAGGTGATGTTACACAGTGGTAAATATGCCCCTGTCCCAGTTTTTTTGGAACATGTTGCAGGCATCACATTCAAAATCGGTGAATATTTGAATATATATATATCATAGATCATAGATCATATATCATCATCATATTTATAACATTAGATATATTTTTTGTAGAGGATTTAGTTGAATATAGGTCTCAAAGGATTTGCAAATCATTGTATTCTGTTTATACTTACAATTTATACAACATCCAAATTCATTTAGTTTCTGTAGGCACAAGCAAAGCATGCTACAACACCTGTAATTATAACACCCTTTCTAAAATGGATTATTACATCAACGGCAAAGCCTTATTGCGGCTTAAGACGTGCCTGGGAGCCATTGGTGCTCCGTGTGAAGACTTAGACATTGCTGCACCTGTGAGAGATTTTGGGTGTTTACACATCGAGAATTGTGCTGTGCCACTATGAGATCAGCCTCTGTTAAATTTGGCCAAGATCCTACAAGAGATCAAAATGACACTCCCTTATTTTTGGCAACATTCTAGTGTTGATGAGGCAAAACATATTGAGAAACACATGGGTGTTTGTGCTGCTCTTGTCTGCAGTTGATCACTGTGTGGTCCTTAGGGACAAAGTTTCCTTTTTACTTTTCTAAATGTAAGTTACATTTCTGTAGATCTGCCTGTGTCATGTTTATATCTAGATCAGAATAAGGCACAACTGGACCCTTTTCATGTTAATAAAAATTAGGTTTTTTAATGGGCAGGGCTTAGCTGGAGGCAAAGCAATCCAAAATGTCAGTTAGGACTAGCAAACAAGTTCTTTTTGGCTTGTTTTTAGCTGTGGAAGATAACAGGAGTCTTATGTGGGAAGCCACCCTCTGTGTGTGGCTGAGAGTGTTACTGAATGAGGCGTTAACACTACTAAACAGGAGCTGACTGGAAGAATACTGGATCTGAGCCTTTTCTATTACTCTTCAAGACAGTGCTTTCATGCATTAACAAAGATTAACATCTGTTTTGGGTATTTTGGTAATAAGCTGACTGCACTCAATTGTGGGCATTCTCACTATGCATTGCTAATGTGTTTTTAGTGACTAACTGTGGTTTAATTACGTTCATGAAGCCTCAACTTGAGGTTTCTTGTAAGTTACATGCAATTAAATAAATTCAATTAATCAATCAAACTATATTTGTATAGCAATTTTCGCACAAAGTTTTGTAGCACAAAGTGCTTCACATAGAAACAAAGAAATAAAATAAAATAAATAAAAAGTAGAAAGTTGAATACAATGAATAATACAACCCCCCCACCTCCCACCCTCGCAGTCCACATACCGCACACACTTAGTTACACGCACACATACAAAGACGTGAAGAAGAGATTCTAACAGAGAACAGAGTTAGAGGACTGTAAGACTTAAATGACAATAAAAATCCTGATAAGAAATTAGATTAAAATAAATAAATAAATATACTATAGGAAAATAAATAAATAGGTAAATAAAATACAATTTTGAATTATAATATTGTAAAATGAGATAAAATATACTGAAGTAAGATAGTGGAAAGAAAATCGATGAACAGAGAATAAAATTCCAAACCATAAATCTGAGTTGAAATTGAGACATTAAACATATTAAGAGGGTTAAAATGATCACATAAATAAGATTCACTAATAATAATAAATATAATCAGCTAAAAGCCAGACTAAAAAGGTAGGTCTTGAGTTTGCTTTTAAAAATGTGAACAGTAGGTGCTGCTCTCAGGTCCTCAGGTAGACTGTTCCACAGATGAGGGCCATAATATTGAAACCAAGCTTCACTGTATGTTTTAGTTCTGACTTTGGGAATAGTTAGAAGACCACTACCTGAAGACCTGAGGGCTCTACTAGGTTCATAGGGTAAAAGCAGATTGGATAAATATGAAGGAGCAAGACCATTCAGGGATTTAAAAACTAACAAAAGAACCTTAAATCAATTCTAAAAGACACAGGAAGCCAATGCAGAGACTTTAAAATTGAGGTGATGTAGGCTCTCTTTCTGGTCTTCATCAGCATCCTTGTAGCTGAGTTTTGCAGCAGCTGAAGCTGTGAAATATTCTTCTTTGGAAGACCAGAAAGAAGAGCATTACAATAATCAATCCTACAGGTAATAAAAGCATGAATAAGGGTCTCTGCATTGGCTTGAGAGAGAAACTGGTGCACTCTGGAAATGTTCTTTACATGATGAAATGACTTTTTGGTGACATCTCTGATGTGCAGGTCAAAGCTGAGGTCTGTGTCAAATATAACACCAAGATTTTTGACCTGCTGGCACGGTTTAAAAGACAGTGCTCAGAGTTTGCTATCCAGTTTCTCTCTCTGGGGACCAATACCAGTAACTAAAACTAGAGTTTTGTCCTGGTTGAGCTGAAGAAAGTTCTCTGCCATCCAAGACATAACTTCTAAAATACAGTTAAAAGAGGCATCAATGGGCCCTGTGTCATCAGGAGACATGGTGATGTAAAGCTGAGTGTCATCCGCATAGCTGTGAAAGCTGTCTCCTGATAACATCTCCTAAAGGCAACATATAAATATTAAAAAGTGTAGGACTTAAAACTGAACCTTGGGGGACGCCACAGTTAACATTGTAGAGTCCTGACTGGCATTCCCCCATGTTCTCATAAAAATTTCTGTCATTGAGATACGATTTAAGCCAATTCAAAACAGTGCCAGAGATTCCAATAAAACCATTGAATCTATTTAAAAGAATGTTGTGATCTACAATGTCCAATGCTGCACTCAGGTCAAGCAACACAAGCACAGAGGGCATTTTTTGATCCATGTTTGTCCTGAGATCATTCACTACTTTAACTAATGCCATCTCTGTGCTGTGGCTGTTCCTGAAGCCAGACTGATAGATTTCACCAATGTTTAAAATTTTCATAAAATCATTTAATTGGTTAAAAACAAGTTTCTCTAAAACCGTACTTAAAAATGGCAGATTGGAAACTGGCCTGTAGTTATCTAAAATCAATGGGTCCAAATTATTTCTCTTCAGAAGGGGCTTGACCACTGCTGTTTTAAAAGCAGTAGAAAAAACGCCCGTCTGACGAGAATAATTAAAAATATTAAGCAGATCTAATTTAAAAGAATTATAACTTTGTTTAAAAAGGGATGTAGGGATGGGATCCTAAAAGGAATGTTGCTGGTCTTAGTTGGGAGACAACTTTGTCAAGCATTTCAGAATCAACCAGGACAAACTTATCCAGTGTTTCCTCGTTAGAGAATGAAAACTTGCGGGTGTTAAAAGTTTTAAGTTGGGTGCGGGAGAGGTTTGCTCTTATTGACTCAATTTTACTGCAGAAATGGACTGCAAAATCTCCACACACTGACTGTGTGGAGAAGTGACGGGGGAAGTTAAAAACAGAGTTAATTAATGATCAGTTGTTGAGAAGAGGATTTTTGGGTTATTGTGGTTTTCGGCTATTAATTTAAAAAAAATGATTTCTTCTTGCTTTTTTGATTGCATGATTGTATACTGACATTTGCTCCTGAAAGATTTGATAATTGACTGGTAATTTATTTTTCTCCATCTCCTTCCGACAATCCAACAGTTTCTTGTGTGGCATCGCATTAGCCACAGGCTCAGAGACTAGCTGTGCTCTTTAACAGCTTTTCCCTTTATTGAGTCACAGAATATGTAGTTGATGCAACAGTGATTTTCCATTTGGGAAATCAATCTTTTGTGGTGCCAGTGAGATTAAAACAAACAACTTTATTCAAAATAAAAAACAAGATGCTTCTTAGATCCACCTCTGTTCTCAGTCCGTGTGTTCTGTTACAGTGCCCTCCTTGCCCACCCACGACCAGTCCAATCTGACTGACTGAACTGTTTACTATGTGGTAATTTGTCAGTGCTGTGCCATATGTTTGATGGCTCTTCATTCTTTGGACTTGAAGGGTTTACATAACAGTGGAAGGACATCACACTGGTGGGGAATCAGCTGTTTAAGGCACAACTGGCACTTTTTACAGGAGAAGAGGGAGAGGTCTTATGCATAGTCATACTCTATCCTATGGGGGGGACATTTGTAAATACACTACAGGACATACAAAACTTGAAAAGCAAATGCCCTATTTGATAAACGTATTTACCGCCTAAGCTGATATCCCACTTTACCCAGCTGCCAGAGGTCAAAGGCTAAAGTGGGGTACACACATAAGGATTTCTAAATCTGAAGAGATTTTTTTATCTGTTTGAGACCCCATACATGAAGATAAAAAATCAGGCATTGAACAGTTATGATCTTACTGTGTGTGGTGTGCTCCGATAATCTCAACACAGCACACCACACACATAACATTCTGTCCCACCGCCGATCTAGGATCTAGTCCTTCAAGACAGAAATCTTGCGTGATCAAACGTGATCTAACAAAAATGAAGAAGAAGAAGCATAGCAACAACCATAAATGTTGTCTACTGCAACAACCAGAAAACACAACACGCAGCATGGGAGAGCACATATGAGAAGAGGGAATGATGGTGGTCTTTGGACTATTTTTGACGGAAAATCAGGAAGTAAATAAAAGAAAAGACTGTGGAAAATCCTGGAGACAGCGTGAACATGTGAGCTGGTCCTCCGTTTCTTAGCTATGTTTATGTTTCAGGTGGGTCGTGCTTGTTTTTATTTACACCTGCTTCCTTGTTCCTCAGTCAGCTCGCTTCTTGACTGGCTACATTTAGTTCCACGTCACATTTCACGGACTGATGACTAGGGAGTCGTTGAGTTTCCCCACACAGATAAAGATTTTTCGTTGTAAATATTGAAGAAGTTTAATATTTACGATTGCTGGCCACGACCCCTTTTTGGAGCCAATTATCGGGACAAATTTACTCTTAACACACCTCAGACCACAGGATAATCTTATAGGATGATCTTATAAGACATAAGATAATCGAGCATTTGCCATCCTTGGTCGGGAAGGGGGAAAGTCGGGACAAAAACACCCCGATAATCTTTATGTGTGGACCCCGCTTAAGTGTGTATATCCACACTTAATCTTGCAAAAAAGCTTGATTTACCATATCAATTTCTATCAACAATTGTCCCAGTTGTGGGTTAGAAAATGATCAGACTTTTCAATGTGCTTTTACAGGTTTATCAGTTCAAACATAAACTTAACTGAATGTAGTGGCACAATAAAAGGGCCCAAAACAGGCCTCTTCAAGTGTAACAAAAGTCAAACAAGTGAAAACTGAGTTTGAATCCCAAATCTGTCAGAGAGAAAAGCAGCTACTTTGAACACTTCAGAGGGAGCATAAGATGTCTGAAACAAGGAGCTGAGGACTATTTCAGTGAGGCAGCTGATATGATTCTGGGTGTGTGAACATATTTCTGAACTTTCACTTGGCAGAGTGGAAATTCAAACAATATCTTACACACAACCAGTCCTCATGATGTCAGAAAGTTTCCAAACAGTACGTGTTTGGTGTTACGCATTTGTTACTTGCCAGGCACAAGGGAGGACTAGCATTAAAAATATGAGGCGGCGGCTTTGTAAGCCTTGATAAATTATTTGAACTTGGACTTTAGCCCTGGGGAATTTACTGAAGATTGCACTGCAGGTCATGGAAAAAAGCATTGTCATCATAGAACTACAGTTACAACAAATCTGTGACAAGATAGAAAATAAAAAAAACACCCAGTGAGCCACAACCCTTCTCTGAAGTGTTCGCCTCAACAGATAAGTCTGGGGCTGCTGTCGGAGGCTGATGAAAAGGAATTTTATTTTCTTCTCAGTGTGGTCTCTCACGTCAGCTCCTATCTCTGGGCTATTCAGGCTAGGGATTTGGAAACACTGCAGCAGTGCTCACAATTTTCTCACCCTCTACACTGTGGGAAAAAAACAAAGAGGGCCTTCAAAGGCTTCAAGAGAGGAAACTGAGTTTGGGCCATTTTGCTGCACCTCTTTTACATTATTTTAAAATTTTGATTGTCTTTTCTTATTGTAGTTGAAATGTGAAGAAGAGTTTGTTAATGATTTAGGGAATATAATTGACTCTCTTTGGAAAAAATGTATTTCAAGAATTAGGCTGAAATTTAGTTCATTTACACAACCCATGTTTGTGTTTGTCTAGAACATTCAGGGGTTGCACAGCGACGCAGCAGTTCACGTGCCTGCCTTCTGTGTGGATGAGGGGTGGTCTCAAAGGCTCATCAATACACAGCTCTCTGTGAGCCAAACAAAGTTTTTCCCTTTATGCTAAAAGTGTAAGTGAATTATTTCACTTGCTGAAACAGATGAATGCTCTTCTGTTTCTACTAAACTGATAAACACGCTCTGCTTAATGGAAAAGTCAAAGACAAGCAAGAAACCCCCCCCCCAGCGCCTCATCAAATTTCTTCTTTACTTGCTCCTCATCCACATCAACGTTCACAACAAGAGCAAAATAGAGATTGGGCATTGGGGCACAAACGTTAAAGCGCGTGGCTTGGAGGCAGTTAGGATACTTCCATATGACTGAGTGTTACTAGCTTGATTTTGTTGCTGATGCTTGTCCTTGCAGCGTTCAGTTAGGACACAGTTTAAAGGGATTTTAACTTCATTTGATTTTCAAAATTTGGACTCAGTTAAAGTTGCTGTAAACATCCAGTATTTTAACATGATTCCTGGTATTCTGACAGTTTCTCAAAATTTTGACTTGATTGACAACATTGACAATTTTAACTTGGTTCTTTATACCCAGTTGAACTTTTTTCTTAAAAGTTGGACTTTTTTTGGTCAGTATTTTGACTTTTTACCTTGAACTTAGGACTTGATGCTTGTAATTTTAACATTGAGACTTAAGCATTTTGACCACTCTCCCACTGGGTTTGAAGTTAGTATCATCATAGAGCAGGGGTGGGCAACTGGCAGCCCAAGGGCCACATGCAGCCCTCCACCTCACTCAATGCAGCCTGTCAATCATTTCCAAAGAAAACCCCAAATTGTAAATATGAAGACAAATTAACAACTGCTAAACATGATTCATCATGAGTTACCGGTACTACATAATGCTCAAATTAAAATAAGTATAGATTGCTAGTATATGTTTTGTTTTTTGCAAGTCATTAAAGAACTTACTTTGCTATGATTGTGTCCCTGAATATCTTTTATGAGGCATTAAAATATAATATATAGTGTTAGTAAAACTATATATTAAAAACAATTGTAGAGGAAGCATATTTGTGTTTAAAAACAAGTAAACACTCTTTCTTTTATTGCATGAAAAAGAAGCTTAAATTAAATTAAATTGTGATTTGTCAATAAATTGTGAACTTTTAATTGTGTTTGATTTCAAATATACTGATGTTGGTATAATGATTTTTTTAAGCTTTACAGTTGCTCTTTCTTGTTTTTTTAATTTTTTTTCCTCATTGAAAGTGCCCAACAATGTGTAACAGAGCAGCCCTCTGGCACTGAAAAAAAACTGATGTGGCCTTCGTGGTAACCAAAGTTTCCCACCCCTATCATAGTCTCTTCCTATTTTGACTTTATTCTTGAGATGATTCAAAAACACTCATCTTCTCGTTTGTTTCTTGCCAATGCCTTACCCTGTTTCTTCTTTATAGCCTACTTCACATTTTTTAAACCTCCCTGTTTTTCCTTTCTTCTCTTTTTTTGTCTCCTCTGTGAAGACGGAGGTAATGCTGTCCCAAATACACATATGTGCTGTGCTGGCTGTACAACTGAGTGGGAGCCTCCTTATCAAGTATGAAATAAAGCTTCTCTTTCTCATTATTTGCTCACCTACCCATAAAAAAACAACTTTTCTTGTGTTTTATTGTAGAAACTAAAAAATTCACTGTCCTTAAAGGTTTTGCAGGCTGTAAAACTGTAAAATATTGTTTTCCCCTAAAATGTCTTTCTTTAACTTAATTAGTGCCAAGTGTAATGCAATGAAAGAGTGCATACTACTCATTTAAATCACTGTGGAAAAAACAAGTGCTACGTCAGTACAGCTTAGTAGAAAAAGAGGTTGTCGCTCCTCCCATCTCCTTTTTTAGGGCATGTGAGTATGTTTTGTTGCTAAAAGACAAAATCTCTGTCAGTTAGCGTTGATAACGCTAACTGAATTTGGATGAAGACACTTCAACAAGGCTCCGGTAAGATTAAACAATTTTAGCATCATATATTTGTAGTAGTTAGGATTTGTGGTAGCTTCTTGTTGTAATTTTTTCTTTTTTTTTAAGTCCTACTATGTTTATTTTTGTTCCTGCATTTGCATCAGACTGTGTTTTTGGTTTTTGCTGTCATGTGTCTGCTTTCCTACCCCATAAATAAGATTTTTCTCTCACTTCTTTAGTGCAGCAGAGAAAAACTCAACAGCTTGGCAAAGCATGAAATCCTCTATTTTGATCAGCGCTGCTCCATGGACAGAGAGGATGGAGATGATGGCACTCCTCACCACCTTGTCAAAGGGACAATTTGTTGTTCGAGGTTTCATGGCTCACCAGGACAGCACTGCTGCGGGACAGAAGTCTATGGGCCTCACAATGAGATCTGCTGCAGTGGTTACAGGTGATGATGCATATCCATGAAATTACTATTGAATACCAGTGAAAGTGGATGCTCTTTTGTAAATCAGCCTGGTGTGCTGGTTTGCATCAGCTCTATGTGCAACGTGTTTTGGCAGCAGAGTAAAGGTTGGATGTTTTCAGGATTTGATCTCTACTGTCTGCTTGTTGTGTTCATTAGGGAACAGACAGACGAGGAGTGGCAGGGAAATACTTGAGACAGGCTGGAATTTCAGCAGTCTCCCAGTCTGGTCTTTCTTGTGAATTATTACAGTAAATCTGAAGCAAGAGCCCAGGAATGTCAGTGTGGCTTGGATAGCAATCATTCTTTCCATTTAATGTTTTTTTCTTCTGTTTTTTTCTTCTGTTTTTTTTTGTTTTTTTTTGCAGACTTCATGTTGTCACATGTCTGCGTTATGCTGACTCACAATCAAGGAATTTACTGTTTTTGACCGCAGTCCTGTTATTTACAGGAATAGTTTAAAAATAATTAAGTGGGGTTGTATAAGTTTCAAGGTTCAATATTTAATAGATGCCACAATGATTTTGATCAGCTCTGCCCTTAAAAAAACAGAACCAACACAGAGGGCTGTACTTTGCTGATGGGGACAAAAGTTTGTATGATTTACTGAATTTCAGGTAAAAACTAAAAGTGCTCTGAGAGAGAAAACCCATGTCGTGGCTGTTACGACCAGCCTAGGGGATACTGGAAGAAACATAAATTTGACCACTCCTTTGTCACTTCCCAAGGCACACCAGCAAGAAACCACAAACAAACACGATTTTTGCAGTCCAAACAAAGATATTTTCTTTAATAATTCTTTTCTTCTATTTTTACAAACTAAATCAAAATTACCTCGGGGAAAGTAAGCTAGAGAAAAACAACAAACAAAACACTCATGTAATTCAAAATCTTACCTAATCACTAATGAGAAAAAAGAAATAGATACAAACCTAAAGTGTCTCCCTAACAGAAAACAGGAGAAAACGGAAACCAAAAAGCTCTACTCTCCCCTACATTACCTTACTGACTAACCTAATGTTCACAAAATATCACACAACACTCTGCTTCAAATAATCGCTCTTCTCAGTCGTGGCGTTGGGTAGTGGGGAAGGAGGGTCGGCGTCTCTTCTTCAGCTGTCACTTTTAAAACCCCAGCCATCAGCTCTCAGCCAATCGCCTGCGCCACTACACAGGTCTCCTCCACTCCGCGGCTGGTGCGTCTTTCTCCTGCCATCCAATCAGGACGCTCCACCTGCAGTTAGAAAGAGCAGGAGCACAGAGGGAGGGAGGAGGAAAAGGAGGAAGGCGCTCCTCTACATAGGCTATATCACAACAAATAAATCAATAAATGACACACAGTCATAACATGGCATTTTCCATTGTCAGGCGAGTAATTTCCAAAAATGTGGAAAACTGCCCCACCTCACCCTTTCAACAAATCATCACAAAAATTCCTAAAGCCACATCCGGCTTTGGATCAGCACCAATATCTACTCACTGCTCCTTTGTGCTATGACCAACATTCCCTGAAAATGTAATGAAAATCTGTTCATAATTGTTTTGAGATTATGAACAGATTTTCATTGCATGCATGAGAGTTGATAAATGATCACTTTCTCTACCCAAGACGTGGAGTTGCAGTGCTTGTTTGCGTAACTGTTAACCGAAGCAGACATAAATTAGGATGACAACAGGCAAAGAGACGTGTGAGTGAATGTTCTTGGCCTCAGTGAGCTGGTTGTATTAATATTGTGAATCCTTCACACTAAGAATGAAGTGGGCAGAAAAGAGTCTGTTACTTTAACACATGAGTGAGAATGTCCTCTTCACACAGTGAGCTAAGCCCAAACAATAACCTTTGTTTGAACCTTATTTTCTGTTACTTTCGTTTGGGTTAGTGTGGGTGGATGCTGAACCTCTCTGCACACGTTTATCCCTCAAGGCGTTTTTGGTGGTTGTGTCTTGAATGATACATCTCTTAAGCTTAACTTGCTTAATTTGTTTTGATACAACATAGTCACGCCTGTGTGTCCTGTTGCCTAAAGTGATACAGAACCAAAACAAAGAGGCTTGAAAACAGAAAAGTAATGCATTTTAAATGTTTTCAGTACAGTCTACAATAATATTTGAAGACTGTACTGAATGAAGATTAGGTAGTTAACAAAAAAGAAACAGTTTTTTAAAGAATTTTGACATTTTTTAACCCTTTTTTTGGGCAGTTGATGGAAACAAATTGTCTGCTTAGTGCCACTTATTATTACTACAATAAGCCACAGGCTGTGTTGTTCATTAATTAATAACTTGTAATATATAAGTTATTACTGTAAAAATAATCTCAAGAGTGACGGTGTGAGAGATTACAATAACTTTTTGTGAACAGTAATAGTATTACATCTGCTGGTCAAAGTGATGTGTATTGCTCAGTTACTGTTGGTCCTCTGCAGGCTGTCGTCATGATGAAAGCTGCGTACAGCTGAAAAAGTTCAACACAGCATGAAGGATGAGAGGGAGCGCTGTGCCTTAAACAAGTCAAATTTTTCCCTGTATGATGCATGTTGTTAGCTGAACATCTGTTAAGGGAAAAAAAAAAAAAAGCTCAGTCATTTTAGTGCAAATTTTGGAGTAATGAGTTAAAAGTAACTAAGTATACTTTAAGTAACTTTCTACATTTAGCTACCACCTTAAGGGCCCTAATTTGGCAGTGCAAAGTGCGTTGGCTGTGTTGGACAATATTTTGTTTTTCTAAGGATATATATGTTTGCAGTACAAAGTCAGGCGCAGGGTGCAAAAAAGAGGGATTATGTGCATTGAATCCACAAAACAGATCAAACCAGTCAGAGTGTCTGCTCTCATCCCCTCCAAGTCACCGTGCGCCAGTCAGCAGGTTTAGCTGTTTGGTCCGAGTTTCTAATGGATTATTTAATTCCTCTCCTTTTATTGTGCTACTACACCAAAGAAACACACAGCACATTGTATGAGATATGTTCATACTCAGAGTCAAATGCTTTTTCAGCGAAATATCCAAAGCATAAGAAACAATCGAAACGATGAGTGAGAAACTTTTGTACAAAGAAACCTCATTTGTTATTGAAATCTCCTGTTAAAACCGACGGGATCAGACTTTGGCATGTTTATGATAGCCCTGTTTACTGTACATCAAATACCTGTAGGCTTTAGGCAATTTATTTTCTCACTTTCCCCTCAGGAATCCCTGGATCTTTTCTATATTATATGCACCAAGAAGTCTTGGAAAAAAGCACAGTCTCTCAGATCTCCGCCCCGTTACAAACTTCAAAATGATTTTTCTATCAAATACTCTGATATGTAGCAGTAGAGGTGTGTTGCCTACCCACCCTAAGCTCTAAAGGCCCAGACACCCACGAGGTTTAAAAGAGGTGTGGCTGTGGTGAGGGGGTTTCAGCAAAACAGTCATTGTGAACGTGTTGTACATATACTTCCATGTAGTCAATTTTTCCCCAGCAACCCTGCACTGCACATCCACTGCTGTTGTTTACTTACATTGCGGCCTCTCTCTCCTCCCTCTTTGCATGATGAGCAAAAGGTGTGCCATGTTTGCTGAACTGCTAAAACATTATCTGTAAACATTTAAACAACATTTTACAAATGAGCTCTATAACTTTCTTTATGTGTGATGGTGATCCTGGTATAAGCACTTTTTGCAAATGTATTTCAAGTTTGAACCAGCTCAAATTGAAAATCAATTTTTAAACCAGTTGCTGCACAAGAATGGGTATCGAATTGTGACATTGGACGATTTATACTCCTACATAACAACATGCTTTTCACCCAGATTTCTTTTATGAAATCTTTTATGCTTCAAATCTGCTCTTTTGCCCTTTTAATCATCTGCTTATTATTATTATTATATAACAATTAGAATGACGATGATGATTAAAATAATGATTATGATGACTATTATCATTTTTATTATTTACTTTTCAATCTTACATGTCTGATCACTCAGGTATCCCAAAGTAAAAAACTTGCACTGCTGTGGCATCCAAGCCTTCAACATCAGGGACAAGAGAAGTAAGTGCTGTGCAGGGACTTTGCACACTCTGACATCTCCCCAGTCTGCAGATGAAGCACAATGTTGTGGATCCCTCCTGTTAAAACCATCGGTAGGTTCCTAAAATAACTCTTGCCCTGATCATCATTATACTTGCATAAAAACATGAATTTATGTATATATATATATATATATATATATATATATATATATATATATATATATATATATATATATATATATATATATATATATACACACACACACATATGTATGTATATATATATATATATATATATATATATATATATATATATATAGATAGATATATAGATATATATAGATATAGATATATATAGATAGATAGATAGATAGATAGATAGATAGATAGATAGATGGATAGATATATAGATATATATGAATACATCCAGGCTTTTGTTCTGAGGTTTCACTACAACTATCAGCAGCTGTATGCTTCAACATTGAATTTAACATAACTGAACTGTGAAAGAACAGTGATATAAGAAGAGGAACGGCTGAGGTGTTTTTTTTGGTAGTGTAATTGTTAGAATTTTCATTTTTCTGGTGATGAGGACATGTTTTTTATTGATTTGAGATCTTAGTGACCTTGTTCCTCTGAAATGCATTCATTTTCCAAAGAGTCTGACTTGACATTTGAGTCATAGTGAACCTTAAGCCCATTGAACATGATGACCTTTGATTTAAAAGTAACCCAACCAGTTTTTTCTCAAGTCAAGCCGGGCATTCATGGAAAGTTTAAAGAAATACCTGAAAGTGTTCTCAAGATTAACATGAGGCCCAGTGACCATGACCCTTGACCTAAAATAACCTGACCAGTTTTTGCTCAGATTAGAGTGTGCATTTGTTTTACAGTTAAAGCAAAATCTCTCAAAGCCTGACTTAGATATCACATTCACAAGGAACTGATGAGCATTTGGCCTGATGACCTTGACATATGACCTCCTAATTCTAACCAATACTCTTTGAGTCAGAAGGGGCATTTGCATTCAGTAAAACTCTTTAAACGATTTCTGAACTATCGTGTTCCCAGGGGTTGAAAAGACCCATTAACAATGACCTCCACCTATGACCCCAATCTGGATCAAACTGTCCTTGAGTAAGAATGGACATTTGTGCAAAAGTAAGAAAAAATCCCTCAAAGCTTTTTCTTTTTTCTTTTTTGAGACATCGCACTCACAAATGACTCTGACTGATGAACATGGGGTCCAATGACACAGACCATTAACCTCCTACATGTGAAAGCTATCCATTGTATCCTTCTGCCAAAGTGCATATTTGTCCACAGTTTGCACTCTTGGGATATTGCAGTCAAAATCAAAAGATGCCAAGTAGAACCAGTGACCTCAGACTTTGACTTATGACCTCCAAAACATATTGACCTTATGCATGATTTTGATTGGACACTTGCTCATAGTTAAAAGAGAATTCCTTAAAGCATTGTACCGATTTTATGTTTTCTCAAGGATGCATTACTGACATTATTTAAACTGCCTTTGACAGACTTTTTTATACTTAGGGAAACACAGCATAGAAGCTTAATCCTCACCCAGTCACTGTTTCCATTCCTCTCTATGCCCAGGATATTTGCTGCTCAAGTGCACACAAGGAGGTGCTGTACTCTGCCAAGACGGGATTCAAATGCTGCGGTCACCTTTACTACAACTCGTCTCTGTGGTCATGCTGTGCAGGGAGGCTGAGCCCAGTCCGCATACCAGGACAACATCGGGACAGGGTCATGAAAGGTCAGTTGTGCTTCCTTTTGGTTTCACTACAGAATTGCCTTGGAGATTCAATCCATCCTTCCCTTTTCCTCTAAGTGGATCTTTTAGACCATGATAAATGAAACCCACAGTATTTATGTTTATATGTTGTGCTGTTCGGGGCTCTGAGGCAAAAACAATAGCTTAAGATGATCTTAAGGGTAGCAGAGTATCATTCCAGCACTTCTAGTTCCCTTTACCCAAAGTCTGAGGGTTTTTAATAATGCATTTTGGATAAAGGCCTGAAATAAGATCCTTAAAACACATCTGGTATTGTCAGACTTTTGATTATTTATAGAGTCTCTAAATTATGCTTGCAGACAAACTGCTACCAAGGACTACAAAAATAGACTTTAAGCGTTAACCTTACTGATCATCTTTAAAAGATAATGTTACAAACACAATTGTCACAACCATGAGCAAAAGATATTATCTTAAACAGCAGAAAAATGTGGGCGATAAGTCAGAGGCCTGGTTACTGCTTCATAGCTGAACCACCATGATAGCGTGACAGTGGCTGCTTACTCTTACCAATTACCTTTGTGCTTCAAAAATCCTGAAAGTAGTGTAGATTTATAAAGATTAGGATGTATAAAATGTGTAAGAATCATGATCTTATTTTGTCACAGAGCTTATTAACAGTAATAATCCAAAAACCCATAAAAAATCCCATTGGCTGTGTTACTTTAGGGTTGACTTCCAAAAACACTCCTGCACCACTGTGTTAAGCATTTGAAGGACATTTGAACAGGACAAATTTTTTTGGAGGAACAATCTGTTTAAGACCCATTTCTATCATTATTAAAACATGGTATTAGGCATCAGCTGCTTGATCACTGTATCATGAGTAAGGATGGTGTATACTTGTTTCTTTACTTTGGCCCACTCCTAATCTGAGATAAATGTGTATAATGTTCCTTTTACAGAATCCAGATCTGCATCGCTGGTCAACATGAATGAAACTGACCTCTGTGAAGGAAGTAAGATGCCAATTTCTTATACTCTTGGACATAATGACTGTTATTACATACATTTTAGTTAATGTAACATGTTTTTTGCTTTCTGTTTAGTAAAAACTGGGATTGTGGACAGTATGTCTCCACACAGCATCGTGTTCAGCAGTGTATTGATTATCTTCGGAAGAAACTCCACCGTGAAACATCTCACTTCAACATTCATCATGAGAACACCAGACAGCTGTGACTCCCCAGCGCTGATCCCTGGAAAGACCTACTTCTTTAACGACGTGAATGTCTTCACTGACTTTAACCACGACTCCGCTCTCGAGTCTTTTTATTTTATTATTTCCAAATGTTATCATCATTAGACAACTTATGGTTAAAGGGACGGTTGGTAACTCAGAAACCCAGTAAGATTGTTTCCTCAGCACCCCAGCTGAGTCTATGTCCACACAGAGGTGAATACTTAAAATGAAAGAAACAGAGGTTTTGCTTCTCTGTTTTCAAGAGATAATCCTGTCCCCTAAGGTGAAGTTTTAAAAAACACTTTTGTCCACATGAAAATGCATTAATGCTAACAATAGCAGGCAAAAATGTTCGACATGCGACATTTTTGTAATTTCTATGCAAGTTTACTTATAGTTTTCAATCTGAGACATACCTAATTAGCTTTATCGGCTTAATCAGATACTGCCCTCCAGGTTTCCTTAAAGCCATGCCCCCCTTCAAAAAAACATCTGAATCTGAGTGATGCATACCCCATTGTGTGTACATGCAGACAGAGAGGAGGGATGTGGTTTGCTGTATCCATCAGGGTCTCAGGGCAGTGATTGGTCCAACATTTTGAAGGCTTTCAGTTGCCTCAGATGATCAGACTTCTCCATTCTTTTTTCTGACCCCATTAAGTGTTTATTGCTGCCAAAACATAAAGACAATTTTAAGTATTATAACAAAAAATGTACTGTAACCAACCCTGCCTTTAACTTGTAAGTGCCTGTGTAAGTCGACGGATTGGGATGACAGCTCTCAGTCTGTTTTTCCTGATTACAGAAATACTAACTGCTCAACTAAATACTCATCAATAGCACTTTGAAACTTCTACATTTATTTTTAATACTCATTTATATAAAGCTTTTTGCCAGCTTCATAGCTGCAGGTCAGCCTTGGTGGCAGGGTTCATATATAGGATAAGCCTTTTTTTCGTATTAAGTAGGATGAAAGTACAGCACTGATGATGAAATGCTTATTTGCACGGATAGGGGTCAGTGATCCTGCATTCAGAGTGGAGGCAACACATCACAGGAGGCGTAATGTTACACCTTCAAACTGCAGCATGAATGCTGCTAAAGTGAATACAGGAGTCTGATACAAGCCATATTTTAAAAAGTAACGTTAACAGATGCAAAAAAAAATATGTTCTATGCAAAAGTCTGCACTAAGTATTAAGGCTTGCTGTCTGATTGCAGCTAAGTGTTGCAGAACTTACATGCCACACCTCTCCGGTTTCACATAAATGAAAGTCAAAGTGAATGTCACACATACCAGGCAGCTTTTTTTGATGATGGTAATGATGGCTGAGACAGAGAAGGAATACATCCTTCATACAATTCTCCTTCTGGGCACCCATAGCCATATCTAGTCCAGAAACATTCACAGTATCACCAGCCTCAGGACTTCACAAAAATGTTGTAAATCGTGGCTATTCAAAAGACTGAAGCAAACGTGGAAGAATTCACTCAAACATAAGGAACCAGCTTGTCTTGTAGCATGTACTCAAAGCACTGAGTATTTTGGGTACACTTTGCTATGAATGTAAAAATGTGAACATTACTAAAGAGTAGAAGTTTTGTGTGTTTAGTTTTACATGAGCACACAGTAGTTGAACAAATAAATGAAAAATACCATTTATAAAAATATTTATATACAGCTATCTCTAATAATTATTAAGCTACCAAAACTTTATTGTCAATGTATTTTTTCAACTCAACATTGAGTCCAAAATGTGACCAACCTTAAAAACGTCCTCCCTCTGGTCCTTAAGTTACTGAGTATTCAATCTGTGTCAAGATTCAGGTATCGTTCTAGCTTTGGTTATCATGATACTAAAGTTGATGTCAGTATTTTTTTTTTATTGAACCTCTATTTAACAAGGGATGTTCCCATTGTGATACAAAAGATGTTTTTTGCAAGGCAGCTCTAGCCAAGACAGCAGCACAAAAGTTTTACACAAATACCAAACATTAGATAATAACAGACAAAGATTTCATCAAATATTAAATCAGCATTCAGGCATAAAAAAGGGGAAACGCAGGTCAGATGATCCTCAATTCTGTCTTAAAAAGCTTCTGAACTTATACAACGCTCTAGTTTAAGGTGGTTCTGCAAGTCAGACCAAGATGGTGGAGCAAAAACACTTGAGGCTCTTTTTCCAAAGACAGAGCAAGTTTAAGAAACAACATACATGATGGATCCCAAAGACTGTAGGCTGCAGCCACTGATGGTTTTTGTATATGAAATATGGCCTCACAGAGGAAGATGTACAAATGTTCCATCCTTCTGTCTGACGAAAGTTTGGTACATTGGTACAGTATTGAGGTTATAAGAGTAATATCATAACAACTCGGAGTGAAGACAACCATTGATTGGTTTAGTCTCATTCTGATGTTTTCACTCAGGACTCATATGCTATGACTAGTGTAAATAAGTACATTACATGCAAGTAAAAATGAAAGTACTGATTTAATAAAAGGGCCAAAAAAGAAGTTAAGATACACTAAAAGCTACCCAATGACACTAAGCTGAGTAAATGTAATGAATTATTTTCCAACCTTGCTAAACTGGATGAGGTGAGATTGTTTGTTCATTAAGAACTATAGACCACTCGTCAGATACACACAAATTTTCTGCTTTTATCAAGTCCACATTTATGACGTGTAAAATAAATAGATATCAATTCATTTTTTTATCTCATAATTTTACACATTTTTAAACAAAGAAATTTGAGTTTGGTCTCTCGTAATTCACAGCTGTAGAAGCTTAAAAATTAGCGTGCAGGAGAAATATATTTGATTTTTTTAGTGCATATCTGTTGTATTTTAAAGAGGGATGTTTTATTTGATTGTCTAAACTTTTACTGAAGTGAAAGCTGTTTACTTTGCCCACTTCTTGCCTTTATTATGTTGTTTACTTATTATTTTTGTTGTTGTTTGTCATGTAACCAAATTAAATGGCAAAAAGTCAGCTAACTGTCCAAAGAGCTAGAGTAGAGCCACACACTGGAATCACTGACTTTGTTGTAGTTTAACAACATTAAAAAGATTAACCACTGCAAAAAAACTCTGTAAATGCAGACATAATCATCTGTTCACTTTGAAGTATAAATTTAGGACTCATTTCAAACACATGAATAAAAATAACACCAGTGAAAGCTTTTCTCTTTTACCAAATATATTTGGTGTTTTGAAATAAATTACTTTTTATTTTAGGCTGTACTCTATTTATTCTTACACTTTTAGATGGTGACTGTTTGTACACCTCTGGCACTTTATCGAACACAACATTATGAGGGCTACAGATATATGCTGTATTGACCAAACAACAAAGATGTTAATGTGCCTTGAATATTTTTTTACTTGACCATGTCTATGCTCCTTGAGGTCTTACATTTAGATGTGGTTTCTGTGTTGTTTTACCCTTGCTGAAAATGGATGCTGTTTTACATCTATCAGTACTGTACATTCTTCTGTAAACTGAATGTTTGTTGTGTATGAAAATGCAGGTGAATTAAGCTAACAACCCTGTGTTAGTGTATTAAAATGCATGTGGAAAAAAATACATGTACTGTGTTGTGTCAATGTGCTCGCACTACACTGTACTGTGCTCAGTGACAAAGCCAGGATAGAGCTATGAGGCAGTGATGTCAATCATACTATTAAGTTACAATAGTTTCAATCAATCAATCAATCAATCTTTATTTTTATAGTGCCAATTCATAACAAGTGTTATCTCAAGACACTTTACAATAGAGCACAAAGCTCTTCATTTTATGGATACACATAAATGCATAGATACATATATACATATATAAAATACACATATACATATGTATACAAATATATACATCCAGCACCCAACATGAATCCATATAGCCAATCATGAATCCCTCCATCATGGCGGCAAGAAAAAACCTGTTAAGCAGCAGGAAATCTTGAATGTGGACCCCAGTCTCATGATGAACAGCAAATCCACACGATGCTGTGTTGGGTGTGTGGGCAGAGGGAGGGAGGTAAGTGGAGACAAGTGGACTAAAGTAAGAACTAAAGCTAGTGACAGATCAATGGACCAATCATAGACCTGTCGTCGTCAAATTTGTTTCTGCTGGAAACAAATTTATTAGAGGTTAGCCTCTTGAGATGCTACAAGTTGTTTTCAGGAGGGTCCTCATGTCTGTGTGGTTGTGGTGATAATTTTATAGAAGTATAATCAATGAAAGTCTTACTGAAAATAAGAGTTTATGGTAGTGACGAACTCATGGGTGCCCAGACCACAAGTGCATCCCTACCATATTTGTCTCCGTTAAGTATAAATGTATTAATAGTGAACCTCTTGAGATGTGACACCTCATTTTCAAGAGGGATCTCATGCCCATGTGGTGCTGGAGATAGTTACTATAGATGTATAATCAACCATGGATAGAAAGATCATGCTAATATCTACATTAACAGCTATAATGATTATGAACTGGAATGAGATGGCCAAATATGTGTTATGTCTGTAATTGTAGTTATTGAGGCTTCGTGACTCCACAGCAGCAGGCAGTCTCCACCAAGGATCCCAGGCAACCTAAAAGACGAGAGCCAGAGACGAGTACAGGAGCAAACAGAAAGGGACAGAGGCAGATATGGAGACAGAGTGTGAGAGAGAGAGGGATAGAGCCCAGTGTGCCAGATCCCCCGGGCAGTCTAAGCCTATTGCATCTTAACTCTGTGTCTAAACTATGGACTATAACTGAAAGCTTTATCAAAGAGGAATGTTTTAAGTCTAACCTTAAAGATAGAAACTCCAGCCATCAGTGAGCGAATGGGTGTGAAAGGGTAGAAGTGACCTGCAGTGTAAAGTCCATTTACCATTTAAATTTAATATGGACCATGTCAGTACTCATCTTCTGGGGAACCCTTCAAGACTCTGGGCCCCAGAAATCTTTATCCGTTATAGGTAGCCTTGTACATTTGAGCAAAGTCTGATGAAATTGTCTTAAAGCATTCTTGATAAATTGCATTCACAAGCAAAAGATGAGTACCCTGATGCACCAGATGGACCGTTCAATATATTTCAGTAGTCCATCTGGGCAACAGCCCATAGAAAGTGTTTGGGATTGGGCAGAATCGTCCAAAAGCATGTCCTGAAGGTGACTGGACAATCGTTCTGTTATTGACATTCATTTAGGGCCAATGAGATAATGTAGCACTACTGCTGCGGTGTAAAGTAAGCCACTCTGTAGAGCAAATTCTCGCCAAAACATTTTGGAAGTCAAGCAAGAATATCCTTTCTATCAAGAAGTGCTTTTAGTGTTGCTGTTTGTTTTACATTTAACAAAGAAATGCAGTCCAGATCTGAGAAAACTACCACTGAAGCTGGTAGTGTCTATGCTTATCTCTGTATGAGCAGTCACTTCTTGCTGTTGTCTTGCTCGCTCAGGCTTCCACCTCTTCCTGCTCCAGAAGACACTGATTGAGCCAAGAACAGTGGTTGTACATTGGAGCTTACCAAATTGGATCTGCCTAATTACAGACATTCAGGTGTCAAGCAGATACAGCTCCACTGCAAGTTTAAAAGATGTCTACATGTCTGATATATCCTGACCTTTGACCTCCAAATGTGTTCTATTCATTTCTAAGACAGATAAACACCTGTGCAATGTTTAAGGACATATACTCAATGTGTGTATTGCAAAAGGCATGCAAAATCTTTTATACAAGAAATTCTTACAACTAAGAACTAGTGATTGTGAGGAAAAATATAAGCTGTATAAAAATAAACTGATTACTATTATGAGAGCACAGAAAAAGGACTACTACAGCAAAATATTCGAGGAGAACAAAAGCAATATGCAGAGGACTTGGAGAGTAATTATTCAGGATCGATGTTGTACATCTGAATATCCAGGTCACTTTGTTAACAGCTCAAATAATACAGTAAGCAATTTAAAAGATATTGTGGATGAATTCAACAACTACTTTGTGAATGTCGGCCCAACTTTGGCAAATAAGATTACAGTTCCTGATGACAATAAAGACATGATCAATAATTTGATAGATAGTAATGTTAGTTAAATGTTTCTTAGTGGAGTAGATGAAACAGAAAATTGAAATCGTAAGACAAATGAAAAACAAAAGATCAACAGACATAAATAGCATTGACATGGTGGTCATTAAAAAGGTCATTGATTCTATTGTAAGACCTCTGGCTTACATATGTAATCCGTCCTTTCAAAAAGGAGTTTTCCCTATTAATATGAAAGTAGCAAAGGTAATTCCAATCTTTATAAATGGAGATAAACATATAATGGAAAATTACAGACCAGTATCTCTCCTTCCTCAATTTTCAAAAATTCTAGAGAAGCTATTTGTGGAACAGTTGAATCTGTTCATCTGCAAAAAATAAATTACTAAGTGAAAACCAGTATGGATTTAGGAAAAACAGGACCACCAGTGATGCAAATGGTGGAGGAAATAGCAAATGCAAATGAAAATAATGAATATTCCATTGGTTTGTATATTGACCTGCAGAAAACCTTGGATACGATAGACCACAGACAGCTGTTGAGAAAATTGGAGAAATATGGGGTACGAGGTATTGCTTATTCTTGGGTGAAAAGTTACTTTGATAACAGACAGCAGTGTGTACAGATCAATGAGTCAGTTTCGGAACTAAAGAGGGTCACCTGTGGAGTACCCCACGGATCTGTGATTGGTCCAATATTATTCACTCTGTATATCAATGATATTTGCAGGGTCACTAGTTTTTCTTAAATACATTATTTTTGCAGGTGACACAAATTTAGTTTGTTTGGGTAAAAAATTAAAAGAACTATTGATTGTCATTGAAAGTGAGCTGGAAAGTCTCAAGACTTTGTTTGATGTTAATAAATTATCTCTTAATGTTAAAAAACTAAATTCATGGTTTTTGGAAATCAAAATGAAATAAATGGGGAAATTACAATTAAAATCAGTAATATTTGCATAGAAAGAGTTTTCCAAACAAAATTTCTTGGGCTTGTGATTGACAGTAGGTTAACATGGAAACAACATATTGATTATATAAGAGGTAAAATTTCAAAGTCAGTTGCAATTCTGTCATAATCTAGATATGTTTTAAATCATAAAGCATTAAAAATAATCTATTATTCTCTTACTGTTCCTTACATGTCTTACTGTATAGAACTGTGGGGATCTACCTATAAAACAAATATAAATTCAATAGTTGTATTACAAAAAAGAGCCATACGTATCATCAGTAATGCCGATTATTATGCTCACACTAATCCTTTATTTTTAAATTCACACATTATGAATTTTTTTGACTTGTTTTACTATAAAATAATGTTAATAATGTTTACAGCAAAACTAAACTCCCTTCCAAGTGCCATGCAAAAGTTCTTCTCGAATCGGGAGACTCAAATGGTTTAAGAGGTGTTTGCAACTTTTCTGTTCAGAAAGCTATGAAAAGGAAATGTGTTTCTGTTGTTGGGGTTAAACTATGGAATGATGCAAATATAAATTTAAAAACCTGCAATTCCTGTTATATCTTCAGAAAAATGGTCTCTAAAGTTATTTTTGAAAATTATAAGTGTTGATCATGTAAAGTTGTTGTTAATGTTGTTGATTTCTTAATCTTTGGTTTTTGGTAGCTTAATTTTGTTAATTATGTAGGCTAGGCTCAGATAAGCATTTTGCTTCTGCCTATGCCTTTTCAGTCACTACCTAATACAAGAATTCTGGTTTGTTTAAAATGTCTGTCTTGTGACAGATATTGTACGGTGTATGACGACTGAATAAAATCCTATCCTATCCTATCCTATCCTATTCTTAAAATCATATTCAACTAAGAAGCACTGAAACCTTTCATTTTTGACCTTTAACCTAAAGAATATAATCAGTCTATCCCTTTGTCATGGCGGACAGTTGTGCAAAAATCAAAGATAATCCCCAGTAGTGTTATTGTGACTTCACATTCACAAAATTGAAATCACAAACAAAGAATGATGATCACATTTACAACACTGACCTTTGACCAGTGACCATCAAGATCTAATCAGCTGACTGTCAAGACAAAATTTACATGCATGCAAAGTTTGAAGAAAATCTCTTTAGGAAGATATCAAGCAAGTAAAGTGTGAGCAGGAAACTCCTTTACCTTGACTTGGACTGTCAAAGTCTTTCAGTTCATCCCTGTGTGATAGAAACTTTGCAAACAGATGGAGCCAGCTTCCAGGGCTGCATCCTGGTTTTCTTATTTTGAGGGGTGGGTCTTCAATGTGGGGCTTTTCCTCGGTCCTGGGCCTAAAGACCAAAGGCAAAACAATTAATGGGACATGAGACGTTTTTGCTTCTGAAGCGCCACATGAAGGAGAGACCCCAGGCGCGAAAAGTGTCAGTGTCAGCCTCCTGTGTCACCTTTTACTTCTGACCTCTAGTTTTCTCCTGCCTCTGGGTTTTTTTTCAATATGAATCACACATAAGGTTGAATAGGACTGGCCTGTAGTTACTGACCTCTGCCTCTGGGGTTTTTTTTAATATGTAACTGAGTGAAGCATCAAAACATTATTGAGATAAAATACATGAAGTTGCAAACACATTTCATATACAGATGCAAATATGTTAAGATTAAATCTCATACTGAAATATGGAAAATGAACTCAAACAGTCTACAAAGGCCCTTTAAGAGTTCAGGAGAAGAATGCTCAAAGACTGGGTGCCTTATGGGGACTAATATCATTTTTACTGGAATAAGACTCTTACAGTGTGTTCCATTTCTGCTTTCTATTTGACTCTGTATCAGCAACAGAGATTGACATTGAATATTACTTTGTCTGCTGTATAGAAAACATGTCAATAAAAGGTTAAAAAATATATAATAATACAGTTGGTGGGCTGTAGTTACCAACCACTCACCTTTAATGTACACTATACTGACTTTTGGGGTGAGGGGACAGCAAAACTGCCAGGAGAAAACAAGAGAGGTCGGTACATTACTGGCAGCTAAAGGCGAGAGGTTGGTACATTACTGGCAGCTACTAGCAGAGGACAGCAAAAGGAGAAAACAAATGGTCAGAAGAAAACTGGCAGGCTTGGCGGCTGCCAGCAGGTCACACAGGAAGCTGACACTGCCACTTATCACGCTCGCCCTTGCTGACATGAAGCAGTGTCTGTTTTTGATGACAGTAACAGCTGTTCAAACATGACTGTCATCTGATAAAATGAACATAAACATGTTTGTGACTTTATTTGAATTGATTATAAACTCCTTACATGAACAGCAACCTGCACACTGAAACAATCATCTTTACGGGTTCACTGGTTAGTATTTGATTGTTTTTGATCATTATTTTGTTTTTTTCTGATAATCAGATTTTTAGTTACTGTGCCTTATATATGGGCCACATACATCTTTTTAACTGTGTCATCAACAATTTTGTTATTTATTCAGACCACAATGAAATAAAAACAGACTAAGATGAGGTTGATTATGATTTCCTTAAGTTTAAAAGTTTAAATAAACACTTTTAGTTTGATAGATCAGAAAAAATAAGCAAATGAAAAAATAAATTCTGATGTGATGCACTTATATAAGGTTTTAAAATAAAATGTTGGATTTTAATTTCAGCATTAGTTTATCAGTCAGCTCTTTATAATACTCCAGCTCATCACAGACCACCTGTACGGATATATTCAGATTATTATCAGGTTAAGGGTAAATCCCAATTGTACCCCTTAGTCCTCCCCCTTCTTCTTAGCTCTTTGTCCTCGACCTGCCACTCGATTCCCGTTATGTCATCAATCAGAGCCTCTTGCTGGCTGTGTTGTAGGCAGATGTGACATTTCTTTATACACTTCCAAGATGCCTTTTCCCATGATGTTACCCTTTGCTTGGGCCCTTTTCATTTTCTCTTGTCTGTCTCTTGTCAGCTGGCACAGTGTATCATGGGAAATTTCTCATACCCCTTCCTTTCAAGTGAGGTCTCAGTTCGTCTTCGTCAAGGGCTGTGTAGCCCTTCCCCTTAACCTTACGGAGAACTGAGATACCCCTTCACTAGATGTTAACGCACAAAACCAAGGGCTAAGGGGTACAACAAGGGCTAAGGGGTACAATTGGGATTGACCTTTAATTTCTGTTATGTCCATTCTGTTGTTTGTTCTGATGTTCTCTCCTTTATTAAACTCCATAGTTGTTATAAAGTTTCACTGAAGTCTGCTGTGTTGTAGCATTCAGTCAGTGAGGGGCATCCAATACGGTGGCATGTCTGTTTCTAAACTGACCTCTGCAAAGTCTGGTCCATTGTATCTTTGCTCATCAGTCCATGGACAATGGTCCTTGGTACTCTGGCCTGGGTCTTCTAAGCAATTTAAGTGACATGACATGGTCCTCAATATGGTGGATGATAAAACACATCTGGTTCCAGCAAAGACTCAAAGATCCCTTAAATTAATGACTTCTGATGGAGCTCAGGTCTGTCATCAGCCAGATCCATCTTGCAAAGCTTCAAGCTGAGACAATGGAGCCCAGTCAGAAAACGACTGGGCTTTTCAACGTCCATGAGGCAGTTGTACAAACCAGATTTTTTTTGGGAAAGTAGTGAGAAGTGAACTTGAGCCCCAGACTGTATCAAAATGAATATAACAGATGAAAGATTTATGCAATCAAACTCCAGCTTTTCTTAAAAAGGCCCGCCCTTCTCATTCCCTTTTTATGAGATGTTTCCCAGATGGTTGTGAAATATGCCCCATAGATATGTGAAACAGTCCATCTGGTGTGTCAGGTTAGTGTGATAGTGGACATTTGTGAAAAGCTTGAAGAAAATCCCGAAAGCATTCTCACAAAGGGTAAACATGAAGCTCGTTGATAATGAGTGTGGACCTCTAAAATTCAGTCAGTTCATTCTTCCATCACAATGGACATTTGTACGAAGGTTTGTTGTTTTTTCAAACAATACCTTTATTGAGTTTTTCCCATATTTTTTACAAAGAAAAACAATCTAAATGCCAAAATAATACATTTAACACTTGAGAAAAATAAAAATAAATAGATAGACAAAACTTAACATCACAATCAGTTGGGGAAAATTAGTTTGAGTGCAAACATAGACACTTTGAACCTCTGCATGCTCTTAGCTTTATTTATTGTAGTCAATTAAATTGAAAAAAAAAAATGCAAGTTTTATAAAATAATTCAGGAAAAGAAAAGGTAACCTGCAATGACTGTTACAACCGAGGTCGTAATATGTTTAGTTTGTGTTTTTGTGTATATATAAAAGTTTGTTTGTATATTGTTGTTGTCTTTTAGCGTGGCTGTAGTGTGCGTGTGTGTGTCTAAGTGTGCCTGAAGTTTACTGTCAGGTATGAGTGCCTACAAGAACCTTCTTCTTTAACAGGGATTGATTTATCGGATTGGCTGCGACTGAGGCCGGGCGGTATAAAAGGAGAGCCATGACGTCTGCAGGCTGCAGGGGGAACCCCCATCTCCCTCCTGTCCCAACCACCATGCCACGCTGCGCCACATGTTCTTTTGTGTTAAGATTTGTATTTCATTTCAATCATTTTGTTGGTATGAAGTAGGGGTGACTTCTTAGTTTGATTACTCTAATTTTTCTAGTAACCCTTAATAAGTTAATTTGTAACTTAGTTTCCTTAGTTCCTCAGATTATCCTACTTTATTTTCCGAGTTGTTTCTGAGTTAAGTTCGTGGTCACCCTGAGGTAATTTCATTACTTGGAAATTTTGGTTATCTTTTTTTGTAAATAAATCATTATATTTGTTTTCCTTCAACCTTGTGGTCCCGTGGCTGCTTAGGATTTAGGGGAAATGGATTATCATGTTGTGTTCTGGCTACCCCTAAACGGGCATAACAATGACAGATTAAAAGTAATATCAGAATTAAAAAAAATCTGTTAATAAAATAAATACATGATCAAAGAGAACATTATCATGGATAATTACACTTTAAGAATATATATTGAACATTTTAACTGCTACAGAGATGTCCTCCCTAACTGATATATATAACTCTTCTCCGTCTTCATCTAGCAGTTTAGACAATTACCTGTCTCTGAGATATTTAATAAAAGATTCCAAATACTGTAAACTAGTTCTTGTTCAGCTCTAAGTGTATATAAGTGATCTTTTCCAAGGGTATAAACAAAGACATTTCATTAGACCACCATATGTAGCTGGGATTCACACTGTTCTTCCAAGTTAAAACTATTAATCATTTTGCTTTTAAAAGAATGACATCTGCAAATATTTTTCTTTTCTTTTTATATTTTGACCTTTTAGAGTAAATGCCTGGTATAAAAAATACTTAGATTCCAATCATGAGTGAAAAGATAAAAACTCATGCTTTACTGAACCTGCAACTATATTCCTTCATTTTTAGGGCATTTCCAGATTCAGTGACAGAATAAGTCTGGTATTGCAGGATTATACCTGTTGAGCTTTTCTGGCGTGATATATACTCTCATTAAAGACTTAAATTGAACATGTTTGAAATGTTCATTTGTTGATTGAGTCTGTGCTTTACTGCAAACCTTATCACATTCTTCATGAACTATTTCCCCTTAAAGATCATTTCTCTATGCAATAGGTTGGTTTTCTGAGAATTTGATGGAAATCCCTTCAAGCTCTCTTGAGCTACTGCAATCACAGGCAAAGTTGACCTCAAAACTAAATGACATTTACCTTTGAACCCTAAAATCTTACCAGTTTATCCTTGAATCTAAGAGGACGCTTGGTCAAGTTTGAAGAATATCTCTAAAAGACTTTTCAGTCCAGATGGGAATTCATACATGTGAATGGAAAACCTCAAAACTTTTTGTTCTTCCTTTGCTGTTGCCAGCATGCAGGGTCAAACAGTACTGACCTGTGTGGGAGTCATTAACGGCTGCAGACGGATGTTCAGAACACTCAAGGGTTAGTAACAGGAAATATTTACATTTTTTTCAGTTTGTATGGTTGATTTTTATTTCAGTCAAAGTGGCGCCCACTCTGCTGTGTCAGTAGGACTGATTTACAAATTTCTTTCTAGAGTACATATTAGGTTTCTGCTTGGAAAAGGAAAAAGTTAGGCTTTTTAACAAATTCCTGGCAGCTGTGATGGAATAATCCAGACAAATACCATTTAAATGTAGTCATAACAAATAAAGTGGTCTTATTTTGTGGTTGGTGTTGGCTAACAATTTCCCGGACTTAGAGTTCATTCCTTAGATTGCAATATTTACAATTAACTATTAGATTTCCCCAGAGCATGGTCCATCAGCAGAGACAGTTTTGACAGGCTGTCTCATTGCTTGTCATCAGCATTAAGGGTTGTCTTTCCTGATAACGAAACAGACTTAATGTTGTGTAGATCTACATTTTGAAGGCAAAGCTTTACAGCAATGATGCTCCAATTCCTGTGATTCTGGTAGGCTCTTTGCTGATAAACTCCAGTTCTACTCAGAATTGAATCAATATCCTGTAATCTCTCACTGTAAGGAAAAGACTGGAAATCATTTTTCAACTTTTTAAAGCAACATTAAATATACACTTGCCAGCCACCTCATGATGTGCACCCTTTCAACTCCTTTTTAATGCAAATAACATATCAGAAAATCCCATGGCAGCAACTCAGTGCATTCAGGCATGTATACATGGTCAAAATGACCTGCTGAGGTTCAATTCGGAGCATCAGAGCTGCAGTTCTCCACGCTTCTCTGCTCTTGCTTTAGGACAGTTTTCCAACCATTGTAGCTATGATAGTGATTAATAAAATAATTATTCCATGGAGAATGTTTTTTTCCCCAGACTCAAACCTCACATAGCTGTTAACAGGAAAAAAAAAATTATAGAGGTGTCAATCATAAAAATCTAATTAAAATTAAAACCTCAAATGTAGGAACACCAAAACATCAGATAATTAGATGTGGTCTCTTAAATATCAGATCACTGAAATCCAAATCTTTGGTGAATGACTTTATATCAGAAAATCACATTGATTTATTCTGTTTAACTGAAATGTGGCTGTGCCAGGAGGAATGTCAGTTTAAGTGAATTAACTAATCCCAGTCCTTTAAATACTAATATACCACAAGACACAGGCCGTGGTGGTGGTGTAGCAGCTATTTATCCTTCTCGTCTCCTTATCAATCCTAGACCCAAGGCTAATTACACTTCTTTTGAAAGCCTTGCTCTAAAGTTCTCATACTGATTCAAAAACCTGCCAGCCTGTCTTATTTGTGATAATGTACCGTCCTCCAGGGACTTATTCTTAATTCTTATCAGAGTTCTCTGAATTCATACCAAACTTGATCCTTAGCTCTGATAAAATACTCATTGTGGGTGACTTTAATATCCATGTTGACAAAGACAATGATAGCCTTAGCTCAGCTTCTATGTCCCCAATAGACTCAGTTGGTTTTATTCAGGCTGTTTGTCAGTGTTTTAACCACAATCTCGATCTTCTTCTAGCATACAGCCTTGATATTAATGAACTAAAAGTCTTTCCCAAAACTGCTTTGTTATCTGATCACTCCTTAGTAACTTTTAACGTCCTCTTAGGGATTTTGTATTGTGTAATAAAACAGTGGGCGGCACGGTGGTGCAGCATGTAGTGCACGTGCCTCACAGCAAGAAGGTCGTGCATGCATGGGTTCTCTCTGGGCACTCCGGCTTCCTCCCACAGACCAAAAAACATGCTCATTAGGTTAATTGGTCACTCTAAATTGCCCTTAGGTATGAGAGTGAGCGTGAATGGTTGTCTGTCTCTATATGTTGCCACGCAATCGACTGGCAGGGTGTACCCCGCCTTTTGCCCAATGACAGCTGGGATGGGCTCCAGCCCCCCTGCAACCCCGAAAGGGATAGTCGGTATAGAACATGAATGAATGAATAATAAAACAGTGATTGGTAGAAATCTGTCCAATGGTGCTGTGGCTAAATTTAAAAAGGCCATTCCTGCTGCCTTAAATTCAGCACATTGGCCAATTGATAACTGTGATTTTAATTATAGCCCCTTAGCTGGATCAGCTTGTCGATAGCTTTGCCAGTCTACTAAGATCCACTTTGGACTCAATTGCCCCGCTGAGACAAAAAAAAAACTATTACACGTCAAAGAATAGCTCATTGGTTTAGTTCTAAAACTTGTGCACTTAAACAAGCATCCAGCAAGTTAGAGACTGTGCCACTCCAATAAAAGGGAGGAGTCTCTAGAAGTAGTTTGGGAGGCAGAGTCTTCACTTATCAGGCTCCTCTTCCCTGGAACCATTTATCAACCACAGTTCAGGAGGCAGACACCCTCTCTACCTTTGAGGCTAGACTTAAAACATTCTTTGATAAAGCTCTCAGACTGCCGGGGAGATCTGGCACACTGGACTCTATCCCTCTCTCTCCTTCACACTCTCTCTCCATATATGCATTTGCCCATTTTATTTGCCCCTGTACTCATTTCTGGCTCTTGTCTTGCAAGTGGCCTGGGATCCTTGATGTAGACTACCTGCTGCTGTGAAGTTACAAAGCTTCAACAGCTACAGATATAATAAATATCTGGCCATTTCTTTAGCCCATTCCAGTTTATAATCATTAAAGTTGTTAATGTAGACATTAGCATGAGCTCCCTATCTATGGTTGATTATAAATCCATAGTAACTACCTTTACAACCATACAGACATGATGTCCCTCTTGAAAATGAGGAACCTCAAGAGAAGCCACTTGAATTTATACTCAACAGAGACAAATGTGGTGGGAGCGGATTTATGGTCTGGGTGTCCATAAGTTTGTCACTATCATAAATTCTTATTTTCAGTCCTTTGCCCGCCCCCTCCCCCCAAATAATAGACAAATATGACAAAGACAGATCTGATTGGCCCATGGATCAGTAACTAGCTTTACTTCTTACTTTAGCCAACTTGTCTCTGCCCACCTCCCTTCCTCAGCCCAAACACCCAACACAGCATAGTGTGGATGGCTGTTCATCATGAGAATGGGATCCGCAATCAAGATTTCCTACTGCTAAACAAAGTTTTTTTTCTTGCTGCCATGATGGAGGGATTTATGATTGGCCATATGGATTCATGTTGGGTGATGTACAGCTACACTATGATGACCCCACCTACTTTGAAGAGGTACTGACAAAGTCAATACCGTAACCGAAAACAAAGCAGGAAGTATCCAAACAGTGAAGGGTTGAGCTCAGTTGGGCGATTCCACAAATGGAAAAGCATCACTAGTAGGTTAAACAGGTTTGCTCTGAGCATAAGAGTACGTCTATGCACAAAAAAAGTCTCCAGCATCAGGACTTCTCCCTCTTCCCCTCTTCACAGTGGCAGTAGCTGCCTAAAATTTCTCATTTTCCCTAGCCCCCCCAAACAGACCTACCAGTGTGACATCCTGCCAGTGTTTCATCAGCAGTTTAAACCCGGGTTAGTCACTTTGGCCCGATTGATATTTATTGATATTTTGATATCATAATTGATATGTAATTGATATTTATAAAGTTCAGACTTAGAGAAATGGTCAAATTATGTGCATGGGGTGCATGTAACACTGATACAAGGTGTACTGGGTGGCTCAAGAATGGAGTAGACATTATTTTGTTCCCTAAACTTCACATAAACCCAGCAAAGTGTCTCCTCTGGATTACACTGACAGACCATGCAGTCAGCTCATCATAAATAATATCAACAAGGATGCCTACATCTTGAACAAGGCAACATAGTCAGCTGTACAATTAGACAGGATAAAAAATTACGTTTTTTAATAAACATCACTGAGAAGAAAACTTTGCATTGTAGCTTTACCTTCAGTAAGCTAATTGCTGCTAATGTTATGGTCAGTTTCCCCCTTGTTACATTAGGCCATGTAACAAGGTCAACTGGTCATTCTTTTCACTTCTTTTTAGTGTTTCTATTACATTATTATCTGAAATCGCTGTTACTGTAGCAATACAATTTACACATACATTCCAAAGACAGATAAAGGCTGGCTAATGCTAATGCTATTCATTCAGAGAAAATATGCTTCCCACATATATATATATTACTCATATACATATTTTTTACCCTGAACATGAACAATGCTTGTCTTTGATGTTGTTGTCTGAAAAGATGACAACATCAAGATGAGATTTCTTCCTCTCGTACCGAGATCTGTAAATTCTTGCCTCCATCTCGGTCTTGTTACCCTTCACTTCTGCCTCCAAATTCTGAATATGTCTTTCTTCAGCATAGAAAAGACCTTTTTGATGGCTTCTGTGTGAAATAAGGCTCTTCTGTCCCCAAAAATCCTGTATAGCATCCTTTGATATGTCTTGGGTGTTGACAAATGCCATTGTTACTTAGTGCAGTGTGCCATTTGTTTGTCCAAGTGCATTAGTGCAGGGCAGGGCAGGGCTTAATGATCAGTTGTTGACATCATGGCTGACAACCAGTCACCACAGAAAAAAAATCATCAACAAATCAGAATGGACTGGGCCTAAGTTGGTAAGGTGGCCTAAAATTGACTCTAACAGAGCACCTCGGAAATACCGAAAATACAGGTGAATCAGAGTTATTCTGTATACGAGAACTAGAGGGTTTTTGACCATTAGTGATTGTAAACATGCTCTAGCAGTCATCATAAATTCATATGAACTTATATTAAGGCAAAAATATGGGCTCTTAAAGAAGCAAAAGGTTAAGTGTCAATCAGTGCTACACATTTTCTGTTTTATGTTGACCAAAACAGACCAAGGAAGATAACGAGTCTATATTTATGTGTTTGTTCTTCATAAAAAAGAGATTACAGATGGACTATTGAGCCAGTGATAAGCAGCAGACATACACAGATAATTGAAACCTCAGTGCAGGATGCACACACACAACTGTAATCACCTCAACTGGAGAAGGTAGATTGTTTTCGTAAGTAATGCTTATTCAACACATGTAGTGGATAAAATGGATTCACATTAGGAACAAGACAGAGACAAATGGCAAGCCGTTGCTCTCTGCTATAGCACCTGTAGATGGGTGGTATCACAGTTCTGAGCAAATATCATGACTCCAGTTGCTGTTGCTTAGCACAGTGCTCACTTTACAACACAGAGAGAGGAAAAATCCATCTACAGCTTTTACATGTGAGAATGAAGACTGGATTCTTCTGCTACTGCCCTGCCCTGATCCCCAGCAGGGAAACCACTAGAATTGTCCTGCTTTTTGTGCTCATTGCTCTGTACATGCTGGCTGGTGCTGCAATTTTTTCGTATTTGGAGAGGCCAGCAGAGCTTCGGGCCCACCAGCTCTGGTCCAAGAGGCTCAAAGACTTTAGAGAGGACCACAACATCAGCAGTGAAGACCTGAAGTCTCTGTTACTCCACTACGAGGAGGCGAGAATGGCAGGCATCCGAGCAGAGCGAGGAAGAGCCCTGTGGGATCTTCCGGGTGCTTTCTATTTTGTGGGAACTGTTGTCTCAACAATTGGTAAGTCAAAAAGAAAGTGACACTGGATATACTATGGAATATGAGGCATAATGTATTTTTAGGGATTTACTTTTAGTGGAGCAGTGGCTCATAACTAATCTAGCCCAGTTCCATCACCACCTCTTTGGTGAGAAAATCACAGCTTATGGATCCCAAATTTTTCAACCGTATTTATTTAGTGGAAAATATTGCAGTTTGGACCAAAGGTGGAACCTGCCAAAATAAAGAAGTGAATTTGGCTAATGATTCCAGAGCTTTGCTCCAAAACACAGGCCAGACTATACAAGTTAAGCATGTTTTTTTGATGACAAAATTAAAATAATATTGACTATATATCTGATAATGACCAGACAGCAAGCCTAGCATGTTTGATTTTTGTTCTTCCTCTTCTGTCAGGTCAGAAGCATTGTCCAATGAGAGCATAAAGCACTCTGCATGAGCAACAATCACAGCTGTAAACAAAGTTGTTGTCTTGGGATGAAATAATGAGACGGAGAAAGCTCTAAAAACAAAATCCCTGCCTGTAAGATGAGTTGCAAAGAGACTATCACCAAAAACTGAAGAAGAGAAATATCAAAGAAGAGCACCGTTTTACCTCAGTAACTTTTGGCATTATGCATCAAGCTGACATATAATTTATCATATTTTTGGTCGTGAGCTATGGTAAACGACAAAATGAATGACATTGCAAATAAAGGCAGCTGAAGTTAGTTTCAGCTGTAGTAGAGATGCTGACATCTTAAAACAAAAGGAGCCAGTCATCTAATTATGGTGCGTCCTGGTTGCTTCCCATTGGAGATTTTCTAAGTACTCCTAACTGGGAGGACATCCTGAGCAGACCCAGAACTTTTTGGAGGGATCTGAGTATCTCATCTGGCAAGAAAAGCTTCAAGATCCCCTCATTGAGGCTGACAAACATCACAGAGGTTGTAAAACTGTGTGAGGGACATGGATGTCTTTTATTGCCTAAATGTATATCTTTGCAGTCTGGTTCAGAATAAGATGTAAAATAAAAGGCTCTCACTGTACGGGTAGCAATTATTTTGTATTACCCAGTTGTTTCTATTTGATTGATGATTAATGGTTTTAAAAGGTAAGGACGTGATAGACGTAGCAACATATCAGAATAGCTAATGGTCAACAGCCTCAAGTCACGCTTCAACACAGCCTCTCTGTGAGTAGGTTTATCTAAAGCTTGGTTGAAAGTGTTTACAGTATGACAGTGTCCACAGCCTCAACAATGATCCAAGGCCTCCTTTGATAATCAAATGATGGACACTGTATGGCCTCCACCAGCTCTTTCTCCAGCCATTGTTATTAATTAAGTTTTCTGCCATGTTTTTTCACATCATTTAATTCAGCTGGTGCAGAGATTAAGACCTTGAACACATTTAATTGTGGTGTTAAATGTCATAGTAATGTAAATGTTGTCAGAGCAAAGCAGACAGGAGGGGATCCTGAGATAAGCACTCTGTAACACACAGAACCAGAAAATAGTCTGGAAGGTGAAGGACTGTAAATCAAATCAGGAGTCCCAAGAATCACAAAGGGAATCGTAATTATTCTGCAGAATAATGAAAGATTAACACCTCTTTCATCAGCTTTCTCAGTCTGACTGCCACCACCAAAAGGTCCAGGCAGGGGAGAGTAATGAAGAGAAACCAATAAAACAGAGACCGGCTACTCAGATGCATGGATAACATAAGGATCCCTTAACAACCAGTCAATGTCATTTTTGCACATCTTTAATGTTTACACATGACTGATAACAAAAACACATTACACAGGACAAAAGACACCACATTGATCTCATGAAAACCACATGACTCAACTCCCCAACAGTCAATCAAAATCAATATTTTGCCTGAACCTATGAAGGACGATTCTGCCTTTGAGATTCAGAAATGAACCAGTGTCATTTCTCAGAATCAATGTACAGCCCTCCACATGTCTCCGCTATCTTTAGTGTATTTCTGTCACTGTGGAAACTAGACAGTCGGCAGGATGTAGCAGGATCAATTTCCTTTATGAAACAACTTCCGTTCCTACTGACTGCAATCATTTCCTTATGTAAGTACATCCTGGCTTTGCAACACATCCCTGTGATCTCATTTTTTGTGTGGGGTTAATTTATTGTCTTCCTGTGATTCATTTTTGATCACAATTGTATTGTGCTGCCTTTTCTCACTTTTCTTCTGGAAACACTGGCCCACGCTTATGAGATCAGTGTTGCTGATGCCCCATGACAGCAGTTAATCTAAAGTGTTCAGAGTGAATCACAGGTTCTATTTTGATGTGTTGTGGGGTTCGGGGGGATGACTGTTTTTGGTTTGTGTGCATCACTTTAACAAACCAGTGTAATGACCAAGGGTCCTAGATTAAATAAATCTACTGCATGATGTTTTGATATTCAATATTTCCAGACTTATAGTCAGTATACATGCATTTCTCTCTTTATTAAAAAAAAATCTGAATAAAATATCTAAAAGGAAAAAGTGTGAAGAAAGAAAGAATTTCATCCAGGTAATGGTCTTACTAAAACACCCCAAACTAAATCCAGATATGTTAGGCCAATACATTGGCAGTAAATATAGGCAAAAATGGCCTATCATCAATAAAATTATCATCTAATCATTAATATGCATTCCAAATAAATATGCCATTATTTGTCATGCAGCACATAGGCCAACCTGATGGAAAGATTGGGCAATCTTAATTGCTTTTTGTGCATGAAATATTTGAAGCAGCTGCTGAAATGTTTCTTGTTTTAAGGTCATGAGTCACATTAACTGAACGCCGGGCTGATTCCCATCAACTCCTCCTGGGCTTGAGTGTGGGAAGTCAAAGGAAGGATGGAAACAGCAGCCTCCGCTCGTCTGAGGGGGTCTCAGCCTATCAAACTGTCAGCCAATACATTTTTAGAATTCCTCCATCCGCTTTGATTCCTTTGAATGAACTTTAATCCTTGATAGTATTTCAACATGGGATTGCAGCCTATAAGAATCCATTACAAACAACCTGACTATGGGGGTGAGGGGGCATCTACCTCTGCAGTAAAAAATGTTCTCACATGTTCATGTATAAGCCAGACAGAGTGCCTGTAAGGGCTGAATGATTATTTTCCTTTTGTGATCTCAGTTGTAATTTTTATATAAAGAAAAAGACTTCATGAACAATAGACAGTTCATTTATATTTACATTTACATACATTTCAAATTTAAACCCATCATGCTTTTCAGACAAACACCTTTGGAAATAATATACAGTTGTGTCCAAAATAATAGCTAGCAATCACTAGCAAGATAAATCACTGTTTTTGTTAGAATTTCAACTTCTACACTGCAAGTAAGTTTCTAGAAGGTTTAGTAAAGGTATAGAAAACCAACAGACCCAACAGGCATGACGTGCATGCTGCTGATTCTGTGAAACTGAATCATTAACTGAAAGGGGCGTGTTCAAAAAAATAGCAGTGCTGAGTTCAATTAGTGAGGTAACTGATTGTGTGAAAAAAATAGGTGTTAAACAGGTGGCCCTTATTTAAGGATCAAGGCAACTGACGCTGCATATGCTGGCTGTGCATTTGTCCTTGAAAAACAGAGTAAAATGGGTCGTTCAAGACATTGTTCAGAAGAAGAGCGTTCTTTGATTAAGAAGTTAATAAAAGAGAGAAAAACGTATAAATAAGTTCAGAAAATGATAGGCTGTTCAGCTAAAATGATATCAAATGCTTTAAAGTGGCAGCCAAAACCAGAAAGGTGAGGAAGACAAAGAAAAACGACTATTCAGATGGATCAGAGAATAACCAAAATGGCAAAGGCTCAGCCAGTGATCAGCTCCAGGATGACCAAAGAAGATCTAAGGTTGCCTGTGAGTACTGTAACAATCAGACGACGTCTATGTGAAGCCAAGCTACCAGCAAGAAGCCCCCGCAAAGTCCAATTGTTAAAAAAAGACATGTGCTGAAGCCGTTACAATTTGCCAAAGAACACATTGACTGGCCTAAAAAGAAATAGTGCAATATTTTGTGGACTGATGAGAGTAAGATTGTTCTTTTTGGGTCTAAGGGCCACAGACAGATTGTCAGACGACCTGAAAACACTGAATTCAAGCCACAGTACACAGTGAAGGCAGTGAAGCATGGTGGTGCAAGCACCATGATATGGGGATGTTTCTTGTACTATGGTTTTGGTCCTATTTATCGCATACCAGGGATCATGGATCAGTTTGAGTACATCAGAACACTGGAAGAAGTCATGTTGCCATATGCTGAAGAGGAAATGCCCTTGAAATGGGTGTTTCAACAAGACAATGACCCCAAACACACCAGCAAGCGAGCAAAATCATGGTTCCAGACAAACAAAATTCAAGTAATGGAGTGACCAGCACAATCCTCGGACCTTAATCCCATAGAAAAGTTGTGGGCTGACATAAAAAATGCTGTTCATGAGGCAAAACCAAGCAATGCAGAGCAATTGTGGAACGTAGTACAATTGTCCTGGGCTTCAATACCTGTTGACCGGTGCCAGAACATCATCTATCACGCCTTACTAGAAGAACCCAAGCTGCCCCCGTCTCTGCCAGACCAAAAGTGAACATGGCTTCACCAGTGTGGCTGTTTTTCTCAGTGGGAGCAGATAACAATAGTATTGCTGTTTACACAACCTGTTCGGCGAGAATTCTGAGAGGAGGAGAGAGGACTTCAAGTTTTAACACAACAGATCTTATAGCTCACCTGAAAAGTCACCATAGCGGCGAAGCGCTATTGAAAGAAGACGAAGCAGCCGCGGTAGCAGCTAGCGTGCTAACACTAAAAATGGCAACACGGAGCGTGGATGTCCTCATCAACAGGCATTTGAAACCTGTAAAAACTTTTTAAGAGACAGTGAAAGGCTAAATCCATTAATGACAAAGGGATGGAGTTCATAGCGCTCGACGACCAGCCCTTGTCTGTCGTTGAGAGCCTGGGTTAATAGTACATTTGGAGCCATGTTACAACCTCCCAAGCTGTTGCTTTTTCTTGGATGTATCCCTCAATGCCCTCTAAGGTATCATTGCCACACACATCCATAACTTGATAACATAACACGTAACAAGAACAGACTACACATAAGTTTTACCACAGACATATGGACATCTGATGTTAGTTAATGGCTCGGGGTTGGATCAAGATTTCAACATTTAAAAAAATGATATTAAATACAAAACTATGAACTTATCGGTATCGGTATCGGTATCGGTATCAGTATCGGCCATGAGAAGCAGGGAATTATCGGTTTTCGGTATTGGTTGAAATTTTTTATATCGTGTATCACTATCACAGATCAGTCTTATCAAGGCATGGTATGACGTAGCAGTTAGACCCTGTTGTTAGCCATTAGCGTAAGCTAAGTTTCAGTCTTTAGACTATTGTCTTACATTAAATCATACACCACAGATGTATCATTTACCACTTATATGTGACATGAACCTCGTCAACGACAATCCCCAACAAGTTTTCCCAGTAAACTTCTGAGGAGAGCATATTTCATCAGGTGTCATTGAGTAACCATGACTCCAGGCTACCATACTACATTGTTCGTGCAGCATTTCCACATCTCTCCAACTTTCCCATTTTCCCAGCAGTGATCCCCGGTCGGGAGAAGAGCAAAAACATGATTTCCGATAAGAAAAGCTTTAAATGACGTTCCTTGCTCCTCTTTTAAAGTAGAAATTCAGTCCATTTCTGATCAAACTGCAGAGATTGCTGCATCCACAGAGACTGCTTCAGAACCTGCCATTGTTTTCAAACATGCAGTCACTTCCTGCTGTTGCCACATCTGCAGCTCCCACCTCTCTCCACAGGTGGACAGGTCTGAAAGCACAAGGCTTTAACAGTGCGTTTATCTCAGTCCTTACTTTCTCTTGCATCACAGCAGTGACAGGGATAGAGAACCTGAGTGTGAAGTCTGCACAGTCAAGCCACATCCACAGATAAACGAGGATCTGGTCATTCTTTCAAAATTAAACACCATAAATTCTCTGTCATTCAAGAGGGGGATTTTTTTTTTCTCGGGTGCCAAGGGGGTAAAGTCCATATACTTACCTGTTGGAGCTCTTGCGTCTTGCCAGCTGCCTGGTTTGCAAGTCCTGAACATGTCCTGTGTCCAAAAAAGTCCCATATATATATATATACATAGATATTTCTGTAATTGTTAGAACACCGGCACGTAGAAGCTCTCTAACCAAAATGATATTTTTAAAACATAATTATTATTTTATCCATGATTTTTTTTATTTACTGTTTAAAAAAACACTAAAGGTTATTATTAGTTATTGACTAAGAGGTCAAACTAAAGTTATTTACTTGCATTCCTGAACAGAAACAGTTTTAGTGGTGATCTCTGATCCCTGATCACCTTCCATGATGAGGGAAATGTGTAGCTTGTTAGACACTACTGTGCTGCTTGATTATTAAAACAACAAAGCGACTTAAAAGTTAGTTGACCCAGAAAACAACAATGCTACCACAAAGCTTCCCATTACTGAAAATCACACATCTAGGTATGCTACAGAGATAATTCTGCTGACCTAACTTCTGGCCCTGCATTGACTAACATAAAGATAAAGTCCTGCTGACAGTAGAAAAAGCTGTGTTGAAGATCTACCTTGTGTAGTAGAGCATCCACTTCATGTCTGTGACTGGAGAGGCGTCTTCTGCAGCCTGAGAGGACACACTGACTCTGTATGCGTGTGATCAGTTCTGTGATTACTGAAAGAGATATCAAACAGACCATCGTTGATCATGAGTTAGTTATAAAAACAAGAAAACATGGGATTTTGGCCTCCATCAAGCAGTCCAGAACCAACAGCATGGCATAATTTCATCTTGAATCTAATGTTGAACATCATTTGATAAGACCATTATGCATACCCATGTTGCAGTTGGTGGAAAAGCAATATGGAGCAGTTCGGGAGGACAGCAGCATTGTGCTGGTGTACTCACCAAAAATCCTTGTTTTTTTTTAAGGGGGTTATTTTAGATCTCTGATTTTGTTGACAGAATTGACTTTTAACTTTAATTGTTTTGTTGCAGGATTTGGAGTGACGGCCCCATCCACCTTGACGGGAAAGATCTTGCTTGTTTTCTATGGTATGCTGGGGTGTTCTGCCGTCATTCTCTTCCTAAATCTCTGTCTGGAGAGAATAATTACATTATTGAGCTTCCTAATACTCTGGCTCCAAAGAAATGGAAACAGTCATGACGAACTGGACAGCAGAGCGAGTGATTGTGAGGAGAGGAAAGCATCTGTTTACTATGTTACTCTCATTGTCTCGGTTGTCGTCATGCTGGTTGCATGCGGAGCTGCTTCCCTTTATTCAGCCATGGAGGACTGGACATACCTGGAATCGCTTTATTTTTGCTTTGTGGCATTCAGCACCATGGGTTTTGGGGACTTTGTAAGTGGACAGAGAAAGCATCATGAGGACTCTTGGATGTATCAGGTAGCAAACTGTCTCCTGATGTTTTTGGGAATGTGCTGCACTTACTTCCTCTTTAACACTATCTCTGTGATCATTGAGCAGGGGCTGAACTGGATGCTGAGGACACTGGCCTGGATGTACAGTAGGATCAGCCACCATAGGCTACAGCTCAGACCACAGGTCAAACAGTGTTTTTTAGACTATGAGGCACATTTGTGTTATTATGAAAATGATAATCAGCTCAGACAGCAGATATCGGCAGTCTCCAGCTCTGGTCATGGAATGCTTTGGCGATCCTGTGTCCCCAATTCTATCGGTAAATGTCTTTGTGATGAGACCCCAGTAAAAACAGTGAGCAGCACAATTAGAGAGAGAGGAAACTTTGCAAAACAAGACCAGGATGAATGTTTATATCAAAATAATCAAATCTGCACAGGGCCACTACCCTCATCGTAACATTTTAACGTGGTTTTTCAGGCTCCTTCTTTCAGTTTTAGTAACTGCAACAGTATGTTCTCAATTGCAAATGTTCAGAAAACCTTGTTTTTGATATACTCAGTAACCCTGATCCAGCTGTTTATCTGAGAGGCTCTTTTAGAGCTCCTGCCTCTTTGAGGCTCCCTCTCCCATGTGGGCCTGGGCCATCTGATTGGTTAACTGGTCCTCTCTGCGGTAACTGATCAGTTAGTGCTGCTCTGTGCTGGACTTACTACTCTGAGCAAATGGGCTTAAACTGCTGAGAAAACAATATGGGACATCACACTGCTAAGTCTGTTCTTGGGGAACGAGTTATTTTAGGCAGCTACTGGAGCTCTAAAGCAGGGGACTTTTACTGTGGACTTCTTGTCTCCTGCATAGCAGTACTCTCACAGGTGAATAAAGCATTTAACACACGCAAAGGGGCATATAAAACTTATAAAAGCACAATATGAACTTTTTAAATTCAGTTAATCATCTACCACTAAATCATATATAAATGCCACCTTTGTGGTCACAGGGGAGCTGGAGCCTACCCCATGCTGACATTGGACAAGAAGCAATGTACACCATGAATTGCTTACCAGTCAATGACAAAGCTGACACATAGAAACCAACAACCATTACCACAAACACACTAATCCTGCAGGACAATTTATGATCATCAGGTAACTAGTGTATTTTTGGTTTGTTAAACGAAACTGAAGTATCTGCAGAAAACTCACATGTGCACAGGAAAAACAGTGTCCTAACTCAGTGAGGGTACATGGCAGGTTTCCCATGTGAAGGCAATACTTTAGAAGGGGATATACCCATGTGTTTACAGCCCCTTAAGTACGTTTTCAGATTGTTTGTCTTCAGGAGCCCTTATTATGCTGTTTAGATTTTTATATGCCCTAAAGTGTGTTTAACATGTCTCCTCTGCTTGATAGAGTACCTCTATGCACAGGACAAAATGCCTGTGCTTCAGACAAACTTACCAGTGTTTCGTCAACAGTTCAGGCCCACTGGCCCAATGTGGCATGCCCAATGCAGAGAATAGACCACTGAATGAATGCAGAGTCAGTGACAACATGGCACCGAGCACACTAAACTGACCAAGTGGTGAAGAGCTGACCAGTCAGCCATTTAGAGCAGATTTTGCCCACATAAGTCTGCCTTAAAGAGGCTGGAGCTGTAACAGAGTACCTCAGACTGAGAGAATACACCTGGATCAGGGATACTCTTCATAAAAATTAGAAACATACCCAGTATTCATCAAAGTGAATATATGAACCAGAGATAAGGCAAAATGTGGGCTGTTAATCCTTGCAGCTCTAGGCCTTTTGTACTTTTTTCAGTCCAATTGGGTTTTTATAACCATAATTGTTGTAGAGTCTCAACACCTTCAGTCAGCATGAAGTTAAAGGCATTATTGTTTTTTCAGAACAAACTGGGCTATAAGAATATTTATGCTGTAATGAAAAAAAACTTCCATGAATTTAGATAAATCATTATCATGATGTGTTCAAATGTCAAATCAAGAGAAGGAAAATCATTTTTCTTTGAAAATCTTAGATATATCCAGTTTGAAATATTTCATGATATATACAGTTTTGTCATTTTTCTTATTGTGCTTTTGTAAATAGAAAAGAAAATGAACAAACTAATCAGATATAGTCGCTAATGTTAAGGAGGCTGTTAAGTGTATGAAATATGGTGTGCCTTGAAACTTCGGACTGGGGTGTGCCTTGGGCAAAAATTGTGAAAATCACTGATCTAAGGCATTGTTATAGCAATTAACTCATCACATCCCAGCACTTTTCTATAATCAGCAGTGAGGCAGTGTAATATGTGCTTTATAAAGCCCAGGATACTTTATGTCTAATTTGAAAATGTATTGCTTCCTCTTGAAAACTTAATGTGTTTAACAGCCTGTTTCAGATCTATTATTTTTATGTAAAACTTTATTTCAATTTTTTTTTTTGCTAAGTATAAAAATGTAAAATTACACTAGACAGCTTACATGACAGAGTCAGTTATTCTCACAAGTGTTCCTACATGGTGTCTTTATCACTGTACTGAGCTCATCATGAATTGAAACAGTCATTCCTTTACAGTCTGCTGAAAACGTGTCCGAGCTGAGACACAAACAAGATGTCAAGAGTTCAGCGTTGTTTTTCCCTGATGAAATATTAAGGATGAGGTTTTGGTTTGTCATCAGAGGATGTCTGCATGCATTCCTTTCCTTTCTATTACAGACACAAACACATATAAGTGCAGTGACTAATCGCTTCCATAAAGGGCCTTTGAGAGGAAATACATGAGCAATGTCTCCCTCTGTTGGTTTGAACAGTTCAGGAGTGAAATAAGGGGAGACCCACAGTTAAACCACTTAATCAAGTAGGACAGCTTGACCATGGCAAAAAAATCAGAATTACCATTATTTTAATAGATACTGAGATAATGATTATAATACTGAATTACTTACTTATTTTACAAGATGCAAAACATGCAGTTAATGAATTTAAATACTCTAATACTACAGTTTTGAACATTAAGAAACAAGCAATAGTTTAAAAAAAATATAAGTGAAAAATACAAACGCCTGTAAATAATGATATCTGGAAAAAAAAAAAGACAAAACAAGCACAACATGTCCTGTGGTACAGTAAAGTTTAACCTTGATTACTGTTTTCATAATTGTGGGAGGCAGTGATTGTAATTGAAATTGAAGCTTGATTAATTGCTCAGCTCCACTCAATAGTTTAAATAAACCAATGCGCTTTTATTCATCAGGAAGACATCACTTACTTAGAGATTATCCTCTTCTCATATGAATCTGATTTGAGGGCATGAGGTGAACAGTCACAATGGCTTATTGCCACTTCTATGAATTAAACAGAAATAGAAAAAAACAATGGTAATTGAAAGTTTTGTTTTTAATATCAAATTTTTAATATTCTTACTTTTAGAAAGAATCCTAAAAAGAAAGAATATTAGACTCTTAAACATTTTGTAAAGATTTTTTCCTTATTCCAGTATTTTCCTTGTGTTCATCAGTTAAGCATTGGGATGGGAATTAATAAGGTTTGAAAATACCAGTACCATTATTGATTCTGCTTAATGATCCAGCTCTTCAGTGATTCAAGCCTGTGGCTTTCATGTGTTAAAATAGTAAGCCTACAGACAATTTCTGCATCAATGTCAAACACATGGTATTAATGATACCTAACATACAGCCCCACGTATATGTCATATGATAAAAACAGGTAAAAACAGGCAATGTTCTGTTTATTGATAAAGGCTGACTTCTTATGTATTCAAATCAGGTGCTCAGGACGGAGTTTGCATGATCTTTTGAAGGATTGCTGTTTCTGTTATTCTGATTTCTTCTACGTGGCAAACGATGCTAATTTTGATTCTACTTTTTCATACATCCTCTGATGCTCTAACTTGGACACAATATCAGGGTTGTATCCTGTTGTCAACAGGTGTTTCAAGTCTTACAACATACACCCTCCACCAGGTGACCCGACCAGGGTTGATCAAGCCCCGGCCTGTGTCCAAGTGGCATACTGCTGCTGACCCCACTGCTCTCCCCTTCTCAGCCACAGCCATCTAGACGCCTTCTCTGCTGCCTCGAGGTTGCTATTAGTGGCTCTGCCTCTGTCTCAGTCCAGTGATGCCCAGGGTTCCATAATCCTTGCTTGCTTGAGAGAATGGCTGGCAATCCCCCTGCAGCCCACCTCCACTGGCATGCATCTGGTCTTCAGTCCTCCACAGGCTCCTGGTACTTTGCTCTCTTCCTTTAATGTGCCTCTTCCATAAACTCCTCCCATGACACGGTTAGTTCCAGTAGAACGAGTTGCCTTGAGACCTTGGAGGCCAAGATGATGTCTGGTCTCAACGAGGTCTGGGTGATGTGAGATGGAATTGTCAGCTGCCTTTCTAGGTTGACTGCCACCACCCAGTCACGTGCCATGGACAGCAAACCAACAGGACAGTGTTTGGGTCTGTCCATTGGCCTCTTTCCTTTCCTGACAAGCTCAATTATTCTGGCTGTGGCGTGGGTGTATCTGCTGCTGCTGATCCTCTTGCTGATTGAATCAGCGATGGATTTGAGGACCTGGTCATGCCAACAGAAATAACACCCAGACTAGTGCCTTGGAGCAGCTACTCAGGATGTGCTGAAGTGTGCCTGGCTTAGAACACAGGGGGCATGCAGGTGTGTCGACTTTGCCCCATGTGAACCGGTTGGATGGGCTAGGGAGGACATCATAGACCCCCTGGATCAGGAACTTGATCCTCTGGGGGTTCCACTTCCACATGTCCTGCCAGGTGACACTCCACTTCCTCCCTGTCCTCACAACAATCCCTTCACCAGACACTTTGGTGTCTCTTGATCCTGTGTACTGCAGGTGTTCTTGTGCCACCATGAATTCCTCCTTGACTGAGCTGAATGGAAACCTGAGCTTGTTGCTGTTCCCAAACAGCCCAGTGTCACTGCATGGCAAGCCTAGCCATCTGTGCAGGTATCTGCTCACCTTACGCTCCAAGCCTTCCACGACTGTGACGGGAACTTCATAGATAAGCAGTGGCCAGAGGGTTCTTCAGAGGATCCCATGCTGATAAACCCAGGGAGCCCAGACTTGTCCAAGGTCAGTACAAGTGGTCTTGATGGAGTCTGAGTCCTTCAGGCTGCAGTTGAGGACCTTCCAGAGTCTCTTCACTGGTTTTTCTGTGACAGACGGTATCTGGTCTTTACCCAACCTAAAGCAGAACTTGTCGGTGACCCTCCCCCTCTTCAGAACTCAAGGACCGGGACTTTGCAGGTTATAAAAACTCATACATGTCCATGTCATGAGTTTCTCCAGCCCCTGGAGGATCCTCCTGGCTCCTGGCACTGCAGTTGTTGTCACAGTCAGGTCGTCCATGAAGGCTCTGATGGGTGGTTACTGTACTCCTGACTTGCTAAGAGGCCCTCGGCACTCCTTTTCTGCCAACTTGACTAGCAAGGTCATTGCCAGCGAAAAGAGGGTCACCAAGATGGTACAGCTGGTGATAATCCCTACCTCCACCTCCAGTGCCAGTCTAATGTTGTTTGGTCAGAAGAGACTCTCAACTGAAACTTGCTGTAGTAGTCCAGGATTAACTCTGTCATCTTCTGGGACGTGGTGCCTCTCCAGTGCAACTTCAGCCAGCTTGTGAGATATTGAGCCATAGGCATTGTTAAGGTCAAGCTACAGGACTTTTAACACACTTAATGCAGTTCTGGGTTTTGCACAGATGCAGTTAAACCATCCATTAGATCTATAAATGTGCTGCACTGCCATATACTGTATCCTGCACTTGGATCTCGCTGTCTCTTAGCCAGAACTATTTGTAATTTTATCTTCAGCTAGAGGTGCTTACAGAGCACGACCCTTTGCCAAGGCATTTCTGACATTCTTAGCCAAGTTATCAGTTAAAATATGGAAAAATGCCCTGCTTCACAATGTTAACCAATCCTTACAGATTCAGATCACCACCAAAACTCAGTCACTTCTCCCTTATGTTATGACCAACATTCCCTGACAATTTTTATCAAAATCTGCTCAGAATTTTTCATTTGAACTTGCTCACAGTCAAACAGACAGATAAACGCCATCAAAAACATTAACGCCTTGGCTGAGGTAATCAAAAGCAAAGTGGGAACAAAAAGCTCATGGGGTGAATGTCACTCTGTGTTGGCAGTGTGAGTTGTTTCTGCCATATTTTGTATTTTTTAAATTTAAACCCCCAAAATCACTTGTCATTTACATGAAAACAACAACTCATATTGTCCAAAATATCAACTTAAAACCCAAAAGTGTTTCAAGGAAAACTTACAGGCCAGTTTCATATCTGGCAGTGAATTCCATCTGCAAGATCTGCCACTTTTTAAGACCATCAAGAATCCATAATTGCAAATCATTTACAGTTTTGATTGACAATGGTAAATCATTTCAAAATAAAGGGGGGTGGCAGTTTTTCCAGAGTATCTTAGAGGGAAATTATACCATAATACGCCGTTTTGGCAGAAGAACACACCTGCCAAATTGTACACCTGCCTGTTTTGTTCTTATAAAGGCCATCAATTGTAAATATAGTGTCAAAGACAAGACAAATACAATACCACAATGTTACAAATCGTCCAAGCTTATTACGCTCTGTGTGTGAGGGTGAGGATTTCCACAACATGAAAGGACATTATAAGATAGAGGCATTTTTTGTAATAAGACACACTCTTATTAATTTAAGTTTAGTTAAGTTAAAGTTAAGTTAAGTCATAATTATGAGAAAGTAAGTCATAACTATGAAATACATACTAATTCATAATTATGAGATACAAAGTCATAATTGTCTGATTGTAAGTCAGAATTATGAGATATTATCTCGTAATTATGAATTAACTTTTCTTTTTAACTTTTCTTATATATTTTTTTATTCTTTTACTGGCGGGAACGGGCTTCCATACTCAATAGATGCCAACAGAGCACAACATAAATAAAAACATGAAGGCGCACAAAAATGTGAAATACATATAAAAATCACATGACAAATTCTTAAATAAAACAGGAAAAAAACAGTTAAAAAAAATGTCGAATATGTACATATTTGGAAATTATCGCTGGAATAAAGGCTTTGTGTGCAAACCTTCCTTTGAATTGTGTTTTCATTACCTTGTGTCGTGAAGTAGTCCCATGTTACTCAGGGCTGTATGCTCCGGAACAGTAGGCGGCGGTATACACCTCTGTGTGTCATGGCCGCAAACCAAACCAACAGAAGAAGACACCTTACCGGCGGAGGGATACATTTTTGCACAGCACGTCGAAGCCGGGCAATCCTGCATCACTGGATTACTTTCTCCACATATCCAACCGAATTATAGATTACAGTACGGCCCTGTAGACATCCAGTCCTTCTTTAGATTAGACATCTCCCGGGTTAGGGAATAGTCAAATCTAATCTTCGGTGTTTTCAGTCTCGACTGAGCTTGAGAAGTCTACGGGATGGTGAGTAAGAAATGCTAGCGTTAACGTGACTACGTTAGCAATTAAGCTAGTTAGCATTTACCGTTAAACGTACAGCTTTGTAGTGGTCTTTAAATAACAGCTACAAGTGATAACTGTTGCTTTAATTAGTTTGATAACTGAGAAGTAATCGCTGATTTTTCTCAGTTGAGCCCCCACGCGAGTCAAGATTTTTTTCTGATTGCCTTGGCACGAACTGTGTAGATATGACGGGTGATTGTCAGGCGTTGTTGCAGAAATCCCTGTGGTGAATCTGTACGTGTGTGTGGTTTGGGTCGGTGGTCTGCTTTACGTGATAGTAAACATCAATATAAAATATCTGTTAACTGCGCAGCATTCACGCTATGATATGAGCGGGAGCAGGCCGCCTGTGCCCCGCCGTAGTTGTATTTATTGATGGTATTTCAACACCCGTGGTTGTGAATACGCTTCGTTATCACCATGCTTTGATTACAAGCTGCAACGATGGTTCTTTAAAGTGAGAGTGGGCGTGGTGGTGAAGGGGCTGCTGAGTAAAATAGACCGTCCACGTTTAATAACCAGCCTGGTTAATCATCAGATCTTAATATGAACACCGAGCTCCCATTTTAATCCTGCTCATAAAAACTAGTGTCTGCAGTATGGGTAGTCTCTCCTGCAGGCAGCACAGCAGGATGTTTTGATACAGTGTGACATGCGCAACAAGCGAACAATGCTTCATCTCGCCATCAGTTGCGGTTACATAAGACCAGGGCTCGGCGTTAGCAACAATTGTTCGCAACGGTGATTGTTACAAACGCTTTAGACGATGTGTTCCTGCAAATGTTATAATGACAGCATCTCTGCCGTTACGTATTGCGCCATAAACGCTGCACCGCATTCTGCTCCTGCTGAATTCTCCTCTCTGCCACCCCTCCTTCTGTGCCTCCCGCATTGAACCAAAGCATTCTTGGTGCAGTAGGCTGTCAGGACCCGCAGTGAGAGAGTGCACCCTCCAAAATGGGAGCGAACTATTTCAAAGAGAGCCCCCACTGTGGCACTATTGCCTCTGTGTCATCTGTCACCAATACAAATGTCTGTGTTGTCAAAGAACTGGCACATGGTCTGTGAAAAAAGTATAGATTTATAAAACTTTATTTATGTAGCACCCTTCAGATTAACTGATTGTATCTTAAACACCTTTACAAGAGAGCAGAACGGTGCCTGACAAAACAAGGTTGAAAAAAGGAGGAATGCAATAGAATACTGATGAAATGTTAATAATTATTATAATAACAACATAATGATAATAGTGAGTTTGTTGGAATGCCTTGGCATACAAGCAAAAGCAACAAGGAACCCAGTTAGGGTTGGAATTTAGCTCTCTTGCCGATACCTGCTAATAATAACATGAGGAAGAATCTAAAAGCCAATGACTGAAAGGGGGCCTAAAATTACAAGCTTGTTTTTACATATAAGTTTATTGAATTTGTGCCACAGGTCTCAGGAGGTCTCTTTTCTTTTCACATCACTCAAAATACCAATCTTTGTTGTTTTTAATTATAATCAGGCATCTTTTGTGTTGCTTAACACTCATAAAATAACATTAATGCTAAATAAAGCCATCTGGAGCATTTATAAGAAGATATTAAATTTGTTTAACTTTAGTTGTACTAAATATCATTTCAGATTGTTTAAAGTTTAGAATATTTTACAGGGCTAAAAGACTGATACTTGTACCAGAAATTCATGAGGACTGATTGTAGTTTAAATGAACAACATTTTAAATACCTAAAATGGTACAAATGCCTGAAAGTTTGGCTTAGCACATAATTTAATCAACTATTTATTTAGTCATATTAGCTGGAAAGTGTTTTCTTCACTGTTTGAAGCTAGATGTATCTTCAAACAGAATGACTTGACTATAATAATTGCTAGTGATCCATTAAAAATACATCTTGTCATATTTATGTATCAGTTTGCTTAGCAGATGCTTGGTTTGATAAACTGTGTTGGGCTGATTTGGATAAGGCCCAGTCTGATATTTTTTTCATGTAGCCCAAAATTTCTAAGTGATGTCCCAAAAAAAAAGAACTGTACTCATAAAAATACTCTGAATTGGTTTAAAAAGTAACTGTATTTATTTATATGCACCAATTTTAAAAATGCTTTACATTGCAGTGTGTCTTTACTTTTTGTATGAAGCTGATACAAATATTACTGTCAGCATACTGGAATGATGTATAATGTTACAGAAAGGGCTGGGGAATGTACCAGGCCATAGAGACATAAAAATATTTTGTTTAATCACTGTTTTTTTTAATAGTGGAGGACAATTAGTATTTTATTTTGAAAGTGACCGAATCTTTGCATCTGCACACACGTTACATTGAGGCCCTGTCCACGCAGAGATGAAAATGTTTTTATTTTCAAAGCGTTCTATGTGAAGAAAGCATTGTTTCAAGAAATGCGTCCACATGAAAACCCTGAAAACGCTGTTGTACATTTACCAGGCCTGTAAGTGGTGCAGTAATGCTGCTGCAGACATACATTACAATCAGCAAAGAAGACATAGAGCTTACACATGAGAAATGTTGCAAACACCAGCGTCTGCTGTTCTCTGTGTACTCTTTGTGCTCACAGTAGTAGTAGAGGAGCAGAAGATTTTGCTGTTAAAGTCAAAACAAGCTCTGAAGCTTCTGCAGCCACGTACCCTATCTGTTTTTGTTGTAGATTAGATTAGATAATGCTTTTTTAATCCCCTTGGAAAACCTTCCCCAGGGAAATTCAGATTCCATAGCAGTTCAGTATTACAGTTACAATTCGATTCACAATTTTCTTCAAATCAAGCTTCAGTGCAATATTTACTATGTTTACAGTATAGATAACAGTAAGGAAATCAATGATCAAAATCACATTATTTATCATCTAATATTGATAGATACTCACACTTATACTCCTAAACAGAGTCTTCGAATTGTTGACCTGCTTACCAGAACTTCCGTAAATGCAAACTGCATGCAAATTTGTAAAATAGTATGTGTAAGATAGTTGACACAACAGATCCTGGGTCAGTCAGGAGCGTTGCAAAAAATTGCAGCTTTGGCGATCACAAAATTGTCTGAAATTGCGATTTCGATCCAAAAACGATAAATCGTTCAGCTCTAACTGACTGGCTACTGCTCCTCCCCATCCTCTGTCTTCCTGTTACTCCTCCTGTTACTCCTGTTGTATACACTAAACACAAGGCTAGCGTTCTCAGATTTATCCACTCTGGAACCCGCTTTCAGAAGTGTGCGTTTTCAGGCACCAAAAACATTGTATCACTGTCTATTAAACGCCTATATGACTAAAAACTTGTGTGGGTACACCTGAATTTATCTCTGACAGTACAGCTCCTGTGTTTATGTCTCTGCTGTGATGAAAAAGTACAACTTGAGATGAACTTGTGGTTAAACCTTGTGCTCTTGTACTCTTTCACCGGTGCCCTGGACACAGTTGTAAACATACTCCGCATGATGTTGCACTGTAGGACACCAAGGCAGACGAGAGCTCCAACAGCACATTCCAACATTTTAGTCCAGACTCCACCTACATACACATTTTTGTCAGATTTGTTATTATCAAAGATACTATTTGAGCAAGGTGTCATCTCTTTGTCATGAACAAAAGAAAGTCAACAAAAATTGCAGTTATATTTTCTCAACAAAATCAACAAAGGTAACCGCTAAGACATCATTTTCAAAAGTGAACAGCTTGAATGACTTTAAAAGAAGAACCAGAGGGTCTCAGGCCGTCCTGGTTCATAAACTGTAACCATCCTTGCAAGACTATCTGCTGAAACAGAAACTTGTATCCTAAATGTTTAAATAGCTGTCATAAAATTGTTTAACAAAGTTCTGTATCTCCAGCGTATGGTCTATAACCCACAGCTCCTTTAGTTCAGTGCACCAGTACTATCATATTTTGGAGTTCCTGTAAAGCAGGTGACAAATTTTCCAGTCATGAGACTCATGAAGAATGAGAGAAAGCCCAAAATGTCCTAAAAAATCTAGTTCTGTTCAGGAAAATGATTGTAACACCCTCTCAGGATTACATCACAGGTTCATATAGCAGATGAAATTGTAATCTGAAAGAGCTGCATTATGTTTCAGGATCAGGCCAGATAATGGTGGTGGTTTAGTAACAACAATAATAAGAATAGACTACATGCAGCTCAAGACCTAAAAGCCATTGTACCCTGAAAACCAGGTCAGAAGCATGAGATGAACTCTTCAAGAACAACTGTTTTTATTGGTATTGTAATTATTAGTCCAAGCAAGGCAGCTGTAAGGTATGTAGGCATTTTACTTTTTACTAAACTTTATGAAAAAAAGAGGGAAAATTAGGTTGTAAATGCCCAACCCATATTTATGAAACACACATACAGTATGTTGATAAAATGGGGTGGTGTGAATTGTCTTTTTTTATTTGATTGTTCTATGATCCATTGGTTGTCATTTATAAGCATCAGAGTTCATGGTTATAGCCACAGACTGCATGCGTTTTGAATCGGACATTGTGTTTAAAGAACTTATTGGTGTACAGGCACAATACGTCCCTGTCAGCCCAGCTAAATTGTGGCTGGAAATGTTCTGGAAATGTCCTGCAAAATCTTTAGAGAAGAGTGGGAGCACTTTTTTGCTCTGATCTCTTAATATAATGATCTTACAAATCATGTAACACTCTCATCCGTGCAGAGCTCTGGTCCACACGCTGCTTGCTTCAGCACCACTGAGTCGCCCGGACAGAGTGGATACTCTGCAGTCTGTCTTGCTCTCTTCTTTTTTTAAACACCCCCCCTCCTCCACCACCACCACCAACAACAACCAACATGGTGACTCACTGAAACTGACTCGAAGAACACATGGCACTGCTACCACCTCGAGCTACAGAAATGCTAGCTTTAATCTTTTTGGTTTTGAAAATGCAGAAGTCATAAAGAAATGTTTCGTTTATCTCTGATGCAAGAGCATGAAATAGACAAGAATCCTGAAGCCACATGAGATTAGCTGCTTTTATCACTAATTCAGATTTCACTCTTACTGAACAATTCTTTTGAGTTAGTGAAAGTGCACTGATTGAAAACTAAAGTTACCAAGAGAACAACAAGAATTGTAGTCCTACAGCAAGATTGACTTTTTTGCAAATAATGGATGCTGTCAAACAGTCAGTCATAATAATCTGTAATTGAAAGGAAGGACAAATCTTTAACTACTATGAGAATTTACTGTAATGACATTAAGAGATTAATGTTAATAAGTCCTTTTCAAAGTTAATTTACGCAAAGCTCTGCTGTCATTACACCTCGATACATTCACAATAATACTGCATTGATTTAATATTTGTGTCAACTCACAGTGCAGTACATTTCTGGCAGAGCCATCGAGAGCTGGGTGTGTTTTGGTTCCCACACACACAATGCAGTGCTACTCTCCCCCGCTGAGACTGCATGCTCCCTCTCACCAGTATCTCAGCTCTGATACTCTGTGGACAGAAAATGGGGAGTGACCTTATCTCTGATGTTCACAGTGGAGGTGAAATGTCACAAGGGCGTTAACAGTTATTGATTATTGATCACTGTTCTTTATTCTGTAACTTTTTTGGGAGTTTGATCCTAAACAGAGTGATTAGCTTATGCTGCCTCCTAGGGTTGGGCAGTATATGGATTAAATCAATTCATTTGAATTATTTTCTGCAGAAGATTTGAAAGTTAAGAACAGATTTTTTTTTACTTGCAATGTTTAAAAATATACTAAAAAAATTCAGTTTTCATGATGGTAGGCCCTGTCAGGTTTTGCACAAGTACTTTTATAGGCTTGTATTTTTTTTAAATGAGATTAAATATTGATCAGAGAGTTTGATGTTAACATACTGTGAAAATACCTCAGCCGTCAGTGTTTTTGAAGACAAACCTGCCTACGTTTTAACTACATACTCAACATTTTCTGAAACACACTTTAACTTTAAGAGGAAAATTCTGTTTGGTTTGGGAATATATTTTGACAGCATAAAGGTAAAAATTGATTCATGTCTTTTTTGTTCCACTGGGATGGTGTTTTTTATTTTAGAGAGAAATAATCCATTAAATCGTAAATCAAGTCTTGTGGAAAAAAAATCAGGGATTTTATGTTTAGGCCATATCTTCCAGCCTCCTGTCAATCACTAGGAAGCACTCCCTTTAAGTTCACTTCATACAGCACCTCCTCCTTCTGTTGTGAAAGAGAGATTGACAACAAAAATTTAAAATATTTGTCAAGGGTTGTCCCTGTTGGCTTATAAACGTCGTGTTGCATCGTAACAATACCGAGCAGGATGCAGAGCACGTAGGTTTCAGATGCTGCAAGCCATTTGTGTGGAAGCGGAGATCATCTGCTGGTTAATTGATCTCAGCCTTCCTAAATGTAAAGAAAATTATGCTTAAATTCTTGATGAATACCCCATGGTGGACTGCAAAGAAAAAGTCTATGTGAGGGAACTGTGTTTTAGACCGTTACCTCTGCTCTGTACCGCTCAACCTGCCTGAGCTCAGGTGTTTATTTCTTAGAGGCGAATGTGCGTGATAAGGAGAGTGAGGTGAGAGAGGGAGTTGCTGCAAAAATGATTCAAATTTACCTCATCTTGAATTTTGTTTCTTAGCAGTCTGTCTCACTTGCACACGTCTCACATGTGTCGTGAAGGGAAGAGCCCTTCACTCATGCTTGATCCTCCGGCATTATGTTTGGCCAATCGGAGGCAGTAGTTTTTTGGTTATCCACAAAATAAAGATAACACTTTCACTTGTGTCTCCTCCATCATTTCCTCTATTCTGAGTCCTCGTATGTAAACAACTGTAAATATAAACTACAGGAGAAGTTGAGCAACCACAGACTCCATTAATCAGAACTGTCACTGCAATTCTCGAAAACTGTGGGAGGCTGAAATCATGAATTGATCATGTTTTTCCTTCAGCTGGCTTGATTAGACACGGCCTGTCCCATTTTGAATACATTTACCGTTATGTCTCCATCAATGTCCTCTGTAGTAAATACAAGACTGAATTCAGTTGAAGCAGCGGACCAAGGAAGTATGAGGGTAACTGCGCGCCCTTTCTGAATGACCTGTGTGCTTGTTCTTTTGCTGGAGCATTCCCCATTAACACTCAGGTAGCTCGAAAATGACATTGAGGATGCGGCGACCTCAGCAGCACTATGAGTCTACCATAGACAGGGGCCCTCAGCAGCCATTTCGGCATTTATTTCACTCTGCGTTACGCACTTAAAGGCCGATGCATGTGTCTAGGATCTGTAGGATGACCGGGCTGGTCTCTGGTTAAGGCCAGGCATGCCAAAAATCAGTAAATTCCGCTCCAAACCTGTCAAACCAACTTCTGACATTATGGCCGATGGTCAAATTCATGAAGACAGCATGGACTGTGAGATGTCTGGAGTTTATGATCACCACTGCATTAAATCACACTTTACAGGGGTTTACAGAAACAACTACAGCAAATAAAACCTACCAATTTCTAAAATGTATTCTAGTAATATTTCTATTTTTCATGTTCTGTTTTATTTGGTCTTTGTTCATGCTGTTATGTTGTAGATCAAAATTCTCTGTGTCAGATTCATCATGTTTTCTTTACATTTACACCTCAGTTAATAATTGGAATTAGCTTGTAAATATTGGCCATGAATCTCAAGTTGCCCACCCCTGTTCTTCTACAGTCAGTCAATTCTAATCATGACTTGGTTAATATTTGAACAGTTACTTAGTGCATTTTCTTATGCAGGTCAATGCAGGCTGTGTCAGTTATCTCAGTATAAGTTGCAGGTGTGATGCAGGAAGCAGCAATCAACAGTTTGCACAGAGGTGATTCGATGATGATAACTTGAGTCTCACATCCGTTCATGAAAAAAGACACAAAGAGCCACTCGATGTGTGCTACATTGGCGACCCTGTTCATGTCTCACTAATTATAGCAGGCGTGTGTATTTCAGGCTGTAGAGTATTTATACCCGTCCCTCATCACACTTTCTCAGTCTGTAGTGGCCATGTTGACTGACTTAGACAGGCCCGCTGAGACCTCATGAGGATGACAGCGTTTGGTCTCGACTGAACTTGAAAATGAATCAAATGTGTGAATTAAAAATGATGTTGAGTAACTAGTAGAAATGGTAAAATGCAGCCTTAAGAGCTGAGCATGAGTATGTCTAATGTCTGAGCTTCATCCTGCAGTGGAACATGTCTTGGATTTTAGTTCAAACACGATACAAGAAGAGACATTATTGAAGATACCCATCTTATTTAGCAGGTTTTTCCAGCCTTCTTATTGTTCAGGGTCTAAAAAGTTGAGCTTTTTCAGATCTGTTTTTAAAAGCAGGAGGTAAAAAAAGTATGATTTTGAAAAGAGATTGATTGATCATTTCTGATTTGTGTCAAGTAGTCAGGAAATCTAAACTGATCGACTTTTGCATTGCAGAATCATATGAGGTATGACTTTTAGATAATGAGACTAAAAGTTCATGTTTCATAGTCACACTGAGTGTTATACATTCAAGGTTGGGTATTTATGCTCAGTTTCTGTCAGTTTTCAATAAGTGATGTTTTTAGTTCAATGCTAGCTACTGATCGAAGTGCACATGTTATCACTAAAACGTTGGAACATCATTAACTTTAAAGTTGAGCAACACTTAAAATTTTTGGTGAAATTGAACTTAACAGCAGACGAATCTTTTGGTACATTATCTGATCTGTATGGGGAACACTACGCTGCATGTTGTGTGCTGGAACGGCACAAAAGATTTTGTGAAGGCAGAGAGGATGTCCGAGACGATGAACATGGACATCAAAAACTTCTGAAAACATTCAACAAGCTGAACAAATCATTCAACAACACACGTTGTGACTTTCAACTGGTGATGATGTTGTAAAAATTCATTTTGTGGCAGAAAAAATACCAAAGACGGTATCAAAAGTGGTTTACTGCCATGTGCAGTTGTATTGTATTTTGCATTCAGGCCTTTTACATACAGAGACCAAAATGTGTTTTTTTTTTACTGAAATACCTCTTTGTAAAGTCAGCTTCGATTCAAGAAATGTTTGTCATTGTAGTACATATGTCAGGCCTGTAAGTGGCGCTGTAACACTGCTGCAGACATACACTAAAACCAGGGAAGAAGACACGGAGCATGAGGTGGTGGAAATATGCTCAAACATCCATCCATCCATCCATCCATCTTCTTCCACTTATCCGTAGTCGGGTCGCGGGGGCAGCAGCCTGAGCAGGGAAGCCCAGACTTCCCTCTCCCCAGCTACTTCGTCCAGCTCCTCCCGGGGGATCCCGAGACGTTCCCAGGCCAGCTGAGAGACATAGTTCCTCCAGCGTGTCCTGGGTCTTCCCCGGGGCCGCCTACCAGTGGGACGTGCCCGGAACACCTCACCAGGGAGGCGTCCAGGAGGCCTCCTAACCAGATGCCCGAGCCACTTCATCTGGCTCCTCTCAACGCGGAGGAGCAGCGGCTCTACTCCGAGCCCCTCCCGGATGACCGAGCTTCTGACCCTGTCTCTAAGGGAGAGTCCGGACACCCTGCGAAGGAAACTCATTTCGGCCGCTTGTACTCGGGATCGTGTTTTTTCGGTCACGACCCAAAGCTCGTGACCATATGTGAGGATAGGAGTGAAGATCGAGTGGTAAATCGAGAGCTTTGCCTTGCGGCTCAGTTCCCTTTTTATCACGACGGACCGGTGTAGAGTCCGCATCACTGCCGACGCCGCACCGATCCGCCTGTCGATCTCCCGGTCCATGCTCAAACATGACTTTTTAAATGTAAAACAGGCCGAAAAACATGAGAAATGTCACCAAACATTGGCATATCCTGTTCTCTTTGTAAAAGCCCAAAGAAGCTCTGCAGCAGGAGTGTGAGACTGTTTTCCGCCGTTGATGTCAGTGTTTAAGCGAGAGATGGGGCCATGAAATCATAGTTTCTGATGCAATCCGTATTTGTTGTCCACATGGAAACACATGTCTGGTGTTTTCAGATCTATCCACCCTGGGACCTGGTTTCAGAAATGTGCGTTTTTGTGCACCCAGAACGCTGTATCGGTGTGGACAAACCACCTATACCATTAAAAACTTTTGCAAATACGCCTGAATTTGTCCCCATGTGGACAGCCCATCAATCTCATTGTCCTCTATCACATTGTTCAGTATTCGACTGCTTTACCCTTTTAGAATTTTTAATTCTTTTTTTTTTATATACCTTCATAAATATTTAAGTAAAATCTATTATTTTAATTGAAGATAGTTTATTTAGTTGATAGAAATGTAATGAACAGAGTAAGTTATGAATTCTGTGCTGACAAATGTTTTTTCTTTCAACAGGCTGACCAGCTGACTGAGGAGCAGATCGCTGGTGAGTGCACTTTGTTTGTTTGTTTGTTTTTGTCAAGGCTTAGGAGCTTTGTTATTCACGACCAGACCCTTGAACCTAAGGTGTCGCAGAGATTAGTGAGGAACCATAGAAGGATGTTGGCTCGAGTCTCTTCCTGATCCTGATCATGATTAAGATCTTACTCTTTTATCTGGTTACATTCACATGAGCGTCCTTATGATACAGCTGTATTAGAACATGCTGGATCTGACATTTGTGTCCTTTTGTAGATAGAAAATAGACCCACACAGTAGGACTTGGTATCTCAAGCAAGCTCAAAATACAATACATATCAAGATACAGAGGCCATGATCAACATTAAATACAAGATAACCCCACAAAACATACCATGGCTTTACAACCTGTCACTGTGTGAAAGCCCAGAAAGCACTGTCATTAGTTATATTCTACAGGCGTTCTGTTCTTTCTGTTTTGAGGCTGATCTATGTGATTATATTATGAAGGAGAAGCCTCACAAAACTCTTTACAGCTCTCCATGCTCACCGAGAGAACGCTTCAGAGCTTGCCAGTTAAAAATCTGTATTGATTCATATATTGACAAGAGTAAGTGATGATATTTTGCTGAATCGAGTTGTTGCGCACAGGCCTACTGCACAGACACGTTCGAACTGAGAACTGTGACATTTATTTTCAGAACTCTCGCAACAGTAAGATGTCTTTTCTGTATCAAGAATGATCTGCATGACATACTAACAGTGATATTTGTTAATGTACAGAGTTCAAGGAGGCATTCTCGCTGTTTGACAAAGACGGTGATGGTACGATCACCACCAAGGAGCTCGGGACAGTGATGCGCTCTCTGGGACAGAACCCCACTGAGGCCGAGCTACAGGACATGATCAATGAGGTGGATGCTGATGGTGAGGATGAGTTACAGTTGATGCAACTTTATGGTTAATGTTCCCCCTGCAAGACTTTCTTAAACGAACATGTGGCTTTGGTCATCAACGGGCACAAGTCGCATTCACTGTGTCATTTTAAGACAAGATATTTATGACATTTTGCCCTCACTTTGATTACCAGTGAGGGCTGTGTGTATATGCGTGTCTGACTTTACATCTCACGCTCTTTCAAGCTCCAATATTGTACGACCAGTTTACACTCTATAAAATTCTTACAGGCATTTCCTAAGCCGGGTGTTTGTTCAGCCCACACCCAGCTCCAGTGGAAGGAACATGTTATATATTTAATATTTTAAGCCCTTTGTATTTTTTTGCTGTGTAGGTAATGGCACAATTGACTTCCCTGAGTTTTTGACCATGATGGCCAGGAAGATGAAAGATACAGACAGCGAGGAGGAGATTCGAGAAGCCTTCAGAGTTTTTGATAAGGTACGTCAGGACTGAATGGACTCGGGATGTAAGAAATAACTCATTTATTTCAGAACCCCCTGCATGTTGCACCGTGTGTGATAACAGCAAATGTATGCTTTTCTTTTTCCTTCCCTTCTGAGAAAAGCATAGCTAAAATAACACCGGTTTTGTGCTGCTACCCTTCTTCGTCTACCCACCCGTTTATGCCTCCATCAAGGAGGTTATGTTTTTGCTGGTGTTGACTGTCTGAACAAGATAACTCAGAAAGTTCTGAGCAGAGTCTGATGAACTTTTAGGGGGTGTTGGTCATGGCACAAAGAAGAAGTCATTTGATTTTGGTGATGCTCCAAATATGGAGGCTGATCCAGGGATTTTTAAAGGATTTTTTAACGTAAGGGCAGTTTTCCACTTTTTTGCAAAAAAAATCAGCTCAGAACGTCAGAAGTGCCTTTACGGAGTTTTTTTTTCTCTTGGAGCACATCTAGTTTCAAAATTTTAAACAAGTTCAGAGCCCTCTAAAGATGAATATTGAAATGTTTAGGTGTAGGTTAGGCTGTTAGCCTAGAAACCTGCTTTGTAACCTTTGCCAGACATGTACCGTAGATCATTATAGAGTTTCTATTGCTGTCTTTGTTAAAGGGACTCTAATATATAGCATGCTGGAGTTGTGTGTTCAACATTTAGCACCAGTTGTCCATTAATTAAAAGAAGTCTAGTTAATTTAGACATGTTACTGAATTCAGGGGTGAGAAGAAGAGTCAACATTTACTCCAGGTTAGTATTCTGTATTGTACCTATGTCTAAGCTATGCCATAGAGCCCTACTATTGTCTTGAGCATTTATACTTGTTTATTAGTTTGTGTGTGTGTGTGTGTGTGTGTGTGTGCTGCTGCTATTCTCTGCAAAAAAAATACTCGTGAGCAACGAAATTTCTCTTCTGCCATGTTCTCTACTTATGATGCTTCCCATTTGATCTCAGAAGTCAGACTAGATTGAAGAAACTTGAGTTACCTTGAGTTTACCAGATTGTAACTGGAACACGTTTAACCAGAATTTATACAGAGGCACTGAAACAAAGTATCAGATTATAGAGCTAATAAGAAATATGCAGCAGTTGATATAATGCCATTAATGCAGACAAGAAGGAGAGGAGATGGAATTTTTATGTACTGAATCAGTTGAGTTGGAGAACAGAGGGATTTTGAGCACTTTTGACATTGCTAAGGAAAATTCACCTAAAATCACAGCAAGCAGACTTAACATGCCAGTTCATCTTCTGCTACCGTTAGTGCAGTACACAGAAGAATACTAGAGATGTACGAGGAGACTGACAGTCACCCGCTGCTATCCAGCAGAGCAATCCCAGGGACATGGATTTTAGATGTGTGGTTACATTTTTGGAGAGGTGCAATGGCATGATCTGACGCAGAAGTATAAATAAAGCTTGGAAGCTCACCAACTAATGTTGGCCTAGCTGTCTAATGACATTATGGAGATGCTGAATGTGATTTAGTGGTTTGAAGCTGGTGATACTTAAATACTTAATACTTACTTAAATAGTTCCTCTGTTTCTGTCTTCAGGATGGTAATGGCTACATCAGTGCAGCAGAGCTACGGCACGTCATGACCAACCTAGGGGAGAAGCTGACTGATGAAGAGGTGGACGAAATGATCCGTGAGGCCGACATCGATGGTGATGGCCAAGTTAACTACGAGGGTGAGAAATGCTTTCCAATTTGCTTCTTAGCTTTATTTCTCTTTTCATTTTAACTTTACAACAGGAATAACTTAGAACAAGCTAAACATTTCTCGTTGAATTGTTAGATAGAGCCCAGGAATACTGGTTAGTACAATTTAATATATATAAAATTATAGTGATTCGATGTTACTGAACAGCGGCAAAAATAGGAGTCTCTGCATTTGTCATCCAGCCCAAATAAAATCAAGACTCCCAGTGTGCAGCTGTGGGAGATCAATGTTTACACAGTCCACACCAAACTGCTCTAAAATAAAATCAAACATGCTGGAGCGTTCAGTCCTTTGCATCAGAAAGTAAAGCTTTCAGCCCATCATGTCATTGTTTAGTAAGTTTTTCTCAAGTGAACTTACTGTAGGCGAATATTCTGTACATAATTCTGTTCACTGGAAAACAAAGAAAAAAGCCTTTTAAGGATGTGACAACTTAAAGATTGGTCAAGAAACAATGTTAAAAGAATCATGAAGGCGCCGTGTCCACTTAGTAGATAAAACTACCAAATGCTTCTGTGCTGAGTTCTAAAAAACACCAAAAACTGAATTAATAAACAACGCAAATGCAGTTTAATTTCAAATCAATACAGATGCAACCTAGTTAAGCTATTGCATCATAGCATCAGCTGAATGCTACTCACTGTAGTGTCCCCCTGTTTCACAATGATGGAAAATAAGGACACCGCCACTCCTTTGAATGTCTTTTCATATTTAAAAAAAAAAAAAAAAAACCCAGACAGCCCTGTAAACAAGACAAAAATGATTTCTGTCTGCTGATGTTTATTTATTCACTTATTGGTCCGTAGTAATTTTTTTTCCTGTAGTGAAGCCAGTGTTGCTGCCTATAAGAAGTTCTTCTTTTCTCCAGAAGAGGAAGTGTAGTACTCTTAACTTTAGACAACACAGATTACAAAGTAAGAGCGTAAACAAAGAACTGTTTTTAAAAAAAAAAAAAAATCTTTCAGCTGAAATGCTAACCTTAGCTCGATTACTCGCACAGAGAGAGCATTTTAACTGGACCCCCTGAAGTGTTCATGCTGTTGTTTTCAACAGTGACTACTGGACTCCAGAAGAAATTTTGTGCATGCACACCTTCATCACTTTCAAGTGTTCAATGCCATTTCACAGAAAAATGCTGTTTAAGCTGCCTGCTTCTGCTGGTTTCAGTTTACACTTGTGTAGCAGAGCAGCACTCTGCTATGTAAATAATAAATCTACAAGTCAAAACTAAACATAAATTTATGTGCATTTATTTGATTCCAAAATCAAGACAGCGGCAAGAAGTGCTTCAAACTTTCAGTATAGACATGCAGAAAATATCTGGAAATGCAAAACAATGCAATTCTAAATATGTAATTAAATCATAGATGAATCAAAATTAACTATAGCTCTTAATATCAGTTCACGGATGAAACCTCAAAGCAGTTTACGGCCCTGTCTTGGATTTTAGAAGCAGAACTTTGGGAAAATGACCGTGTTTCACATGCCTGGTCTACATTGACTATGATGGATTACTGACTTTGGGGTGTCTGCAGGGTCTCAAGAAGAGTCATAGATAAATAAATAAACATGTTGATGAAGTGAAAACTAAGACCTTTGAACCACATTAAAAAGTCTTAAATGCATGATTTTAAGATACTTGATTTTATAGCTTATATTCAACGTTTATGATGTTCTTATATGTTATAAGCCACATTTTTATTCCAAGTGTATTCCTGTGCTTTGGGAAGTATTTGTTTTTTTATGCCTTTAATGCAAACAGTAATGAAAGAAACAATAGAAATGGTAAAACTTTCAGATTGTTTGTGTTTTATTTTTTTCAGGTTTAAACATTTAATTCAAACATCATTAGTCAGATGATGGTTTCCATGTTTTTGTTCCCCTAATAAACCTTGCATTGGGTTGCTTACTTAACTTTTCTTTTTGAGTTCTAAATGACTCCTGATAAATTATCACAAACTGAGGTTTTTCTGTTTCACCATCTCACTAATCATACAGCATAAGTGTGTCACTAATGTAACTGGATATACAGTGAAGATGCAGTGGGCTCTTTTAGTTCTTGAAGAGGTCTAGAAAAGGTCTTGAAAAGTGTTAACCTCAGATTTCTGTTCATACCCTGGTCCTGTATTAGATTAAAGTGAAGGTTTAACTGGCTCTTTGGATTGAAAGCATTTTTAAAGCGTGCCCCTGAAATCCCACCCCTTTACTAGAATATCTGTGTTGACGGAGCTGGAGGTTAAAGGTTAATCTTTGTGTTCTGATCTCTTCACAGAGTTTGTCCAGATGATGACTGCCAAGTGAAGAGAGCAGTGAAATTTCTCTCAACGTTGCTTGTCCTCCTAAGATCAATGTCTTTAAGAACCAAAAAGGAACAATTATTCTATCATTCTCAAAACACCCCTTTAAAAATAACATCTGTGTAAAATTTCCAAATGTGTGCTTCAGAACAGCCAACTGCTTCTACAGTGTGTGTTTAGCAAACACCAACAGAACAATCCTGTTAGAAGTTAATGGACCAAGCTTTTAGAGGGCCGAGGCCCCGTACTTCAGACCAAGATTCTGCTGAGTCACCCAGCTCCTGATTAATTTAGAGGAAAGAGCAACTGTGGAGAGGCAGCGGGTTGTGAACCCCTGCCTCAGTTAGCTCACAGAAGTTGGCTGTTTAACTCTTTCATATATTTGACCTAGATTACCGACTCCCTTGCATCAGTGGTGATTCTTTAAATACTGAGTCCTCTTCTTGCATGCACCCTTTCTGTGGCGGCCTCTTGTCACAACAAGGAGTCTCTGATCCCGTCAGAGGTAGTGGTCCGATCATGTACACACTGGAGGTATATACATTACTATATAGCTATATATCTGTAAAATTTGTGTCACTATGATTATTGCAAGAGCAAATAGTTGCAGTGTAGGGTGTTCATTGGTGCTCGGTTGGAGGTGAGCATTGAAGAGGTCGGACAAGAACGAGAGACTGAAATTTTGATGGTTTTTCCCACTCGGGGGGGTGTTGTATTGTCTTGTTTTTTGGGGTGGTGGGCTTTGCGTGGCCCACAGCACTGATTGGAGGCAGCAGCTTGTTTCGCTTCAGGATGTTGGTTGTGAAAACACACCAGAGGACTGCAGTTGATACCTTTTGTTCTTCAGATATCCTGATGATACTATATTGATGTAATGCTTTCTAACTGTGTTCTCAAATATTAATGTATTGATGACAAACTTTTGTCACAAACTATATCTATATTTAAGTGTGTCGTAAAGTTTGCATTGCCTATCGTTGTAGTAAATGACCCGTGACATGTTCTTTTCTCTTGGTTTTGAAATGTGCCATAATACTCTTTACCGCCTCAACCTTCTTGCAAGACTTGTAGTTCATAGAGCATATAAACCTACTGAATATAATAACATGCAGTTAACATATTTGCACTTTGGTATAAACCACGTGGATATGGAAAAAACGTTTTGTTCTAAAAGAAGAAAAAGAAACCAAATGTCACTGTTGCTGCTGCTATGACAACTCATGTGTTCCACTCATTTGTCGTCCTTGTTGGTGTCTGATCTTCAACTTGTAGTCCGGTGATTCCAACTTAAACCTGCTTGCTGTTTTACTGAACAGATTAATATTCTGTATATTCACAAACACATACTTGTAGTGGAGGTGATGTGTTTCATTTTGGGCTATTATTAGACTTTCAGATACAGGGGGTGTAGCAAAGATTTCAGCTTTAGATGAGAGATTGGTTCACGTAGAGAGTTTTGGTAGATTTCTGAGGGGTTATCTGAGGTTATATATCATTTCCTCGAAGCATGATACTTAAATATCGCTCTGTTGGAGGCGCTTTAATTGGTTATATTTGATTCAGATGAATGGAAGTAAAGGGTAAATGGACTGTTAACTTCTGAAGGTATCTAAAAAATGTAAAGATGTGATATATTTTCCATAAACCAATAAACTGACTGAGCTTTATTTCGGCTGTTTTTCATTGTCGTTTTTTTTTTTTAAATCCGATTTATTTTTGAGATTTTCAGCATAACATGCAAAATAGACCCCAACCATGAAGAGGGGTTAATACGAAGATTCCATCTGTGAAAGTGGGTACTGACAAAGGGTCAGTTTACCTCCCACCCCCACCCATTACCCTCCCTTACAGAAACGTAACAATAAGATAGGGTACAATACTTGTAAGCAGTAATGACAGAAGCAGTCCATGCATACCTGAAGCATCGTCCATACAGAGACCGACATACATGTCATCCATGCCCGCAAACTTACGAACATACAAACAAAATAATAATCAAACAATGCTATCAACATAGTTAAAATAATAATTATAGAAAAAATAAAATAAAATAAGTAAGTAAGTTAAAGAAAAGGGGGTTACTGTGCTACAAGCTATTGCTTGGGTTCATTTTCATTTTGAAGACTGATTTTAAAGGGATATGCCAACATTTTTTTTGTTTTCGTGTCTTGCCTCACCTCCGAGTTGGCATGTTTTGTTGACCTACCTACAAGCACACAAGTAGGTGGTTTGCACATGCGCCCTGCCATTTATTTCTTTAGAAAATTACCTTCAAAAACTGCTGTCCAAATTGTGACATCCATGGAAAAAAACACAGATTAAAGGCATAGCTAACTAGTTATCAAAGTAGCAGACAAATAAAGCTTGTAGCAACTTACAGTCGAGCAGTGGACCCAAGGATGTTTTATCGCAGTGCCTTTATGATGGAGGACTGTGGGAGTGGATGATGCGAAGAAACTGTTGGGCAGAGGTGGGCAACTGGGGTTGGATGTGGCCCTTCCTCTTACTCAGTGCAGCTCACACATTAATTTTAAATATTGATAAATTGTGGACACAGAAAAAAAAAAACAATCTGCCTTGAAACTTTTGAAAAATTCAGACACTTCATTGTAATCTTTGGTTATTGAAATATATTTAGTTTGCAAGAAATTAGGAGTGCATCTGACCACTTGTCTTCCAAAAATGTTGTATATGAGTCACTAAATGTGTTTGTATGAATAAAAAAAAAGTGCTATGAGTTCAAATATATCAGTAAAAAACAGCAAATATTGTATTTATTAAAAAATATATTTACAGTTTTCTTGAATTCTGCTTTTATATGTTTGGGTCTAACGATTTGAATTTAAACTTCAGCATTTAAGCATCAGTGTTGCAAAATGAGTATTTTGCAGTTTGAAGTGTGGCCCTCTATCTGTGTGAATAACACTTGTGGCCCTTTGTGTTGCTAAATTTGCCCATCCTCACTTCAGAGGTAGTTGCACTTTTCAGGTGACATGGCTCTTGTGGTTTTTATAAGTTCTCCGTACAAGGCGTTCTGTTTGTAACCAAATGCACTTTGCCCGTGGAGGGTCGGTGAAACAGCACAGTGTTGTCTTAAGATCGTGTTGCTGCAACTTTAGACCTTTTAATAGTTCAGCAGGCACCAAAAACAAAGGTCCTTCAAAACGTTTCTTTAGAGTGGTGAAAAGTTCCAAATGAATTAAATCAGGGATGGGCAACTAGCAGCTCAGGGTCCACATGCGGCCCCTCCACTTCACTCAATGCAGCCCACCAGTTCAATACAGATTTCCCAAAGTTGCAGTAATAAAGATGAAAAAAATCTGCCTAAAGAATTTTAGTCTGCTCAGCTACTGTGACACCATCAACACAGACAAAATGTATTTTAACTTGCAAAATAGAAAATATTTCAAAACCAGCTTAAAAAACAGTTTATTTTATTCTTAACTTCTTCCTCATTCTTGAGAAAAATTGTAGACTTTATTTGCTCGATGGTTTCTGTAAAGGTCTTTTATGAAGCAGTATTAATTTATTTCTGGAAAAAGTGAGTTTATATGAACTGTATTAACCACAAATTTAATGACTGCCTTCACGGCCGGGTTACTTTTATTAACATAAATAATAATGTTATTATCAATAGAACTAACTGGTAAAATAGATGTAAAATGTATAAACCAATTAAAAAATCAGACTATGCTTGTTATTTGTGGTAAAAACGTCCTCTAATTGACTTTAATTTTATGTTTAGCTCATTTCATTGAGCTCTTCTGAAATAAATATGGACTGTGATAAATGCTTGATCATCACTGTTTTGTTAAATAATAAATATTGTGAGTGTTTTATTGATTGTCACATTCATTTGTACGAGTTTTACCCTCTGAAATTGGAAATACCAGCAGCATGGCCCTGGTGCTGACTCAAGATGTCAATTCCTGCTCTAAATCCAGTTTTTTGTTAAATTTAGCCCTCAGTCTTCTCACATTTTTGCAGCAACACTGATCCAAATTATTCCTCGTTTTTTGAGACCTGTTCTTGATTATGCCTTACACAGACTTTCAGGACAAACCAGTCACGCTTTCTTCACCTCTGTTTGGCTCTGTATCCTTTCTTTCTTTGAGTCCTGCTGCCAGAAAGGAGCTTTTATCCCAGACAGTCACAGATTGGGTTCAGGGCAGGTCACCCTGGCCCTTCGCAGGAGGAACTATCCCAGGCACACGGTCTATTTTTAGCCCCTCATTAGACTGCTTCAGGAGCCTGTGGTAATCCAGGTCATCCAGGGTCAGGACCTCTAACCCTCCCACTCCACATGCAAACGAGGAACACTCCCCTTTTCACTGACAGACACGCTCCTGAGCCAGTGGGGCGAGGTTTTAACGGGGTAGGTAGGCGTGATTGGCCACATGCTAAGTAGATAAGGTAAATAAATAAGGAAATGGAAGCAGCACACTCAGCAGGATATCAGCGCGGGTAGGTGTGATTATCTCTGTGTGTGGTTGTGTAACTGCAGGCTGAATGAGTTCACTGCTGGAGCTCCCACTGTGTTGTGCAATAATTCTCACAGGGCCCAGTGAGGATTACAAAATTATTTTGTCCTACTTTACTCATATGTGTACCAGTATGACTGAGTTTATGTGGATACAGTGTCCACCTGAGGAGCAGTTTTTAAATATTTAATGACATTGAAAAAATATTCCTCATTTGGTGATTTTTAGCTGGTTTGGCCTCAGGACCCATGATCATCTCCTAAATATAATATCACTACCTACATATATTCAAGCTTAGTTAGCACTTCATTACAGAGGCCCCTATGGGACATGCATCTAAAGATCCCAAGAGACAACCAGTATCAGGGGAACAACAGAAAGGGGGTCTCAGTGTTAAGAGTTTTTAACAACCCCCGCCCGTAGAGTCCTATCCTAATTCTCCTTTGGAGGGAAACAACAGGCAGAGATGGGAAAAGTACTCAAATTTTGTACTCAGTAAAAGTACAAGTACTTGTGCAAAAAAACGACTTTGGTAAAAGTAAAAGTTCTCTGTGAAATATGTACTCAAGTAAAAAGTAAAAAGTATAGGTTATGAAATATACTTTTAGAGTAAAAGTAAAAGTATTTCTACCAGTCGCTTTTTTGCAAAGCAACTCTTAACCTCACATCATATAATAATTGTTAATTTGAAGGCTATTAATCCATTAAGACCTGATCTGTGTCACTTTAAACACTTAAACCATTACACTTTAAAAAATAACAGATTTACAAGCTCATGGTGCAGCACTATGAGCTTGTAAATCAGCCATTTTTGGAGAATATTGTGCAAATATTTGAATATATCAACATTTTAGCTATTCTTTCCTTCTGAGGAGGAGTCCCTGGAATGACACTTACCATTTGCACTTACCGTTTGCACCAATATAGAAACCTATTATTATTAATTAGAAGACTGTTAGGATTTAGAGGACATTTAAGTGACCAAACATTTAATCAGGTCTTAATGTTAAACTCCAAGCACACCTCTAATTAAAACTGACCATTGGCCAAGGATTTTTTTTTAAACTGATGTAAAGTATCATTGACATTGAAATAGACCCACCTCTTGAAATCAAGCTTATATTTTTAATCAGGAGGCTGCAGAACAGTAAAGTACAGGTGTACAGTAATTAAATAAAGCGAATTAAGCCAGTCACCCATCTTCTCCTCCCCAATTACACTGCAGACAGCAGCCAAATCCAGCCACCAGCCTAAATCAGATCTGTGCCACAAACAGATTGAATTCCAACTGGTTTTAATGGTCACGTGGTGTTAATACCAGTCAGAATTCAATCTGAATATGGCACAGATCTGATTCAGGCTGGGTGCAGCCATTGGTGTAAAATGGGGCAGCCTTGGACATGGCATACATATTTGGAGTAACAAAAAACAAGGTGCTTTTTATCTGATCTATCTATTACCTGTTGTCAACAGGTAATAGATAGATCAGGGGTGGGTTCATTAAATATGGCCCTCCAGCCAGTTTAAAATAGCTCGAAATGTGTAACTTGAAGAAAACATGACAATATCTGCCATGATGGCATGGAAATCAGTTTAATTTCCAAGGAAATAGAGTTATTGTTTCTGGGAAATTCCCTTTTATTTTTGCATTTTTCCGAACAGAAATTAAAATGTCATTAAATACACTCTGATTACCAGTGAATATTCTGTTACTTGTGTCAAAATGTGGCTGAAACTGGTGTAAATTCTTCATTTAGCTCATCAGATTGTGTTGAGTTCAAATGTATATAATGAATAAAATAGTTGTGATTAATGTTGAATTTATATATTTGTCTCTTCAAGGAGAGACAATGTGGCAATGAGGATAATATTAACATCGCCCACTTGGAAACAAAAGTTGTCCATCACTGAGACAGATGAGTAAATACAATGGTAAAATCATCTTGGCATTTAATATAACATGCATATTTAATATTTATAGATAAACTGATACACTGAAAATCTGACTTTCTAAAATGCTGTGAAGAATGAGTCTTTTCATAGATAGACCGACACCCTCATCCCAGTGGGTTAGAGGCAAAGTATACCTTTAACCCCTTGTTGACGTTTGTCACCAATTCACCTCAAACCACTTCAAGTCTGAATTCAGCTGAGGTGGCTCATGTGTCCCACTAAAGCCTGTTGATGCATATTCAACACATACAAAGGATCGTATTGGGAGCACTTTTCCACCATTGATTATCAATCAATCAATCAATCAAACTTTATTTGTGTAGTACATTTCATATAAATGTAATTGCGGTTTAAACTAATTTGAATGGAGGCAGAACATGTTTTATTATTACTCAGGACATAAACACTCAGCAGAGGTCCATTTACTAAGCAGTATAAATAGTAATAATAAAAGTAGGCAGGGTTTCAAGCTATATAAGAAAAGAAACAAGATAAAAGGCATGGCAATAAAACAAGAATCAAGCAAAAACAATTAATAAAAAGCTAAAAATACATGAAACCTCTTTAAAAAGATAAGAAGAAAATCTTAAATCATTCATTTAAAAGGACTGAAACTATATGATTGTGATAAAAAAAAAATTAATACCAAAAATATTATTAAACTTAAAAAAAAATGAATTTAAGCTATAAAATCAGCTAATCGCAGCTTCAATAAAAAATCTTCACAACTGAAATGGGAAAAATTGATTGATTACCGTCATGCCCACGTGCCTAATATTGCTATTCTATGTGCCTCATTCAATTTAACAATCTCCTTAAACTTTTACATCTGCTAAACAGCAAAAACACAAGTAATCTCTTTTTTTTATATAATGGTAAGTATATGCAGGCAGTAGATGTCAGTCAATCACAGGACTGACATACAAAGACACAAGCAGCCACTCATGCATTTAAGTTATAAACCAACCAAACAGTCGTGTGTTTGACGTGTAGAGGGAAAAGTACGACCCCATGTGGACCAGCACATGCAGAAAGGAAAACCTGTTTAAAGTGAGGCTGCAGCTCCATCCTCTGCCCAGACAGATGTTTACAACTGGGTATTGTTTTAAGTAAAGTCTTATCTGATTTCTGTTGTTGTTTTTGTTTGTTTGTTATATAAACAAGCATCATTAGTCAAGTAGAAACTTCTTCAGTGTGATTATACAGCCAGGTCTTCCTTCTAAACACTAGGTGGTGCTGTTTCATCACTTTTTAAACCAGCCATTACTACAGTGCAGTAAGAGTCAGGTGCAGCCCAGGCACTGTAGACAGGAGAGAGGAGAGCGATCACATGACACTCTGAACCCTGGCTCAACCCTCTGTTCTCAGACTCAACCCTCCACTTTGAGATGCATCCCTTTAAATGAAGATTTAACACTTAATAATGAGATACAGACCTCTAGAACCCTGTGTTAACCTTTCTATATTTTTATTTAACTCTTACATGTTTTCACACTGGTTTAACCCTTTCATAGCCCGATTTAACCCCATATTTAGGATTTAACTCTTTATTGCCAGGTATCAAGTTTTTGAGAGAATATTCACTCTTCACATCCAATTTTAACACTTTACAGCTCAATTTAACCCTTTATAACATGAATCTATTAGTTTGTACTGCTTTTGCAACATATAATGAAATCCCACTATTTTATAATCTGTTTTAAAAGTTGTGTAACCTGATTTAAATAACATTTTAAAGGTCCTGATGTGTCCGACTGCATCATGTCTTTGAAATCTATTGAGCAAGGATTTCAGTAGAATTTTTAACAAAGGAAAAAAAATGTCTCTGCGGAGGATCAGACGCAGCTCTTTTTCCCTCCCCTTTGGAAATGCTTTGATTGGAGGGGGCAGGGAGGCAACTGGAGGCTACGATAATGTGCTCTGTGCTGATTGGCTGCCCAGTTGATGCCTGATGTTTGTGGGGAGAAGGGATTAGACTTTAACCTAGTCATGGTGTCTGCCTGTGACAAGAAGAAAACACACATATAGGTAGAGGCTGTATAGCTATTATACAGTATAATAAACCCCAGGAAGTTAAAAACTGAGCTGAGAGTTTAATAACTGGTGTAATGTTCTTGGGCCCCTTAAAAGCAAAGAAAAATGATTTTGCAGGACACAGGACCTTTAAGAATATCAAACCAGGGTTTGAAGCTTGTAATGCGCGTTAAAGGGTTGCTTAAGGGCATGAACAGTTTAAATGTGGTTTTAGAGGGTTTACTCAGGGTACAAAGACTTTAAGAGGATGCAAAGTCCTACATTTGGATACAAACCCTTCATTTGAGGAATAAAGGGTCAATCGGGCCAGTAAAGATCAATATTGTATGTAGCTGTAGGTTTATTTTTTGTGTTAAACAATGAGAGCTTCCTCTGTGCTTCACACTTTTCTAAAACTGCAGACAAAGATTGTTTTTTGAATTTGTGAATCAGGGCGTGTAGAGATGTGTTTGCTCGCTGTTCGTCACACCCTGTGCTTCGTTGTGTTCAGGCTGACATGTCACCGAACAATCTGTCTGTAAACACTGAGTGTTCATTTCTTTTCTTTTTATACCCGTGTGAGGAAGTGTGCTGTGTCAGCTTTACGCCACGATGCTCATTCCCCGATGATGCAACCCTTTTAGGAATAACAAGTCCTTGCTGCACATTCAGTGTAAAAATACTTAACTCTTCTTCTTCAAGAGTTCGTGTACTGAGTTACAAAACTTTTAGGATTTTTCTTCCAAACTCTGCAAACATTCTGACTCAGGGTCACTTTGATGGATTTTCTGCAGACTGGTCAAATGTCATTGGGCCTCATGTTTATCTTTTTATTTGGAAAAGCAATATCTCAGAAATGTTTTGATGGCATTGTTTTTAAATACTTTGAGTCGATGCTAAGATGTTGGAAGTCACAGGTTAAAGGTGAAATGGTCTCATAATATTCCCATGCTTGTGAATGTCCGCTTTGACTTCAGGTTAATCTAACTTGATGTTGTTTCTTGTATTTCTGAATTAAAACTCAGATTCTTTTATTAATTTCTAACTTTCTTCTAGATTTCTGACTTTAAATTCAGAATTCTGACTCTTTCCTCTGAATTCTGAGATTGGAGTCAGAATTTTTATTATAAGCTCTGAATGCTGAATTTATTCCTAGAATTCAGAACTTCTGTTTATATAATTTTGACTTTAATCTCTAATTCTTTCTTTTTCTCAGAAGTCTGACTTTAATGCTAAAATGTTTGATCACTAAAGAAAATGCACACATGTTTTCTCTGAATCAAGGATGGACCAAGGTCAAGGTCACTGGGCATTATGCTGATCCTTTCTTTGTGAATGCAACATCTCAAAAATACAATTCTTTCTCATAGATCACAGACAGAGTGAAATATCGACAGTACCAACCACAGCAGCAGCAAACAGTAAACCCCCTCAGGTCTTCTTTACTCACCAAATGACTTTCACTGTCTGACAGTCTGACAGGGGGGCTTATATCCAGCAGGCTATGGTTCATGTTTAGAGTTACCACCGCTTTCCACCAAACTTTTAACATTTAAACTGTGTTCACACTTTCTTTTTCTCTCACGGCACTTAAGTTGTTGCTTTCCCCTTTTTTGCTTCCTGCAAATGTCCCCACATCAGACCAGAGTGAGATAAACGTAACTTCCTGTGTCATCTGTTTCACCCTGTAACAGAACACAGCACAGCACACTGTGGTTTGCAGATGAGGGTGTGATTCTTGATTCAGAGCTTATGAGATGGTTTCATGTTATCCCACGGTGTGTCCCGTCATGGGTCTCTGCACAGCATGACGCATGACCACGTTTAATACAATGGTGCTGCTTTCTTTAGAGATATCTTCCTAAACATTTACGACACTGAGAGCATAACTGTGATCAGGTGTAAGGATTATTTAAACTGGTTAGATATTTATCTGAGTCAGAGATAAATTAGTCCTTGACATCTTATTACACAAGATTTTAGATATCAAAGCTCTTGTGAAATGTAGATGTGGTTTCAGCAGCCATGCAGGGTTTGTTTGGGTGGAACATTCTCAGAAATTATGCGCCAGATATCTTCTTTTAAGGTCCAAAAGCTTTTCACTTTGGTTGTACCCTCAATATACAAACCACAATCCCACTGAAGTTGGGATGTTGTGTAGAATGTGAAGAAGAAAAAATACTATGATTTGCAAATCCTTTTCAACCTATTTTCAATTGAATACAGTATGAAGACAAGATATTATAGTTCAAACTGATTAACTACATTGTTTTTATTGCAAAAAAATTCTCTCATATTGTTCCAAAAAGCTGGAGCAAGGGCAACAAATGACTGGGAATGTTGAGAAATGCTTAAAATACTCATCCAAAAAACATTCCACAGGTAAACAGGTTAATTGGAAACAGGTGAAAAAAGGCTTAGTCGTTCACAAGCAAGAATGGGGTACGGTTCACAACTTTGCAAAAAACTGTGTGATCAAATAGTCCAAAAGTTTAAGAACAATGTTTCTCAATGTGCAAGTGACCCATGGTCAAGCCCTGCCCATCAAATGTTAAATGGACTTGAGCTCATAGGCTACGTTTACATGCAGTCATTAAACCTTTCATAACCGGAATATTAGCTATAACCCGGTTGCGTGCAGCCATGTAAACACCAAAAAACCTTTAAAAAACCGGAATATGCTCATATTCCGGTTTTTAAAAACCCAAATGTCACCCCTGGGTTACTCCTTTTCTAACCCGAATATTTGGTCATGTATACGTCGATCGGGATATCCTCATCAAAAGGAACATTAAGTTGTATTATGCACATGTCCCTTTCGCAAGGAATCTTGGTCTTTTGAGTACAGGAAGTACTTGTTGTAACATGGCACAGCTCCAGTTTGATTTCCTAATTCTTCACGTTCTGGCCTTCCATTAATGAAGAAACTGACAAAGAATAGTGTCAGGTACTGTTGATGGGTCAGTACCAGCACCAAAGCGCAAACGAAGCCGACTGTTAGCTGCTCCAGGCCGTTTATTATCTGCCGTGCTGCTGCTGTTGTTATTGTTGCCATTGGATACAGAAAGAAGAAGCGGAAATGACGCGCATTGTGTCGTGACGCTTTCCGTGCATGATGATGTTCTCCGTGCGTCACTGTTTTTTTCGGGATACTATGCATAGAGGAATAACCCTGTCTGCTCATGCATGTAAACTGGGTTATTCCGAATGTTTCAGAAACCAGAATATTGATCTTAATCCAAATATTGATTGCATATAAACGTAGCCATGGAGTGCTTTTCTAGTCTTAGATGACTCAAAGCAGCTTTACACCACAGGTCACGCCTACCCATTCACACCTATTCACTCTCGCATTTACTCACTGATGGCTGGAGTTTCTATGTCAGTTGTCCATCAGTATCAACTAACACATTCACATCCTTTCATGCCCATTTACAAGCTACTGATGCAGCAGTGGAAGCAAATTGGGGTTAAGTGTCTTGCCCAAGGACACATCGCTATGTGACAGCCGGAGCTTCCGATTACTGACGAAACACACTATCAAACTGCACCACCGACACCCCTATTACAGGAAGTGACCCCCTATCAAGGCCCGCCCTCCTTGGTAACTGCTGCTAGGTTAAATAAAATCTGTAGTTGCTGACCTCAGTCCCATTCGAAACAACTGAAAATTACTTTTGAAGACATGATAAAGTTTATTCTTCGTAAAATGTGGCCTAAGTGGAAGATTAAAGAGAAAATGATGGTACAGTGCTTAAGGAAAACTAAAAATCTCCATCAATCTCCGAAAAAAATATGTATTATAATTATTCATAACCTAAGTCATGAAACATCAGAAATCCACCAAACATCAACTGGTTTACACCAACAAAATGTTTTATTATTTCTTCTTAACTTTCCTAAAAACCAAAAATTGTCACCATTGAAATATATTTTCTTACCATAAGTGCAGATAAGTTTTCTTTGTGATTTTCAATGTTAAATTTAAGACAACAATTTCACCAAAATTCTTTAAAGTAGACTCTGGCAAACTGGATTAGTCTGACTAAATCTACCTGGCATCAGTTCCTTTAAAGATGGCCTCTTTGATTCTGATTGGTTGGTGAGTAAACCAGTCAGGGAGCCAACACAAGCAAAAGTCATACTGCAGGATTTAAGGCGAAGTATTGACTGTGAATGTCCTAGAGGTGAAATGGGAGGAACAAGCTGACCTCGTCTTTGTTCTGTCTCTAGAGGTAGTTACAGAGGCATGATATTGGACAGAAGGAGGCACAAGGCGGGAGACAGGAGCGGTGCGAGTGAGTGTCTCTGCCTTTGTGTGTATGTGGGGGCACATGTCGTATTCCAGCGTGAATTGTCACAGATATTGTGACCTCTCAGAATTGATGTGAATGACTCTAGGTGTAAATACAGTGGAGCCTTTGTAACAGCACTTTAGCGTAAAGGCACTGTGAATTGAGCAAAAGGCTCAATCACAAGGAATTCAGGGATTTCATCATCTACAGTCTATAATCTCATCAAAAGTTTCAGAGAATCCAGAGAAATCTCTGCAGGTAAGCAGCGAGGTTGAAAGCAAATAATGAATGCCCATGACCCTCAATCCCTTGGGTGGCAATACATTAAAATCAACATCATAGGGACACAGAAAAAAACTCAGACAGGTATATAAATCACAAACTGTCCTGAATAAATAGAGCAAAGCAGTCAGAAGGTGGGGAAAGATTAGGGCATTTCTAAGGGGTCATAAATGAGAGTGTCATCTAAAATATTCTAACACAAGTTATTTTATATTTGCTTTAGATTATTAAATTTTAACACAAGTAGCAAGCTCTAAAATTGCCTTTTGAACACAGTTCCATGAAGAATACAGAATCAATTTTTCATGCAGAAAAATTCAGTTTGATAAAAACTTGGGTCAATTATTGCAGAGAAGTGTAACATAAATTGTGGATCAATGTGAGGTTTATTTATAACCTGACACGCCAGATTAACAGTTCAATGTATTCTATACAGCCCCCAGGAAGGGCCTCAGAGGGTCTCATAGGCTATGAGGCTTTGTCATCTTTGAGATTATCAGAATTTCACTTATTATTTAAAACAGTGACAACACGCTGGGGGCACACTGTCCTCATAGTCTTTACACAGGAATGATGTTTTTAATGGGGCCCTCAAATCCTAATGGTGCCCCTAACTCTGAAAGGCCTAAAAATTCAGGTTCTCACTGTTTGCTGTTTAGGACTTTATTTTGTTATTCTGTTTAACAGGAGGGCTGATGAATTGGGTTGGGACGGGAATATACAGACAGGTCCCAGACTGAATCAGACGGGGGATTCTGTGGTTCTGTGGTATCCTGTTGGTAAAAATACTCACCAGAGTGATCCCAAAAAATGCATTCATTGACATTATTTACCACTGCACTGAAAGCAGATGTTCGTAGAAACACATTTCCCAGAAACTACATTTGAACTTGTTCCAAATTCATTTTTTTTCTCCAGAGTGCATGTTCCAAGGATGGAGCAAATGCATTTGAAATTGTTTTTTTAATTGAAATTAAACTTAAACTGGAATTTGAAACAGTAAAAAAGCAGGGTCATCATGCAAAAACAGACATACATTAAAATTAATCTAGGAAAAACATTAAAAGTTAAATGAAAATGATTAATTTTAAACAAACATGGCAATTACATTTTTATCTGTCTATCTATCCATCTATCTATCTATCTATCTATCTATCTATTTATCTATCTATCTATCTGTCTATCTATCTATCTTTCTATCTATCTATCTATCTATCTATCTATCTATCTATCTATCAAGTTGAACAAGCCCACAGATCCATCCATTTAATGAATAAATCAGATCACAAATAAAGTTACTCAGCTGAGGTCTCTCTCTGGGCCATCCGCCTCACGTAGGAAGAGTAGCATCAGAAAGAGCCCCAAATTACAGTAGCAGAGATCCCTTATGGAAACTGGGCATTGACATCATGTTATACAATAATTAATATCACAAGCTGGTTTTCTGATCCTTGACCTCGCTGAGTTCTGACTCCCCAGTGATGGCATACTCATATCAGCAGTTAACATTACAGGCAGACATTCAGTTAAGATCAAACCGACCTTGAGCAAAGCCAACAGGTAGCAAAACACATCTCTAAAGACCTGCATGTATTATTCTATCACTTGTGAATGTAAGCTTGCTTTAATTAAACAGATCGTGTGTGTGTGTCGTACCCTGGAGCCATCCTGACTCCATGGAATCCACTGATAATGCACATGAAGATTAAAAGCAGATGTATTACCCTTAGCATTTGAAATACCTGCATATCTATCTATCTATCTATCTATCTATCTATCTATCTATCTATCTATCTATCTATCTATCTATCTATCTATCTATCTGTTTGTTTGTCCATTCGTCCATCCATCCATCTGTCCATCTGTCCACTATCTATCTATCTATCTAGATAAGAAGCTGTAGCTCCTCTCTCTCTCTTTCTCTCTCTCTCTCGAAATTAAATGAAACATTATTTTAATATACACAGTTTGTCATGTATATTGTACAATTCATTTTTTAATCCATCCATAGAAATATTTACCATACAAATTTCAAATACTACCATATTGACATCGTTATGCTCAGAACAAAGTGTGTATAATTAGAAATGTAAAATAAAATAAATGATTAAATTGTAAAAGTTTGTTAATAATCAAAAGTGTTGTATGTTTTAGCTTACTGGATGATGTACCATTTCCTCTCATATGGTCAAGATAAACAAGAAAATATGCACGACTAAAATTTATTTGTACTTTAGAAACAAATAATCCAAGTATTGTAGTCACAACTTGACTGAACACAAAATGGTTTCCCATGTCATGATTTCACTTCACACTAGTGACTGACTCTCTCTTCCACAATGTTTCACTAACCTATCTCCAGAACTACAGCCACTTTATCACAGCTGTAGTTCACACCACAGACATACATCTGTTAGACTATTCATAATAATAGATGTATATATGTATATGTATGTATATCATGTACATCTTCTCTCTCTACACAGCTTCCACTGTCATCCACTGTCTCTCACTCCATCAAAGAAACACATGAAGAACCCCAAAACAAGTCTTAGAAAAATATTATTTGGACTAATAAAAGGAATGTATGGGATACTTCAAGAAAAAAAAAACAGTTCCTCTAATAAATCCCTCCTTGGACTTTGAAGCTTGGTTCCCAGCTCATAATTTGTCTGCCAGTACAAAAGGGACGTGGGCTTTGTAAATTCCCCCCTGACTCTTTTATGAATACAAACAAAATCAGACAGTTGGATTTTTATCCTTACAGAGTAACTCAGTTATGTAAAATAATTTGAAGAACAGATTAAGTTGCTCTACCTCCATTCTTAGCAATAGTTAAACATGTTTAAATACTTCACCAACATTGATTTAATAAATGTTAATAAACAGTAAGAATTGTTAGGTAAAGCATAGATATTGCCTTAGTTAAGCAGTAATAAGGCATTAATTATGCATTTTATAATAGTTAACAAAACATGCAAAATGCATTTATTAAATATCTAAAGATCATTTACAAACAGCATATTTTACAGATGCATACCATGTCACACAGTGCTTACATGCAGATTTACTTCATGCTTTATGTCATGCTTTTTTATGTTTGATATTTCTATTAACTGGCAGGAAAGAGAAATACAGAAGTGAAATTGTACTTTCAACACTTCTGGGAAAGACAACTAAGCCAAGCATCGTCTCATAGAGAATTGCTGGGCAGAGGTGACATTTCACTTTGTTAGTTTCCATTTTCTCTTATGACGACCGTCTGAACAGTTCAGCTGAAACTGGTTGCATGTTTTCTGTTTCTCAATGGGCGTCTCATGAGCACTCTAACATTTTCCTGGAGCCTGCTGTGGGTCTCTGTGGTCTTTCAGTGAGAAATGAATCGGAAGTGGATATGGTGGAAAAAGTGCACTCTCTCAAACTAATCTCAGCCTATTGTAAACGATGATACTGTGTGATAAATTAAAAAAGATAAAGAGTCAACACCTGCCTGCTTTCGCACCTCAAGGTTAAAATCTTGTGTCTTCATATAATGGCAGGTAAATCATTCAATAGCTGTCACTCAGAGCACCCCCAGTCTTCTTTAGGTGGTTTATGGGCTGTTAGTTGATGCCTGGAGAATTTAAAAGAGATATTAACGTCATGCCCTCAGGTTTCATGTTTCCTTTGGGCATGTTCTTTCAAAGGAGTATTTTCAAAATTACATAACTGAGCCTGACAGTGATGACATTCAGAATCATAAATGTCAGCATGAATGCAGGAGATAAAGTCTAAGATGACACTTCGCCAGCTGAGGCCTGTTTAAACAGAGTCTGCAGGAGAAAAGCTGAAAAAATCCAGCCTGCGTTAACAGAGAAACATCCTCAGATTCCATTAGTGTTGAATTACATCAAACAAGGTAAGCTCATGCAGGCCTGGTCCATTATTTCTCTATTATTGGTGCCTGTGTTTTGTCTCATTGATGGAGAAAATGCTGTTTGGTACTGTTTCCACCGAAACAGTGTTGGAAATCTTTTAATCTGTACAGGAAAGATTTCAACAGGGGGGTCAGGGGCTCAAAGTGGGGGGAGCTGTTTTAGGGAATGTGTGATAATAATCGATATTATAGTGTGGAGATGAACTTGAATATTACTTTTATGATCAGGTTTTAAAAGGTATAGTTCAGTACTTTTAAAGTGGGTTTGTATGAGGTTCATTTCAATTGTAAATACATTAATACCAGTGATTTTGATCAGCTCTGCCCCTGTGAAGAGACAACCAGAACAGCAATTGTCCTTTACATTGCTGCAAATGGAGCCAATGTCCCTGTGTAATTTATTACACAAGGATAAGCTGTGTGCTTATGCACTCTATAAAGAGCCTGTATTGTGTTTTTTAGAGTTATCTGCCCCTTATTGTGTTTTACTTATCTCCTTTATGTCATAGAGTATTTTTATGAAAGACATAAATTACAAGCTGACTGGGCCCACACAGGAAGCGAGCCTAAAAGTGGCAGGAGCTCCAGAGGTGTGCCTCAGAAAGAGTGAGAATACAGCTGGATCAGGGTACTCAGTATCTGAAAAGTAGCATGTTTTTTTGAACATTAGCAGTTGTCAACATACTCTATTGGTCGGCAAAATTAAGTTTATAAACCAGAGTTACAGCAAATGATGACCTCTTCAAACATTTTTGTTAATTCCTGTCTCCTTTTCTAGTCACGTTTTGTTCCGAACAACATTTTTCGTTAAATAGATTTAAACAAAGTTCATTTTTCATCATTTGGGTCATGATTTCTTTTTAAGAAGATGGTGTTGGATCCTGTTGTTAACTACTGCTTTACCATATTCTAATTTTGGTTAACGGTTCAGACATTAGAAAATCAATCATGCTTGATGCAGTGACTCAGAAAAAGAAAACTCATGTCCCCTTTGCCTATTTGTCTTGGTAAGCTAACATATGATCCTCAAGGGACGAGTGCTTACATGTGTGCACTCTCGACAGTCTCGTCTTCAGTTTCACTCCCTCCTCAAGTGAAACAAAAAAAATAATAAAACAAAATAAAAATATATGTAAATTTACCCAATATACATGTGTATATTGAGTATGTGTTACCTATCTATACACATCACTCTTAATAAGGCTTTATAAAAGTCAATCACCATGTTTGTAAGGGAGTAGGAAGAGGAATGAAGTAAGGGATCTAACTCCTTATCCAAGACTAATTGTTTTTCTCTTTATACAATGACTCCCCACAATCACACAATTTTTTACCTTTTTCAAAATATTCACTTATGTACATTTATAACTTGTATGTAACATGAGGGATAAAACAGAAACATTATGAGGGTTCAAAAAGAAAATAAGATTTCTACCTTTCAGAGTATCACAAAACCACCCAGCTATCTCTTTTGGCCAATCACTGTGTTTTTAATTTTTCGGCTGATGGATACCATGTGGAGACTTATCACTGCTGGGCCATCATTCTAGTCAAGTGGGCCATCTTGGTCTTGATTTCTGTGTCTGAGTGAAAAATCTCTTGTTTATATTTGAAACTCTATTGAAAATTCAACCACGGAAAGAAAAAAATGTCTTGCATGTAACCACTATTGCAGGTATTAATTTTATAATGTTTATTCATTAACACCAGATGTTTTTTCTTTCTTTTTAAGGTCAACCAGTCAACTTTTATCAGAGAGATTATATCGCAGGACTTTGCGGGTATACACTGTTTGTGGAAAGATCAAGAGAGCATTTAAAATCACTCACAGATGTCTTCACAGGACAAACTCTTCCATCATTATCTTCATGTAAACATAAATTACGCAGACAAATTTACAATTACATATAACCTGACTGTAATCTATTTCGAGGTCAAAGGCATAGTGATGATTAAATCTGTATTTGTGCGTCGATCACCTCAGTACTTAAAACATGTTTCTCATTTTATGTTCTCTGATAGTAACAACAACTAAATGACAAAATTTTAAGTGCTCAAAGGCAGAGACCTCTCAGACATTCAGATACAACATCTGTACACATGTGTGGGCTAATTAAATGATATGGTGGTTGTAATTTTTATGACTTACAGGCTTGATTCTTATCAATCAATGAAAACACATTGTATAAATGATAGAGGAAGCTTTTAACAGATTGCAATCTGGCTCAATAAAATGAAAACAATATGAACGGTTGTAAGGGAAACTGAAGGACATACCTTACTTACGTAAAGATCAAGTTGACTTTTCTAATTTAGTCTGGAGAGGTGGGAGTCCCCCTGCAGTTCAGAGATTTCTTTTTAGATCCACATCCTTGTTTCTGCTTTCAATTAAGGATATACACCAAGAGCAGCCAAATCAAATCCCATTGAGCCACAGTTGTTTCATGATTGTGGTTGAGTAATCACAATGTGATAATCCAATTGTCTTCTGGTGAATTATGAGTTTTAATAAATGCACAAGCTCTTCTGGGAAGTAATCCATCAACATTAGTAATTTTTTTTCTGCTGCCAACTTGTAGAGACTCTTACAAGTATTTTTGCCTGCATGCAAACAGAGACAATTTCCTTAACAAAAAAAAACTGTCATCTTTCACAGTTTAAAAATATGACTCCATAAAAGGGTTATGTGGAGCTGTAACTTTAAGAAATAGATTTTAAGAAAGGGAAAAGACCTTAAGCCTTAAGTCACAAACCTAATCAGTTAATCCATGACTCAGAGTTGACAGCTGTGAAAAGTTTGAGTAAAATCCATCCAAGTGTTTCCTGGATCAGTGCTTCCCAACCTTTTCCCCCAGAGACCCCCCAAAGTTGTACCTAAGAACAGTCAAGCCCCACTTTACAAAGTATGATATCATAGTGCGCTACAGAAACATCAGCGAAAAATGAAAAACAGCCGCACTGATCTGGGGTGTGACTTCTCTGATCCTTGTCCAGGACAAAGAGCAGACAAACAAAAGACAAATTTCAGTGTTATGTAATATATATTTTTTAAATTTATTCTAGTGAAACACAAGTATCAAAGCATCAACATTTTATGCACTTTATTCAGTGTTATTGAGTCAGTCTGTTTTTGTAATGTTTGTGAGTTTTCTATCGAATGGGTAAAGGGTACTTTACTGGACAATCTGAAAGCTGTTTCTCTTTTTTCATCTCGTCTTCTATCATTTAAACTTTTATCTAACCTTTCCTCTATCAGTCTGTGTATCAAGAATCCATCTATCAGTTTGATAGCCTGTTTATAAATCCTTGTACCAACCTCTCTCATCCATTAACCACTGTATCAAATCATCATTTCTGTTATGCATTAGTTTATCAGTCCCCTCATCTCTCAATGATTATCCATTTACTTCCTTATTTTCCCAAAATTCTGTCATTTTCTATACATCTATTAATCTAGCTAATGGTGGGTGACAATGCAAGCTCATAAACCACAAACGTCCCATTTTAGTTAGTTTAGTTTCATTTATTTGCACATATTAAAGAGAAAGTCAAAGAAAAAAGTGAGGAAGATTAAGTCACACATGCAGTTGAGGTAGAAACCCAGCGTGGGCTTATTTGCAAACCTCACCTTAAGAGTAATAAAAGAAAAACAAACAAACAAAAACATCGAATAATAAAAATGTGTCATTTTCCCTATCTGATCCAACCACCAACAATCCATTCATTCACTGATCTGTTACAAACTCATATGTTACCTCATATCAGTCTACTTCTTTATTAGTATTTACTCTTTAGTATTATCCAGGTCTTAATTTGTTTTTATCAACCAGTAAACCCATCATAGGACATACTTTGGTCTTTCCATCTTGAAGTATTCATCAATCTGTCTTTCTGTTCATCATCAATCCATTCACCTATCAATCCAACCATTCATGTATCCATCTATCTGCCGTTTTATTTGATTTATCCTTTTATGTCCATCCTTTCTATCATCTATCTCTAAATTCATCCATATATTAATCTGTCTTTGTGCTAATCTTTCATCTATGTCTATTCACCCAATTACCCATCCATCAGTCCATCTATCCATTGATTTATTGATCTATTCATCTATCCATCCATCTGCCTGTTTTATTTGATTCATCCTTTTTTGTCCTTCCTTTTTATCAACTAGATGGCTGTTGGTCTATCCAAAAATCCATCCATCCAATAATCTATGTTTCTGCTATTCTTTCATCATTTCTGTCTGTTCACCCATCAATCCATCCACCATTCATCCATTCATCACTCCATCTATCAACGCATTCAACAATTCACTTATTCATCCATTTATCAGTCCATCAATTATCTATCCATTCATCCTGCAAAGCTGCCATCTATCTGCCTTTCAGTATTTTCCCAACCACCTTTTCCATCCTTTCATTTATTTATCTATTTACCCACCAATAAAAACCATAAAGACAATCATCTACACATCAATTTATTGTCATGGCTTGAGCAGAAAATCAGACACAGAGGGAACTCAAATAAGCAGACAAAACAAGTCCATGAAGCGAAAAGGCAGGTTTAATTCAGTCCAAAAGTCGGTACACAAAAACAGGCAGAATCAAGCAGAAGTATCCAACAGACGGCAGACAAAAAAAGACAAATTCTAACAAAACAGGTCATGATCAACTATGACTATAATATGAAGGCTTGGAAAGTGACACTCAGGAACAACAATCTTGCAACAAGACAGGGGAAGACACGAGGGTTAAATACATGAGGTGATTGGGGTAGATAGGACACAGCTGGGAAGGCACAATCAGGGAGCCGGTGTGAAGAGACGAGACAGGAAGCAAAACCTACGGAAATAAAGAGACGAGAATCAGATTTCAAAATAAAACAGGAAATACCAAAGTCAAGACATGAAACGAGGACAAAATGGGTACCTTAACTAAATAACAGGCAGGATCAAGACATATATACCCTTATGGATCTATTCATTCATTCATGTACTCCTTTTTTTTGTCCATCCAATCATCCACTTACCATCTATCCATTATCCATCAATCTAGTATCTTTACATCAATCTATCCAAAGAAACATTAATCTTTTTTGCCTTAATTTTTTCCCCATTCATCCAATTATCCATTCATTCATCCATCCAAGCATCCAATCGACCCTGTGTTGGCTTTCTAAATGCTTTACCATTCAATCAGAATCAGAGAACCCCCTCTCAAAGTAGCCTTTTGTGCTGGCAGAGTCTATTATAATGCACAATAATTCACTCTTTCATAACATTATCAATAAAACAAAACAAAAACAGATCCAGCCTTTTTCCAGTTTTCCTTTCCACGTGTCAGAGTTTAATCTTTGTCTTAGCAGTACTGCATGTTTGGTTTCTACAAAAGCTGACTCAAACCCAACATCCTGCCTTGTTTAAAAGTATAAATAATATGAATGGAGCTTTCTTGCAGTGAAGTATTAACTGCTTGTTTATTTTCGGAAAAATGTGTTAATAAACTATGTGTTATGATGTCTGTGTCACAGATGGTATGTTAACAAACTTTGGAAAACGTGTCTATATATCTGCCTCTATCTCTGCTGTTTATTCAAAGTTGCCAGCCTGGGTTGTTTAATTTGCGAATCCTCTGTAAACACTCTGCGTGTGCCATCCACGTCTCATGGTGCCTTGCGAGTGTTCAAAGTAAAGAGGATACTGTTTTCCAGGGAAGGCACTCAGGTCGCACAGATAACCTGAAACCTAACCAAAGAAAAACAACAAATATTTGCATATCATGATGTAACAGTAGAACAGAATCTATTGCTGCCTTTGACCTGATCTGTACCTCTGAATCAACAATTTAATTTACAGTGTAAAACATTATTACTGTCAATTACAGAAACAGCAGGAAGCAAAATACTACTGGGATTACAGACCTGGAAACTGAGCAGACATGTTTAATTCTTAGTTCCTGTTCATGCTTTTGACTTGTTTGTAAGAGTTTCTTCGGTGAAATGTCTTATTTTAGTTTTCATGATTTAAAGTTATTAAAAAATGCAGCAATTGCACCTTGTGATGTCCAGCATAACCCTTTAGATAGGGGTGGGTAAAAATATCGATTTATCAATGCATTGCAATATTTTCCCTCCCAATTCAATATCAATTTAGCAAACCCTCTGATTCAATTCACCTCCTGGCCAGTGGGGGGCGCTGTGCACTTTTTCAGTATTTATCCAGCTGTCACCTGTGACAGAAGAAGAGCGAACGTGAGTGATTAAACGGTGATTTATTACTATTATCTGTGTACAAATATAAAATATTGTAAACAATAACATTAGTACCTTTCTGGAGTGTTTTCCTTCTATTCTTTTGCCGTATTTTCTCTGTGTTTTGCTGTGTTTTCAAAGTATTTTCCTCGTGTTTTCCTGTCTTTTTTGTCATTGATCGTCTTTTTCATCATAGTTAGTTTTTTATGGATTCCATAAATTGTAATTCTAGAAATATTGGAGGAAGAAATGTCGAGATCTCTGTCTTCAGCTGGACAGGAACTGCTTCAGGGACTACCATCAGTAAAAAAAAAAAAAAAAAACCCACCTGGGCATGGTCTAATATAACAGGCTGTAACATGGACACTAAGTCAAACAGAGATGTTTGAGTTTATGTAAAATGGGTTAAATTTATTTTTGGTCATCTCAGAAAATGTCTACATGTTCATTTACGATTGTTTATGAACAGAATCCAGTTGAAAATTCAAATCCATTTTTTCTTTTCTTGCAATGACACACTGTTTTAAGCATTCATAATATAGTATTGACAAATACTTGCCAGAATTGTTTACTTTTATTTCTTGTAAAAAAGGGCAAAGGACAATCCTGACACATTTACTGACCAAAAAAGACAAAAAAGACCAGGTGGGCATTTATAGTTATAGTATTAACTGTCATGTATTTTTTTTTTACTTTTGTACTCCATATGCACAAATAACTTATTATTGAGCAAATTTGTATTTTCAGATGTTTGATTGCTCAAAAATGTGAGGTGACATATCACATATGTTCACTTTGGCATCAAAATAAAAATTCAGAAGTTGTCAACAGGTACTCTAATTATTTGTGTGATTCTACTTCTTACTGAATCGATACTGAATCAAACTGCCACCTAAAGAATCAAAATCGAGTCTTGAGGTTTTTAACAATACCCAGCCCCACTTCTAGCGCTGCAAGAACGGTGATGTCTTCATTATGTGTCTGCTGGAGAATCTTCAGGAGGATTTCCCAACAGTATTGAAAATATTCATCCGTTTACCTTCAGTCTGTCATCCAACAATCTATCCATCTTCATTTTTAACAGCTAAAACCCTCATAACCAATCCATCCATTTCACTGTTCTTTCCATCTAGCCATAATTTTCAATCATCATCCGTTCATTCATACATCCATTTTTGCCCTTACCTAGAAGCCTGTACATCCATCCATGTATACAGAATCATTTATTCTACCATCCATTCATTAATCAATCCATTCATCCATTCATCAGTTTATTTAAGTGCAATCTTTCTGTCTTTGTTTCTGTTCATTTGCCTGTCCTCTAATTTATCCTTTAGTGATCAATGTTAGTCCATCCGTCAATCCATCCATCTATCTGCTCATTCATACATTCATTCATATAAAGACTAAATGACTAAATGGTCTCGAATAATTTATTTATCATAGTAATAATGATTGTGAGGGATCATTAAAAGTAAAAAGCAAACTTACAGTGTAATATGTAACCTACTCAATGCAAATTAATTAACTGTTCATTATGTTAAGATAAACTATATGAATTTACATGACTCTGAAGCAATAAATGAAACAAGTGGCCCTCCATAAAACACCTTGTCTTTTGGGTAGCTCCCAGGCTCAAAAAGGTTGGTGACCCTTGATCTATTCATTCTGCCATCTTTGTGTCTTTATTTCCTACTGTTTGTCCATCTGTCCATTCATATCCTTTTAATGATTTATGTTCATCCATCAATCATTTCATTCATCCATTGGATCATTCAATCTTAATGCCATTGTTATGTTTTTCTTTCCGTCCTTCCTTCCTTCCATTCACACATTCGGCCATAATCCATATTTTTCTGTCCAATTCACCACTTATCCATCTTTTTTCCCGTCTGTCCGTCCATCCATCCATCCATCCATCCATCCTTTTTAATTATCTATCAGACAGTTTATCCATCTGTTCATTTATCTTCAACACCCCATTCACACATTCATTTTTGCTTTTCCTTTTAATCATCAATCCATCCATGTAAATATCATTACACCAAGTCACCCAGTGACCATCCATCCATTTATCAATCCATTTTCTAAAAGGGTTGTCCATCAGACCATCTCACCATCCATCCTTCAACCAGTCCTTCAGTCTCTTTTCTAAAATGAGCTGTATATACTGTATTTGCCCTTTCCTCTATAAATTGTCATTAACTGGTCTTCCCCTCCATCTTTCTGTCTGTGTGTCTGTCTAACGGCCCATCCTTTAAATTTAGGGTCTGCAATTAAATGGTTCAGTTATTTAAGCTGACCCCTCCATGATTATTTCTGAGGATTATATGAAACCTTGAAACATAATAAAATTCTTTGTGCTGCTAAGACTTAGGAAATTGTCTAAACAAGTTAGTTTTAATCTGCACCGTTGTACAGAGGAAGGTTCCATCACACAGAATAAAATGTGAGCCAAATAAGGTCAATTTTGAAACACAGCTGCCTTTCACTGTAGTTTTCAATCCCTTTATTCAATCAGGTCAATTGAAAAAAGCTTTAGTGAAATTAGTCAGTGGTGTCTGAGTCATCACAGGCCACACATGGGTTAACAAATGAATGAGCTCATTCTCCTGTGGGACCAAAAATTTAATCAGGAAAATGCAAGACACAGAAACACTTCCTGTCATGGCAGTGTAAGAGATGTTTCTTTAATTAGCTTTATATCCAGTACTCCATACTTTTACTACACAACAATTTAGAGATGAACAAACTAAATACTTGAAAAAAATCTGTTTGTAGGGCATATAAGACTGGAGTTAAGATTTTGCAACAAGAAACACACAAATCCCTCAGTGACATACTGACCACGGATTTCCACAGAGTCCTACTACAGAGCACCGTGTCCGCCCAGCAGCTTGATATTTACAAAGTAGAGAACCAAAACTTCACAAGATAATTGTAGCTTTATACAATAACAGAAAGAGGAACATGTCAATAACAGGTTGTATTCCCAGCCTGACGTTAATTTGCTGATTTGACATCGACATTATTTCCACTATTCCACCGTATTTTGAAATCATCTGGAAACTCTGAGCACTTGTTTGCCTGTGTTGGGTCGATCTGCTTAGCGGGGGTTGTCGCGGAGCTGAAGTGGCTCCAGCTAAAGATAGACTTGCTGCATATTCCTTGCTGCCCAGAGTGTAAGTGCGCTGCTGGCACCCTCAGCAGAGTGAGGCACAAGCTGTGGAAACAGACTGATTGAAGAGACTTTGAGTGATTTGTAGCGGAGTGCCTGGGGCATACAGACCTCTGCGCAGATGGATTATGTGAAAATTGGGAGTAGTGATGCACGATATGAAAAATTTCAACTGATACCGACACCGATAAATTCCTGCTTCTCATGGCCGACACCGATATCGATAACCAAAAAGTTCATATTTTTGTATTTAATATAATCTTTTTGCATATTGAAATCTTGATCCAACCACTGAGCCATTAAGCTAAGCTTGCTGACCGGACTAACGTCAGATGTCCATATGTCTGTGGTAAAACTTACCTGTAGTCTGTTCTTATTATGTGTTATGTTATCAAGTTATGGATGTGTGTGGCAACTATATCTTAGAGAGCATTGAGGGATACATCCAAGAAGAAGCGACGGCTTGGGAGGGTCTAACATGGCTCCAAATGTGCTATTAACTTGTGAAAACCTGGGCTCTCATTGACAGAAAGGGCTGATCGTCGAGCGTTATGAACTCCATCACTTTGTCGTTAATGGCTTTAGCTTTTTCGCTGTCTCTTAAAAAGTTTTTACAGTTTTCAAACGTCTGTTGAATGGGGACATCCATGCTCCATGTTGTTGTTTTTAGCATTAGCACGCTAACTGCTACCACGGCTGCTTCGTCTTCTTTCAACACCGCTCCGCCGTGATGACGACTTATCAGGTGAGCTATAAGATTTGTTGTGTTAAAACTTGAGGTCCTCTGTCTTCCTCTCAGAATTCTCACCGAACAGGTTGTGCAAACAGCAATGCTGTTGTTATCTTCTGCCACTGAGAAAAAACAACCACGCTGATTAAGCCATGTTCTCTTTTGGCCTGGCGGAGAGACGGGGGCAGGCACGATAGATGACGTAACCAGCGTGACATGGCTTGTTTTGGGGCTACAAGGCCTGCAAACAAAGCCCCAATTTAAGTAATTTATCGGATCTTTTTATCGGATAAAATGTACATATCGGGCTGATAAAAAATGACGTAATTTTCCCCAAAATCGGCCCATATTATATTGGTCAGATAAATATTGTGCATCCCTAAGTAGGTGTAAGAAATACTGGAATGGAATTCAGTTCCACCACAACACAACAACATTTTATACACAGTTTGAAATTATACAAGGCAAGAGATGATGGATGTTGCAGTGTTTTACCATACATGCTACACTATACTGAATTACGTGGTTCAATATGATGTAAGACTTTAAACTTATGACCAATAAGAAAAGTGAACATACACTGTTATTTTATGGTGAATTGCTTAGTACAATCCCGGCCTAATACACTGATATGATTAATTACCTACAACCAGAAGGTTATAGGTTTGCTGGTGTTTGTATGTCTGTTAAGAAAGATAACCCAAAAACCTGTAACCAGATTTTGATTAAATTTTCAGGGAATGTTTGTCATGGCAAAGAAAGGAGTGGTTAGATTTTGGTGGTGATCTAAATCCAGAGGCAGATACCGGACTTTCTAAAATTTAGTTGACATTTTGAGATAGGGTAGCTTTCTACATTTCCGTAAATATTGGAAATGCATTGGTGGGGCTTTTTGCTCTGCAGTTTGTTTTTTTAATGTTATGTATTTTAACATCTTATCATACATTATCTACATCTGTTTTTTTGTATTCTACTTAAAAGATTACATTCTGCTGAACTTTTCCCAGAAATGTACTTGACATTATTTGATATATTTATATTTCTTTAGGCTTTGATATCCTGATTGTAACTTTGTAACCCTCTGATTGTCCTGACATAATGTTAAAAAACAGCACCTGTTAACCTTACCAGCATGTTATTAGTTTGTGGAAGAAACTGGTATCCTTTGCGGTGCAGATGGATCAGCCTGATTTGATGTCTTATTCAGCCAGATCCATCTTGCCAAGGTTCAACGATTGTGAGAGATTAGCCAGAGATAAGCATAGAGGCTAAAAGCTTCAGTAGCAGTTTTATCAGATGTGGACCGCATTTCTTTATTAAATGAAAAACAAACGACACTACAAACTTCACTAAAGAAAAGATATTTTTGCTCCGCTTCTGACATATTTTGCTCAGGGTTTGTTTTACGAAGTGGCTTACCCTCTGACCTTTACACCACAGCATTAGCACCCGCCTACTACATTATCTGATTGGCCCTCAATGAAAGTGATGGACAGACAATCATCCAATCACCTGTCAGATATGTTTTGAAAGGTTTTGCCCATTCCCAAGCACTTTCTATGGGCTCTTTCCTAGATGGACTAGTGAAATATATTGAACTTTCCATCTGGTGTGTCAGGTTAGGAAACTGGAGTATCTGGAGATAGACGTATGCATCCATGGGGAGTACATGCAAACTCAAACAGAAAGACCTTTTTTGACAAAGAGTCGATCCAGCTACCTTTCTGTTATGAAGCAACCGCACTACCTGCTTCACCGTGTAGCCCTGAATTAAAAAGATAGTTGTGAATTCTGAATTCAATGCTCTTATTTTCCAATACTTTCTGTTTACTTTTTTGATGTTGCACCATGATATTGTTGTGTTTTCTGACCTGCTCATTCTCAGGTATCACCCTATTCTTTTTAAGAGCTTCAGGACAATAATCTTTACCCGAGGGCGAGTCAGTCTCCTTCAGAGCTGTTTTTCCACATTGTTGGAGGATTTACCTCTGTCAGCCATCAGGTTTTCTAGCCAAAGCTGCACAAACACAACAGGCAAGACCCAGAAATTTGGGCGTTCCAAAACACTGCACAGAGGTAGGGAGTTGTATGATATTTGACCTGCAAAATACTTTTGGTAATGACAGCATGTCAAATTGTCACTACAGAACCACCACAAAGAACACTTGAGGTCTTATTGTATTATAAAACTGTTCACTGTTTTCTGGAGAATGACAACAGACAATGATGATGAGGATGTTAAAGGTGATAAATGGGCTGATTGTGGTAAATGTGTGAGTGTAGTCAGAGGGATTCACTTGATTCTGCACTGGTAAAAATACTGTAAAGGAGTGAATGAATAAATAAATAAACAGTACTTTTGTAAGGTGACCTTGAGTGTTGTGAAAGGCGCCCTTAAATAAAATGTATTATTATTTATTATAGAAGTGTGTGTGCATGGACTAAAGTAAAGTATAGATCAAAAGAAGAATATGAGCTTGGAATAAAATAGCTGTTCAAAAATGTGAATAGGGGCCTGTGTGCACGGACCAAAGTAAGGTGGAGGTAAGTGAACAAGACTGTGAATGCTTGGATCAAATACACATAAAACGATATATACAGTTAACAAGCATTTGTAATAAGTTCATTTCAGTGTCAGTGGGTTGGCTTTTGCATACTTGTTACACAATCTGATTGGGACAGAAGACCTGCTTTGTCTTTCTTTGGAACAGCTGGGGAAATTAGTTGGAATCAGCAGGTTTCTTAAGCTGCTCTTTAAATTGTGTAACAGGTACTGTTGTGTAGAGGATGGGAGCTGTTGTCAAAGATGGTCAACAGTTTTGAAAAGTACCTTTCCAATCTGAAGAGCTGCTGGCCAAAAACAGGCCCAGATTTCTCAATCAGTTTGATCCGTTGGTGCCCTTTACTGTGATGTCTGTTCCCCACTTAATTGTCTCTGCTTTCTAATGATAAGCAATTTCTGGTTGATTTTTTGATATCTTGACTAATTCTGTCATCATCTCAAGATAACACCATCATCATCCTGTGATTAATAATGTAACTCCTCAAAATCATGAGAAAAAATGTAACTGTCATCAGTGGGAAACAGAGTTACAGAAAAACAATAGATGCATGACTGCTTAGAGGTTCCCGCCCTTTGTTCTTCAAGGCCACCTCCCTAGTTGTACCCAAACACAGTCCACCCCCTGGTTCCAACATGATATACAATCTGGCCCTGCAAAAAAGCAACCAATTTTAATTTTCATGGATAGAATCAAGATTTAATGAGCTTACACACATTCTTGTGCAAAGTCCTTTCAGGAGGTATGCCCAGTTTGTTGTCTTTAGCTGGGTTCTTGTATTGTCTGGGCTCTTATGACATATGAACAGGTTTTTATTGTGAGGATGACGGGGAAGACTTGGGCCAGGGGAGTGGGTGGGGTGGTCTGAGTTGGGTCACTCAGTATGGCTTAAGGAATATGGGGGCCTTTGATTTGTGGGGTTGGTGGCATTGGGGACTGCACCAGCGTGTCTTGGCTTGTGTCTTGGACATGGGCTGATGTGCTTGGTGTGGTCTCTGGTGTCTCTAGCTCTATGGGTTGGGGGTCTTCTGTGTTGGATACTTGGGCCTGGACTGTTGTGTCTTGTTTTGGGGTCCTAAATTCCTCACCTTCCTTGAAAATTTTTACTTCCATAAGCACAGTTGGTCTGAGGGACACCAGAAGTGCTGATGCTCTCTCTTTGTAGGTTCCCAGTGTGCTTTGGTTAATTATGCTGTTTATAATTAAGTAACGGTTAATTATGTAATGGTTCTTTGATTTTAGTTTTGTGTTTTGTTGATTAGTTTCTTTTGTGCTGAAGTTCCTGTGCTTTGTCTTCTGCATGTTTCTGTATGTTCGTCAAAGCACTCTGTAAACCTCTGTTTTTAAAAGTTCTACTCAAAAAAAGTTATTATTATTATTATCATTATTATTGTTTTTGCATAATATATGGAAATCAAACGTCTACAACCCTAGAGCTGATAGAGCCTCGTGCCCCCTGTTCAAAGGTCTTTCCAGAGTAAAAAAGCATTTATCACCAGAGTTGGTGCTTTTTGCCCTTGGTGGGCTGTTTTCATGATGAAGAGTACCAGGACTGGAATCATCTCACTGCTTGCCACTGTGGCAGCAGGATTCAGCGATCTATAACCCACAGGATTTTTTTTTTTTAACATTTTAGATAACTCTTAAGTTGCCACTGCTCAAATAACCCCATTACTTGATATGACTGTTACAAAATAAGACCAATTGATGAAAAAATAAACAGGGTACTTAAAAATAGATTGTTTGTATTATTAAAATAACTTGACTTTTGCTGAGCTAAAATAATGCTTAGGTTCCTTTGGATCAAACCATTCAAGCCCATTGCTTGTTTTTGTTTTTCAGAGCTTTGTGAACAGTAAGTGTTAACCTAAATTAGAGCAGACAAAGCAAAAACAATTTAACAATATATTTTGATGAGGTAGCCTTTCTCCAAGTCAAATAAGGACTTAAAACTAGGGACAAATCTTGAATCCTAATTGACATTGTTGTGTTACAGATTACTCTTGTTTTTAAGTAACTGCCATGGTGGCTAAATTTACCAAACAATGCAAAAAAACACCCGCATTTGGTAGGTAGCAGGTGCTAAAACAGGTTAGCATAGAGGACAAGAGGGAAAGGGTATTTTTAACAACTCAAAGTTTGATATGTCATGTTTCTGTGTAGTTTTGTTGGTGGTTGCTCTCTCCCCCTCCCTTCCTGTTTTTTCCTGCAGGACTGTGTGAAGCAGGGTGAGGCTGCAACAGATGATTAGGCACACCTGAGTGACCGGTGGTCACTCTGCTAATCAAGCTCCCTTTGAAAGCCTGGCCTGGAGTCGACCACACTGCCAGATAATTCCTTCTTGTAAGGTAGCATCTCTTCCTGCGTTCACACTGTTAGTGAAAGACCTTTTTTGAAGCCTTTTTGGATTTTTTCTGACCTGCTTCCTTTTCCTGAGCTCAGGTCTTCGAGAGTGTCAGCTGAGCTACCCTGCTTCCACAGCCTGCTAATTTTTGTGTGTGTTGCTGAATAAATGTTTGAAACCTGCCTGTCTCCTCCTGCTTTGAGATCCAATTTTGAGTAAAACCTAACATGATGTGTCTTTTGAGTTTGTGTCTGTGAAAGTTGTACAGAACATTGTTGTCCATTGTAAACGTATTGTACTGAGGTACTAGACAATAGTCAGTGAAGTGACTGAAAGAGCTCTCAGCAGTTTCATACTTTAAAGTAAAATGAGCTAAGAAGGAACAATTGGCAGGAACAATTATTTTGCATAATTGTGTGAGATTTCCATAAAAAGGAGCCACACAACTAAGTTGGGTCGAATTTCAATGTGCTTTATTTTTCCCCCAGAAAGTCTCTGTGTTTGGCACTATTTTACAATGCAGCAAATGGCTATGTGTTCTTCCACCTGTGTTCTTGACTCCACCTCATGAATCTCATTTTTAAGAATTTCTTCTTCAATATACTCTGGTTTATAAAGGTAGACCTGTGCATCAGCATTAAAAGGAACACCATCATCACCTGAGTAAAAATCACTCCCCTATAGTTTCCTCTGCGGTTTCTGTGTCCTCCTGAGTTCATAAGTGAAAAACAGCAGACTGGCAGAATTGTTGCATACAAATGGAAGAGCACATAGCCATTTACTTCATCATAAAATAGTGTTGAGTAGAGACCTTCACATGGAATTTTTTGTCCAGTTGTACATTCAACCCAACATAGTTTCTAATCCTAATTTTTTAATATAATTAATTTGTGAAGTGGCTTCTTTTATCACTTTTGAATGAAAAATGTTTCATCAGTAATTTATTACAACTGAAAGAGTAACTTACCCAACACTCCAATCAACACCAACCAAGCTCAGGTTGTTTTGTTTGTTTGTTTGTTTGTTTGTTTTTAAATCTCAATAAAAGACAGGAAAGTGATTTTGGGATAAACTATTCACATCAGACGCTTGACACGCGAATTTTTTGAAAGAATAAAGAAACGAGATACGAAAAAAAGATTAAAAGACAGAGTCGACAGACACCCTGTTTAAGCTGTGAAAAACTGATTTACCTTAGACCCACCACTGCTGCTCCGGAGCCTCCTTCCCTTTGACTGCACTGAGTCTCATAGGCGGGACCTCTGTGTGAGGTGGGAGGTGCAGAAGATCACAGAGGGAGAAAGTGAGCAGAGCAAACACGGAGCTCGTGCAGTCTCACTCTGTCTGCGGACCCGCGTGGGTCAGCGGCACGTTACCGGCACGCGCTACTTTTGAACTCCGTTCCATCATTTCAGTTCGCGCGACGCTCAACGTCTACACGGACGACATGACTGAATCGTCTCAGTGAGAAGAGGACGAAGAAGAAGAAGAAGAAGAAGAAGAAGAAGAAGAAGAAGAAGAAGGAGGAGGAGTGTTCAGTCAAATGCTGCTGCTTTTCTCGACACATGAAAGGTGAGTAAACTGCTCTGAGAAACGAGTCAGTCTGGTAGTCCACTATAGGGCTGGACAACAAACCCAATTGTAGTCTAATAAAAACATATCCTTATGAAATATACAGGTAAAGACAATATGTTTTTTTAAACATTTTTATTTCAAAAAAAGTAGTAATGATCAGTAAAAACACTGTTTACAGGAGGAAACAATAAAAGCAATGTGCTTACCACAAGATTATCTTCTTAAAATGTCTACTTTAGAAGTGAATTCCTACTATTATTTTATTTCATTTCAAGAGCAATATACTATTTACTATATACTATATCTATCTATCTCTCTCTCTCTCCATATATATATATAAATATATATATATATATATATATATATATATATATATATATATATACATATATATATATATATAATATATGTATGTATGTGTGTGTGTGTATCATTTTATTTTTATTTATTTTATTTTTCATTTGTAAGTTTCTTTCTTTTGTTTCTTCTTGTATCCTGCAGCTGCTGTAAATTTGGAATTTCCCTCTGTGGGACGAATAAGGGAGTATCTAAACCAATCTAATTAAAGGCAGGGTTGGTAATCAGATTTAGATACACTTTTTGTTATACTGGTTAAAATGATCGTTATGTCCAAATGGCAATCAATGCATGATGTGTTCTTTAAAGACGGCGAAAAATAGCCGTTGTCTACAGCAGGAGTAAAGCAGGGAAAACACCAACCAATCACAGCGATTCGGACCTAATTTATTAAACCAATCAAATCCCGTACTGCCGTTCTGCCCACCTTCTGCGCGTACATTTTGCCGGCGTGCACTGACCCTGATTCAATACGCATAGCCAAGCTGAGAGGGATCCAAGTATGCTGGAGAATGGCAGAGAAACTACCTATAGCCCGATTACTGGTAACCACTCCTCCTGCTAAACAGAGCAAGAAAAGAAAGATGGAGGCAGAGAAGGCAGAAACAAAAAAGAATTTGGGCAAAGCCAGAGCAAAAACGAGAGTCAATGTGAGTACTAACTAACTTGCCATGTTTATTTGTTTTTTTTAAACTTTACTATGATAGTGTTTTGGTATTTTCTTACCGCTGAGTGAGACATGACTTGGCGTGGTGCAAAACAAAAACAATGTGCTGAGGACCGGTTTTGAGTCGGTGGTTTTATATCAGACATATGGCATCGTTTTGGAGGAGCTCCAGGGAGTTGGGGGGAGGGGCCAGACGGAGTCCTGAGGTGATGCTACATTCAAATTCATGCTAGTTTTCTGTGATTACCAACCCTGCCTTTAATACCAAGGCAGCAAAGAAAGAATTCTTTGACATTCAACATTAGGAACTTATTGTTTCCATTACCATCTACAAGTACTCAAAGAGCACCAACCTCTGCTAAGGCTTTTCCATTATTGTCGGGCGAGTTATTGTCAAAAATCTCGAAAACTACCCTTTCTTGCACTGTTAAGAAATCCTTTAAAAAAGTCCTGGATATCCAGATTTGGATCACCGCCAAAATCATATCGCTTCTTCCTTGTGCCATGGCTAATGTTACTTGAAAATGTTGTGAAGATCCGTAGAGAACTGGTTGAGATATTGGTAGAAATGTGGAAAACTGTCATATCTCACAATGACAACAAATCCTGGATCTGCATCCAGATTCAGATCAACTCTATAATCTAATCTCTTATTCCTCTTGCCATGACTAACATTCCCTGAAAATTCCTTAATAATTCATAAGTTTTTGATTTGTCCTGTTTGTTGCCAAACAAACTGTGCAAGTAAAAATGTAACCTCTTTGGTGGAAAGTTGTATATAATTGCAGGTAAACCTTTGTACACTGTTATACATTATGGTGTTCCTTACCAGTTAAACCTTTTTCTTTTTGTTTGTCAATATATTTGTGCAATTTACTCTCTCATAAATGAAAATCACTTCTGATAATTCAAATATTAAATACTTTGTCACATTAAAGAACAGTTAATATGAAAGAGTATAGAAGATGTTGACAACTCTTCTGTATTGATATGTTGCAAAAGGTTCTTAATGATTTAGAAATGGTGTAGGAGTTAATCTCCATTTTTGACTTTCCAAAATAAAAGTATTAGCCAGTAGAGGATTTCTAGGACATTTTTGTCACCTTGGAATTAAACAGATATTAATGTTGTTTGATTTTGCTGGATAATATAACTTTTTAAAATTCTGATACAGTGAAAATTTGTTGATTTTTTTTTTTGACAGAAAAAATATTGTATATCTGAGGTGTGAAGTGAAGTTTTGCTTCTGAATTTGATTTTATTCAGCATGTGGGGCATAACAGAAGGATACACGACCAAACCCAGGTAAATATGAAATCACACAGCAACTAGAAAGCATTTGCAGAGCACAAACCTCCGCTAAGGTAGCTCACATATTGCTGTAACATCTATAAGCAATAGTTTCATGATAAAGTTACCATTATAAGATGATTTCTTGACCATGAAAACACACACATAGCACTCAGAATCATGTTGATATCATTATTAGTTAGACAGTTAATAGGTAAAAATGATTGTTTGCTAATGGCGGTTATCTGGATCATGACCAGAAATCTAATGATTTTTAAGTTTGGCCATAACCAACTTCTCCTGAAATTTCAGCAAAATTTGTCCAGTAGTTTTTTGCGTAATCTTGCTAATAAACAAACAGACAAACAGACAAACATACGCCAGTGGAGGTAATCAGCTGGATGCCGCTTAATGATCAGGCTGATTCAACATTATGATGAATTCAGTAATTGCTTGTTTGCAGCAGCCATTTGAATGTACTGCTCACACCCAACAAACACCTTTTAGCTCAAATAAACAAACATACAAACAAAATGATTTGCTATTAAAGTGGTGAGTAATTTTAGCGAAATTATTCCCCAACCCCAACACTGATTATGTGATGTCAGGAAAAATGGCATATTTAAAAAAAAAAACAAGTCTGTTTTAAATCTAATGCTTATGATGTTCATTTTCTTTTTCACTCGTTATTGTATTTTTAAAAATTTTGAAGGCACCCTGGATAAAACCAGAAAGCATGTGGAGATAGGCTGGGCTATGGTATTGACACAGAACTTTAAATCAGCCTTAACGCGTGGAGGAGTTAATCATGGCAGATGTGGTCTAAAGTTGGGCTTAATTTGATACAAAATGATGCTAACAGTGCGATGTTCATTCAGTTTGGCCGTAGGATGGAAACACTGGTAACATAAGTGTTGTGTGCTTGACATGTTTGACCCAGAAAACCTGTGTGGACCTGGTTTTCTACATAGAAAATCCACAGGTAGAATTAGATGAAGAATTAGATCACCTCGAGTGTTGATATCAAGACCTTATTAACTCCCATCCCTCAAAATGATGCATTCTCTGTGTCAGCTGAGTTTTGTGATTCTTAGTTTTTAAAAAGTCTAACTTAACATAAAGCAACGTTTTTCTTTTTTTTTGTTCAACAGACAGATTTCAACACTGCACATGAAAGAAACTGGTGAAGACCCAAGCTTCACATCATGTTTTAGGTCTCCTCGGCATGATGCATCTCACTGAACATCTCTACCTTCTCTGTGGCTACGTAATGATATCAGGAGGTTACTCTTCCTCTATTTTGTCAGGGGTTTCTTTATTCACCCCACACTGAGTAGCCAAACTTCATCTCAGTGAATCAGACATGAACAAAAACATGCTTCCAAACGATTCCTGCCACAACACCACCTGTAATACCACTCAGACTGTAAACGGGGATGGCAAACCGGTGACAAGCATCATCATGTTTTTGGCCGCTGTGGTTGGGAACCTCCTGGCCATCTTCATCCTCGGTGTGCATCAGAAGGAACATCGCTCCAGGTCCTCAGTCTTCTGCATCCTGGTGACCGGCTTGGCCCTCACTGACCTGCTGGGCACCTGCATCCTCAGCCCAACGGTGTTCATCTGTTACGCACAAAATTTGTCCCTGATTGGTCTGGGAGGTGAAAGCCTGTGCAAACTCTTTGGCTTCGCGATGATTTTCTTCGGTCTGGCACCCACTCTCATCCTGTGCGCCATGGCCGTGGAGCGCTGTCTGGCCATCAGTCATCCTTACTTTTACTCTGTGCACATCCGCCGCAGCTTTGCCAAATTCACCCTCTTCTTTATTTACGTCTTCTCTTTGGCTTTTTGCTTCCTGCCGTACGCCGGCTTCGGCAAATTCAGGCAGTACTGTCCGGGGACGTGGTGCTTCATCGACATGGATGCAACAGGAGACGAGCGTGGAAACATTGTGAGGGCCTTCTCCGTATCCTACTCATCGCTCATTTCTCTGCTGATCTTGGCTGTGTTTGTGTGCAACGGCTCAGTCATCGTCAGTCTCTGCAAGATGCATCGGAACCAGTTGATGCGACGTGGCTCATTGGGGTCAAATGTGAGAAAGAGGAAGCTGAGCCTCGCCTGGTTTGGACAGGGGGAAGAGGAGATGGACCACCTGGTGCTGCTGGCTCTCATCACCGTAATCTTTGTGGTCTGCTCCCTGCCGCTCACAGTGAGTTCAGTTTTAACCTGTCTTTAGTGGGTTTGTGCTTGTTTTCCCTTTTTTATGTTCCACTCCTTTTGTGTTACACTCTGTGGCCTGACTTCATTTCTACTGATTTGACCCTGAATCACAGAATGCAGGCATCCAATAAAGTTAATTAAGGGAAAAGAGGGAAACAGCTTACACCATGATGTGTCATTAGGTCATCTGTTGAAACATGAACCACACTTTCTCATGAAACCAGAAAAAAAGTTGAAACAGGGAACAGAAAACTGGATTTTTTAACCAAGCCTTTGTTTTTTTGTCACGAAAATGAGACTTGGATTGTGAAAATGGCTCCAGACTAACATTAAAGGATAGTTTCAGCATGAGACAAAGCTGTTTCAGTTTTGTGCTTTTTTGCTTGCCAAGTCTGAGGCTGAAACTAGAATTTAGGAATCCACTTATGCTTACCATTAATATCATACCGATACTAGATTTGAAAGTATTGTCTGTATACTAGTGATTCCACAATCAGGCTTTTTGTGGCCATTTTAGATGACCGATCACCCCTTAGTAAGTTTATACAGCTTAGTGTTTTGTCATAACAACTGGTTAAGTGTTTGCTCAGAGGTGCAAAAAACTCTCAAAAAACAATCAACAAGTATCCTACAGAAATGACAACTGAATTACAGAGTTATGATTCATTGTTCACTTATAATCATTTATGTTGATGAACAAAGTTATAGACAGACTGAAAAAATGTAACATTTTTTATTCAAGATTCTAGTCAGAGTCAATCAATCAATCAATCTTTCTATGTACAGTGCCAAATCATAACAAATATTATATTAAGGCACTTTACAAAAGTGTAGGTTGATGCCATATTCATCATTCTAGAAACAAATGTTTCTATTGTTTTTTAATTTGATTCCAAACCCAACATGAATCCACCATGAGCAACCTGCTGATGCGATATGAGTCATTGGGGTCACTTTACTTATTCACTTGATATTTTTATTTTATTTAATCTCAGCTGCTTTTACTGTTTTTACTCATTTCTTAACTGTCTTTCCTTCAACGATCATCTTTCTGTTATTGTTTTACTCATTCACTTCCTCATTTTTTCGTTCCTTTATTCATTTGTTTTCATTTTTCTTAACCTTGTGTATCTCCACTGATGTGATGTTTTTTCTTCCATCTTCTTTTTATATATTACCTTATGATACACACACACACACACACACACACACACTCATATACATATATATATATATATATATATATATATATATATATATATGTATATGTTTATTTATTTTCTAAGCCATCGTGATGCATCATAAAGTTACTGACTGGACCTTATATGCAAGCCTCTGACACTGCTGTTGGTGGCATGTAAATGGGTATAAAGGGGCATGTGGGGATGTGTTTGCCAATACTGATGTACTGCTTACACAGAAACTCAGAACCATCAGTGGGTGAATGTGAGACTAAATCAGTGTGAGTGAGTCTGCAGTGTAACAGCACCCAGAGTAGTTAACTAGAAAAATGCTGTGCAAGCTAATGTCCATTAACCATTCAAGTACATTTAACGCAGAGTGCATGTCAGTTAGCAATGTGTAGCTTGTTTAGCTTAGCTGATTAGCTTCAGTCTTGCTGCTCTAAATCTCAACACAAACTACAAAATTTTCAGTCACAGTTTCTGTAAGAGGATGACTGAACATTATTAGGAGCAGACCAGGGGACAGACCGGGTGGTTGATTTGTTGACACCCTGAAGGTGAGCATAGAGTTAAACCACAGGTAATTGCATCAGTTAATGCAGCATTAATTTTTGTCAGGCCATTAAATCTTTTTTTACAGAAATTGTCCGATTATGAGCTGTTTTCAAACAATAAAGGTATCTTAATTTTCACTTATGGTGTAGCCCAGGACCTACCATCATCTTTTTAATGAGAAATGGCAACCCAAATGTCCAATACAGAATTGACCACTCCTGTGTGAAAAATGTTGCACTTTGGACGTTTTAGATGGAATAACACTTTAAATTTCTCAAAGAGGCAAAGTTTTTTTTTGTTTTTTTTTTTAAAGAGCTTTTCATTATAAAAGTGCACATGAATGAAATTTATTTTGTCCTGTCAATTTAACATGCACATTTTGGTCATTTTCTGATATCTTAAAAAAATGATCTCAATATCATGAAAAAACCCGACAGAACTCAAGATAACAAGATGATAAAGTCAGGATTACAAGGAAACATCCAAAACTTACTCGTGCAAATGGAGCAAAAAAAGATGCAGGGGATGGGATTAACAGTATGCAAATGTGTTCATGGTGGCACAGCATGTATTGCGCATGCCTCTGGAGTTTGCATGTTCTGGCTTCCTCTCACTCTAAATTGGGCTTGGGTATAAGTTTGAGAATGAATGGTTGTCTGTCTGTCTATGTGGCCCCCCTATTTGTGGCTGGCAACCAGTTCAGGGTGTTCCCCGTCTCTTGCCCAGTGTCAGCTGGTATAGACTCCAGCCCCTGAAACCCTGAAAGGGAAAAGCAGTTTAGATGATGGATGGATAGATAAATGTCCACACATTGTCCAACAATTTGGCACACATTTGGGATCCACTGGCTACTGACTAATCCTGTATCAAGAAGACTGGTTGCTAACCCAAGAACGAGCAAGAAGCTAACTGTAAGCTAGTCTAGTGTTCAAGCTGCCACTTCAAAACTAGCATGCTTCTCAAGGCAGGTCTGTTTAGCGTTGCATTCTGCACGAACACTGCTTTGTGTGTGTATATTAGAAATTAGAGCCTTTTTTTAGTATGGATGTGTCTTTTAAGCACCCCTGGAGGGGCACTAGCGGTTTTGCTGTATGTATAGTGGTGCATCTAATGAATATTTTTAATACTGACTTGCCAGTTCATAACTTTATCATTTGCATAATTGGGGGTGTGACCTGCATGGATTTCAACTAGCCTGTTCCTACACTGATCTTAAATAAGGCTGATGTTGATGTCTGTGTAGGTTCTCATTCATCCAGGTCATAGTTATCCAATTCTTCATTCAAAGGGGTGTTTCACCTCTCTTCCAAAAGGCTTCTTCAGTTCTGACTGTCTTTTCATACTCTGGCACCAGCCTAAGGGTGTCCTTCCTAAAATGCAATGCAAGATGTCTGTGTAGGTTCTCATTCATCCAGGACCAGGAACTGAAGAAGCCTTTTGGAAGAGAGGAGAAATGTTTTCAAGAACCTCTTGCAAGTCCTGTTGCCCCTTTTAACGAAGAAGTGGATAAGGCTAATGTTGCATTTCCAAAGTGACAGACTCAACTGTGGGCTTCAAACAGCTGTTCAGACACCAGTAGGTGATTTTATAGAGACTATGTCCTTGTTTTATATAGTCCAGACTTTAGCAGTTACAGCACAGTTTGCTGCATTGGTGATTTTGTTGTTGAAAGAAGAAATAATGTCAACAACAAGTGGCTTTTAGGGATTGTTGCATTAACAGGCAGATGCTGATTCTGCATTGTAGACATTTCTGATATTTCTATTGGACAACTCAAGAAAAAAAGCTGATTAGTTAAAACTATAAGACATCCCTGACCCTCTCTGCTCATAAAAATCATTCCTTCCCTCTTACAGTTAATATTATGTACACAGATTGCTCAGCTGGCATGGTGACGGTTGATGTTTTTTGTCTGTTAGTTCTGTCGCAGTCTCTGTAATGGTTGTGTTTTGACTGCCCAGGCTTCAGCAATAAAAGGTGTGAGTGAGAGTGCAGCCTTCACCACACAAGGCATGCTGTTACCGAGTGTGAGTGTGTTTGTTTAGTGCATTTGTTCTTTTACCTCCATTAATGTCCCAACCTGAGAGGAGTGTGCCAAACCTGGAGGACTGGTCTGGCCCTGCCTGTCCCAGAGGGCAAAGCTGATCATGCAGAAAACTTCAACTATCTTGTGTTCTGTTTGTGTCCCCTGTGACATGATGCGTCAGCTGGAGGGGTTGATTAATGTGAGACAGGACTGGGAAATATTGGCCAGAAATCATGTCTGTAGTTTTTAGTTCATTGGGGATTTGTTTTTATCTGTTTATATCCTGACATTTTGCCTCTGTGAAGAAGAAATAGATGGTTGTTTCACTGCCAGAATTACGATGTAGATATTTTGATTTAATTTGAAATGGAAAAACAAAACTTGTAATTGTTACTCACAGTATCTAAGAACTTGTGTTGGCATCTTCTTTGAAGTACTTTGGGTTTATACTTGATGACAGCTTTACTTTTAGGGAGCTCATCCAGTATGTTGCTAAAAAGCTGAAAGTTTTTTATTACAGAAACGAAAAAGAAGATGGTGAACTGAAGAAGCCTTTTGGAAGAGACCACCTTTTAACCTTTCCTTGATCATGCTGATGTGTTGTTTATGATCACTCTGCTCAAAGTCTTCACATGTTGGACAGTGTGAATCATGGTGCCCTAAGATTTATCTCAAACAGTGGATTCCTTACTCACGGTTGTATATTGTTTCCCAAAGTGAACCGGACTTCTTTAAGTACTCACAGAATTTCATGTTGGTAAATCTTCATTTATTAAGCCATTCTGGGAAAGATTCTGGACTTCTTTCCTTCTCTTGTAATCCCAAAGGATGGTATGCACAACCTTTGGTTGCTGAACATTGCTCAATTTGTTGTTCCCAAAGTCCAGACTGAGTTGGGAAAGAAAGCTTTTAGGTTCTGTGCTCCATTTGCTAGAAATTATCTTTAGAGTGATAAGTCGCCCTCAAAGTTCACTTACCCTGAATGTCTTTAAATTAGTGGGGAAATTGGTGAATTTGTCCACTTTAGACAGAGTCAAGGGATTTGCCTGCAATTATTAATGTTGTACACAATATGCAAAAAACAAAATTAGAATTTTTAACACAAGTATGGATGACACAACGAGAAGCAGAAGTCAACTCTCACTACCTGACACAGTTTTACAGCAGTGAAAAGCACTCCTATACTGTGGTTAACAGTGCATCAAGTGAAAAAAAATGCTGCCTGTGGACACAGTTCTTTTACAGAGTCAAAAACTTTCCTTGGTGAGCCATAATATCTGAGCCCCTCAAAGCCTACCCCCACTTACAACCCACATAAAAAAGTATTTGATGCATTGCTGTGAAAATAAATACAAAATTTAACAGTATTCATGGACAAAAGCAAGATAAATGGGCTTACACAGACATTCTGGTGTGAAGCTCTTAAAAGAATGTAAGCCTTAGTGTGTTATCACTGTATGGAGTATGTTAACTAAATTTTACAACCTCACAGCTAACAGAGCGTTGCACCTTTCCCTCAGACCCTCAGGCACACCCTGGGGGTCCTGGGCCCAAGCTAGGGAACCAAGGATATTTATATTATATTTTGATCAAAATATTGCACTGACATTTAATTTAGACCACCAGGAACTGTGTTAAAAGGTGGAAAAGTGGTAATGATACAGCCGCTATGAAAACTTAATATATTGCCCTGCTCTGTCATAAAGGCATTCTTACTTTTTGCTATTTGTGTCAGTCTTTTTAACATCATTGTGAGACAACAAGGTCCTTTACAGGAAGCACTAGGAAATGTTTGTTCATGCCCTCGCTCTTCCCCGACCACTCATCGTCTGCATCTGGATGGTTTGTGGTAAAACTGCCTTAAGGTTTGACTAAGCAGCGGTGCACTATGAGGTTGTGGCTGGGAGGCTGCAGGGGAATAAGCCATGATGGAGGTATACGCTTGACAAAGCCATCTGAGTCAGACTGTAGGAAACTGAAAGCCAAACTTTCGACATTGACAAGGCTTTTTTTGCTCCAGCTGTGTGGTGTTTGTGTGTCAGTTGGAAAATAGACTGAGGAAATGTGCAGTTTCAAAAGCACTGAAGCTTTCCCCATAGAAAAGTACATTGTTGATCAAACAGGAAATGGTACGAGAACAACAACACCTTGCAGTGAAATAGAAAATTGACCCAGATTTGGACTCTCAGATTGGTTAGACAAATACATTGAGAAACACCTTTATTTTGACCACATAGAGGCTCTATTTGCTATTGACTTCTTGTTAAACATCCTAAAGACAAAAGCTGTTTGCAAATGGTGTAAGAGACTGAGTCACACCAATATAACGGCTAACGCTGTGCAACATGTTGACCTTGATGCAAAAATTGCAAATATTGAGACACAAAAGATATCAGTCATACACAGGCAATCCGATCTAAAACATTGCTAGCCCAAACAAGTACAGGAGACAGAGGGATTACAACATCCACTGATGCTTTAGGGATTTAGGCTGATGATTCAACACATTGAAGCGTGTTTAAGTTACCCATCTTTTCAGAAATGTAAAGGACAACCATTGTTAAGCGTCAAAATGTTTAGAAAGATTTGAGTCTTTTACGTGACAGTGTAGTGTTTTTGAAGTGTGGTTATGTAAAGTCCCCGCAAACAGTCGATACCTTCGCTGCTTCCATCAGCTCTGCCCCTGAACAGAGAGAGCAGGCATGGAAGTTAGGCTGTACATTTCTGCAGAAGGTGCCAAGAGATCCTTGCAATTAGGTGAATTTTTGGTGAAAATAAACCAAAAAAAAAACAGCCCTTGCTCACTATGCTGAACACTTTTTAAATGTTTAACTTTTCTGCTATCAAGCCCCTTTGTTTTGATGCTACTCCAGCACTCTGCACAGCATCTGTGTCCTACTTACAGAAAAGTTGTACCAAAACTAAGGGGCTTGGTAGTGGAAAAGTAATTTGATGTAAGCATGTCCAGTGCAGTGTACAGTCACCCTGATGCAATTTTTACTTTCACCATGGATGTTATGGTTTGCTGGCATTCATTTGTTAGTTAATTTGTTTTTTAGATTGTTAGTTTGTGGTCAGGAAAGCTCAAAAATGTTGGTGCAGAATTCTGTTGGCATTTTCAGGGAATGTTGGTCATGGCACAGCAGTGGGCCACCTGTCCTACATGAAGCTCTCAATCTTGTGATGGCCTTTTTCCATGCCTCTGGCAGAGGGCCTGCCGAGGAGGACTCGCTAGCACTGAGATGGGCTCTTAACAAGGGACCACCAGGCTGACAAATTGGCCTGCAGATTTGTCAAATTAGGCCGTGCTTGCAGGCAAGGCGGGGTGCACACATAAGGATTTTCTAAATCTGAAGAGATTTTTTATCTGTTAGAGACCCCACAAATGAAGATAATATATATATATATATATATATATGTGTGTGTGTGTGTGTGTGTGTGTGTATATATATATATATACACACACACACACATATATATATATATATATATATATATATATATATATATATATATATATATATATATATATATATATATATATATATATATATATATATATACATATATATATATACATATATATATATATATATACATATATATATATATATAGCAACAACTGGAAAACACAACGCACAACATGGATGAGGACATACAAGAAGGGGCAATGATGGTGATCTTGGGACAATTTTTGATGGAAAAATCATGAACTAAATAAAAGAAAAGACTGTGGATAAAATCCTGAAGACAGCGTGAACTCGTGAGCTGGTCCTTCATTTCTGCAGTCCACTGAACTTTTCAGGTCGGCTGTGCTTGTTTTTATTTACTCCTGCTTCCTTGTTCCTCAGTCAGCTCACTTCTTAATTGGCTACATTCTGTTCCACGTCACATTTCACAGAGTCATGACTCGGGAGTCGTCGGCTTTCCCCACGCACATGAAGATTTTTGGTCGTAAATATTGAACAAGTTTAATATTTACAAGTGTTGGCCACGACCAGTTTTGGAGCCGATTATCGGGACAAATTCACTCTTAACACACCTCAGACCACAGGATAATAGGATAATCTTATAAGACATAAAATAATCTGGTGTTTGCTATACTTGGTCGGGAAGGGGGAAAGTCAGGACGAAAACAGCCTGATAATCTTTATGTGTGAAAATAGTGGAGCCCAAAGTGCCTCCACACAGCACTTCTCATGTTTCGATTGTTGTTATTGTCCGTTCGGGGTGGCTTTCCTTGAGATGTTGTTGCCTGTTGATGAACTGACTTGATGAAGATGTTGAGATCAGAGAGCACTGGCCCAACAGGTTGTGCTGGGAGTGCTCTCTGCTGGATCAGGTGGTTCACTGCTCCAGGCGCACTAATGTGTTGTTAATCTGTTTATTTTATACATAGATTTTTTTCAGTTCAAGTACGGATATTTAGCCCCATGCTCAAACGGTACTCAAATATCGAATATAAAGTGACAGCCCTAATGTATACCTGCAGCGCCAAGGCCCTCACTTTAGGAGGCATAATAGAATAAGAATGCTGAAAAAGTAATACAAATTTCAATAAATTAATCATCTGCACCAACTTGATCAGATCAGCATGAAACCACTCTGAATAATTCATTACCCTCTCATGAAGTCAACAGTGATTCATGCGTCACCTCCAGCAGCTGTATGTGTGCGTTCATGTGAGCGTGTTTCCTCATGAGCATGCCCAGGTTTGTGGTTTGAACCAAAGAGGTGAGACAGTTGTGGTAAATATGAGAGCCCCTGTCAGCAGACTTCACATGTTTCTAGACTGATCTGGCCTCATGATTAACAGTTTGTTTGCCTGAAGCACAGCAGATGTTGAAGATAAAACTCTGCTTAGTTTCCTGAAAATGTTGTTTTGGGCATTTTAAAGGAGAGCTGCTCAGACACCTTTCATATACACAAATACACAATCAGACTGAATCATTTATTCCTGTATATACACAATAATGTTTCAACAGAAAACATTTGCTCTAGCGCCAGCATGTGTTTCTGCTTACCGTAATTTACATAGGCATAGTTGATTTAAGTGAGTACACCCTGGAAAGCAGCACTAAAAGATCTGAAAAGTCTGCTTCACAGCTTTCTTTTGTCAGAGGAGATGAATGCTCCCTCTTTTTGATGCAAGTTTGCCGAAAATGGTATCCGTCTTTGCATCTTTGGGCTAATTGATTGCCAGACAGTAGAGCTGGGCAAAATATTGATTAAATTGATGAATTTAATTATTTTTGCAGAAGATTTAATAACTAAAAAAAAATGATTTTTTTCTCAACCTATACTTGCTCTTATTTTGAGTTGTTGCAAAGTTTTAAAATACAAATACTGAAAATATACAGTTTTCATTGTGGCAGGCCTTGTCAGGTTTTGCACAAGCACATATTTAGGCTTGTTTTTGTTTTTTAAAAATACTAAATACTAATCAGAGAGTTCTATGTTAATGTACTGTGAAATAGCTCAGAATTAAGGGTTCATGTAGACAAATCTGCCTACCTTCAAACTACATGATCAACATTTTATCAGAAAATAACAGCATGCAATTTAACTATGAGAGGGAAATTCTGTTTTGCTTCAGAATATTTTTTGCAACATAAAAGCAAATCTTGATTCTTGTATTTTTGCTTTTATGTTACTTGGAGGTTGTTTTCTTGAGAGGGAAAAAATTGACTTAAATTTTAATTTGAGTTTTGCGAAAAAAAATTGGGGATTTTATTTTTAGGCCGTGTCGCCCAGCCCTACTAGACAGTTAAAGAATTGATTAGAGAATGCAATCCATTCATTTTTGAGTCTGAGTTTTTACTTGTGTTCAGTTTGACATATATTCCTGAGTCTGAATGTACTGAGTGTATATACTGTACGAGAACAACTTGGATGGACAGACAGACACTCCAAAAACCAAATACCTTCTTCCTCATCTGTCGCTGGTGCAGAGGCATAACAAGACAAAGACTTTTAGAGCCCCAAAACAATATTTTCATTTACCTCATCCCAAAGGCAGGAATAACACAGCACATCTGTATTAAAGATCAGGTTGAAAGTGTGGTCTTTTCTAAATGGATTCTGGATGAATACAAACAATGATGTGTCCACACTTTATACAGAAACATTATTCATCTTAGGCAGAAGTTCACATGATGTTGTGGTTGGAAGTGGTGAAAGACACTGATCACATGTGTTTGAGTTTCTCAGAAAAACCTTTGACTTTAGGTTTAATGTGGTCAGCTGGCCTCATTGTCAGGGCAAAATTCTTAGTAAATGTTCAGCAGCCCATGATTCACACCATTGTCCCAGGTTTGCCACTTTACAGCACATGCCTGTGATGCGATAAATCACCTGGCTCATTTTAACCTTCACAGATACAGATAATGCAGACAGCTGTAAAAAAGATAGGGCATCATTAAACAATTAAAATAGGTGTGATGAATGTTATCACTGCTGCTGACCTATGAAAATGTTTGATTTGTTAGATGTGGCGTAAAAATTGCAATTCTCTTGGTTTGTTCAACTGAAGTCTGTAAACATCGTTAGAGGGCAGATGAAACAATGGGAAATATGGTTACTGCTTGTTAAACATTCAAAAATACAGTAAAAATCCATCACCAGCTCCTCGCATATTGCTGTTAGAGCTCCATTATGTAAGTTTACACCACATTATAAAAGGCATGCTTTGTCAGGGTATGACGAGCTATCATATATCTATATCTATATCTCTATATCTATCTCTATCTCTCTCTCTCTCTCTCTCTCTCTATATATATATATATATATATATATATATATGTGTGTGTATATATATATATATATATATATATATATATATATATGTGTGTGTGTGTGTGTATATATATATATATATATATATATATATATATATATATATATATATATAATATAATATGGGGATGGAGTCTATCCCAGCTGATATTGGGCAAGAGGTGGGGTGCAACCTGGACCGGTTTCCAGCCAAGCACAAGGAAGATGTGTAGAGACAGACAGCTATTCACACACGCTATCTCAGGGATCATTAACTACTTTTGTACAAAGGCCATTTTTTTTCTTGAAGGATGCTGTTGGGGACAAATCTCACAATACATTAAAATGGTTTCTGTCTAATGATTTATGTATTGTTTGGATACTTTTTAGTTCTGTGGCTGTCCTAAAGTTAATTACTGAGTTTGAAACCAAAAAATTTGTTCTGCTGACTGAGTATCTGCTAATGATAGGATCTAGAATTCAAAGTTAATTAAAATCAAAATAATGAAATGCAATCCTGTAATTAAAATGAAATTAATATGCATGAAGAATAAAACATACATTCGTCTTATGTAGTTTCCTCATTTTTCAAAAGTGTTAGTTTTTTCCTGTCATTCAACTGTAGCTCAGAATGCAGCAAGAATTCTGAGATTCTGACTTTGGAAATTTGTCTGCAACTTTAAAATTGGTTAAAAAATAATAGTTGTAAGGTCAGCATGAGTTGCATCCATGTAATCAGGAACAGTTCAGTCTGATAATGTGTCCCTGAATCTGTAAGTCTGTGTGGTCCACATGTCCTGTTTCAAGTCAAAAGGTTTCTCTCTTAAAGGAAAATCAACGTTGGTCCATTAGGCCTTTTATGTTCTTCTCTTTGTGCTGTCCCTTTCACTTTATAAATGACCAAAGCTGTTTTTCTCTGAGGGGTCGGGCTGATTGTGTCTTAGACAGCCCCCCTCGTTCCTCCTGGAACCACTAAAGCTGCTTGGGGCCCATGTGTTGCTGGTCAATACCTTGATCAATAAAATGCTGCTTTCAAATCAAAAGTAATGGGTGAGACTGGACGTAAGAGCTCTGCTTTTCTCCTGCTTTTGTTCATATCTGTTATATTGTAAAATAAGTGTTATGGGAAGCCCCATAATCCCTGAGGGTGTTGTTTTTGGTGACTTTCACATCCGTAATCAGGGGCCACTCTGTGGGTTTGGATTTCAGATGAAGGCTTCCATTAGTGTAGCTAATGTATCTCAGTCTCCGAGTCAGCCCACTGATATTGACCCGTGTGTGTGTGTGTGTGTGTAAGGTTAGATGACAGAGTTCAACAAGGAGCCAAAACTAAATTACACATAATTGAATTGTTGAAAGGATCATATGTAGCCGCTGTTAAAGGTGATTTATTCCGAGTGTTCAGAGAATACTGAACACTTTCATCATTGAAATAATGTTACGATAACACAGCAGAGGTCTGGATGCTGGAGAGGAAATAAAAAATTAAATGAACCCAACAGGCTTTTTATATAAACAAGGTTTTGTTTACATTGAGTCCTGATCAAGCCCCAGTGAGTTTTTCAAAGCAGTTCTGCTGAAAGCATTCACTTACTTCAACAAAAAAAGTTGCTTTTCTGCGAGCCAAGTTTTGGATTCATGTGAAACTTAATCGTTTACATCTTTGTCTGGTTTTCTGCACGTCCTCCATGGCAGAGCAAGTTTTTGTAGATGCTTAAATCCCTCTGCTTGATAGAGCAGTGAAATCAAATAGGAAATGTTGGGAGAAGAGAGTGGGACATGGAGCAGTAGCCTATAGACCCTCTGCATCTGATGTTACTAGTCTATCCAGCTCCACATTACTAACAAGTTATCTGTGCTTATTAAATTATATTCTCTCCACAGTAATCTGTTATCTCCATGGTCCACCATTGTTGTTCTCCTGTTGTGTAGTGAAGTAACAGACCTTTTTTATTTTGATATGTAGCAGAACATGAAATGTATTCTACAACAACGTCCTATGGTGAGATGAAACCCCTGATTTTTTTTTGTCTATAACATTAGTCTCTGTGGTAGGTTATTAGATAAAATAGCCATTATCAGTATCCCTTCACATTACAACCGATGTCACGACACATTTGACAAAGGAGAAGCAACAAGGGAAAAAATACTTTGTACAAAGTAGTATTAACAGCACTTTGTCTTTCCAGTGTACAATGAATAATGCTTGCTGGATGCTAGACCCTAACAACAGTTACGCAATGGTGCAGCATGAAATTTTACCAAATTAAATGAAAAATGAAACCATTTTATGATTTAACCTAAGAAAGCAACCTAAGAAACTGAGAATGCACAAGCAACTTAAATGAGGTCAACCATAATTTTTGATATCACTTGGCACAGAGGGATATATAGAGAAACTTGTTTGTATGATCCATACATCCTCCTAAAGGGGAGGTCTCTATGTTTGGCACTATTTAAAATGCAGCAAATGGCTGTGTGTTCTTCCACCTAAACAAGCAAATCAATGACTCAATCTGCACAGACAGACAGACATAGACATTTGATGCATCGTTAAATAGTGCCAAACATAGAGACCTTCAGGGGAAAAACAAGTCACTCTGAACATTTTTCATGTCACATAAAACTTACACAGTTGTGCAAAATAACTGTACCCGACAACAACAGTGTACCTTACTGGTAGTCCGAGCTTGTTCTTATTAAAGGATAAGTTCGGTTTTTTGACACCTGGACCTTATTTTTAGGATTAAATACGCTCGTAGACTCACCCAGACAATTTTGGCGGAGCTCGGAGCCGTTTTCGAGCAATTTAGATCCATCCAATGGCGTTTATTTCTCATGCCATAGTAGCAGACGGGGCCAGAAATCAAAGCCCCTAAATTAGGCATTATCTGCGAAACTCACTCCTCCTCTGTTGCCATTGCTGTGCAATGTCCACAACAACACCACCAGTTAGCCCCCATTCGTGGACGTGCAGTGGTTGCTTGTTCTCTGGCCAGCTGTTCGGCTCTTTCCCTCTGCATCCTCCTTTCAAATAGCTCCTCGTCGGTATATTCTGGCTCAAAACGATACGGGCATCCATTTTACTCAAAGTCGTCGTCAGACACTTCTACATTGGATAAATATTCCGCCATGTTGCACAAAAATAGCCGTGTAGCCGTGAAGCCTAGCAACAACAGCGGCTCTATCAGCTGCGCTCTTGCGGTGCATGTCTATGACGTCAACAAAAGTTACCCGTCCTTGTAAAGCCCCGGATGACCATAACAACAAAGTTGAGCTGACATGGTGATAACACTGGCCATTCATTTATAAAATGTAGCTGAAATGAGCGAGTTTCACAGCAGATAATGTCTAATTTAGGGGCTTTGATTTCTGGCCCCGTTTGCTACTATGGCATGAGAAAAAAACGCTGTTGGATGGATCTAAATTGCTCGAAAACGGCTCCGAGCTTCGCCAAAATTGTCTGGGTGAGTCTACGAGCGTATTTAATCCTAAAACTAAGGTCCAGGTGTCAAAAAACCGAACTTATCCTTTAAATGTACAATGCTGCTGGGAGCGCTTTCAGCCACTTCACTGATTTTGTCAAGTACTTGATACAACCCAACTGCAAAAATACTGAAATATTCCTTTAAGGTGCTAACAGAAACTTGTGTGTTGTTATGTGACTCTTCTTGTGCCATAAATACAATAACTCCTTATAACTGGTGAAAATTTGGGACACTTGAGGTCCTTCACAACTGACATATAAGGGCTGTTTTTTTGTATTTTTGTTTATAAACTTTAACAAAACACTAATAACAAAGTTTCCTCATTTTTTCTGTGGCTTCCCAATAAAATCCGAAATGTTCTCAGGGCTTCACAAGAGCACAGAACACGCTGTGATTTGGAAAGAGAAAAAAAAAGTGGAAGTAATAAACCACTTCCAAATGTCAGCTATAAACTTGAGGAGGGATGTTTGTCAAGAAGAATATGAGCACATTTACAGGCAAAGGAAATTATGCCTTCAGTAGATGATCCAACACATCATAAATCTAAGGTCTGAATGTGTTAGACTTGGCAAAAGCGAGTTTCTCTTAGTCAGATGCACATCGGATGACGTTTAAAAAGCTATGTCAGAAAGAAAGAAGCATATTGCTCTGTTCTTCTGATACAACCAGTAAAAACTGTAAGCCTTCAAAACAAAGGAGGAACCATTTGTTTGTTTCTGTATTAGCATTTATTATACTTAGATTATGCTTTCAAACATTAGGACAATATGGTTGTTTATTTCCTCGAAGGACTTAACCCTTAACCACATTCACTAAATCAACATTTAAAGAGTTACATAACAGCCAGCAGCTCTTCAGTCCATCAACCAGCCCTGACTTGAGTGCCATTAAAATATGCAGAATGACAGAAAGATAGCTATCCAGACACTCCCCATACTGTACATGACTGCATCCAGGTCCAGTGAAAATCTGCGTGAGCCAAAGAGGAAAGTCCCCAAAACCAGACGCAGTCATCATGACTCAAAGCTGAGATCTCTGTGATATCTACTAGAAGTGGTCTGGGATGAGTCAGCTGCTGCTACAGCTGAAATAAGTCTTTGTGTCATGAACGTTGACCTGTGCATACTCGACGTTTCAAATCAACAATCAATCTTTATTCGTATAGCACCAATTCATAACAAGTAGAGCATGCTGAAGCCTTACTCTTCATTTTATAGATACACATTAGAGCTGAACGATTTTAGGAAAAGATCTAATTGCGATTTTTCTGGCAGATATTGAGATTTCAATTTGATTCATGATTTTCTTCAAATCAGGCTTCAGTGCAATATTCACTTTGTCTACAGTATAGACAACAGTAATGAAATCAGTGATCAAAAGCATATAACACATTATTTCATCATCTAATTTTTGTGATAAATAATCTGTTTTCATTATGTAAGGTATACTCCAACTTCTACTCCTAAACAGAGGTTTTTTATTGTTGACCTGCTTACCAGCACTTCCATAAATGCAAATAGCCTGAAAATTTGTAATATAGTTTGTGTAAGATAGTAAAAACAACAGTCAGGGTCAGACAGAAGTGCTGCAAAAGCTTGCAGCTTTGGCAATCGCATGATTGTGTTGTTTAAAATTGCAGTTTCGATCCGAAAATGATAAATCATTCAGCCCTAATAAACATATATACATATATACAAATACATAAATATATATTAATATATACACATACATACATCCAGAGATGTATCCATCCAGGCAGAGACAAAGGGACTAAAAAAAAGACTTGATGACAGTGACAAACCCATGGACGCCCAGATCATAAATCTGTCCTCATCATATTTGTCTCTGCTGAATATAAATTTATTTGTAAAGGTATTCATTATGGAGGTATAATCAATAAAAACCACAGATAGAGAGGTCATTCTAATATTAACATTAACATCTATAATGATTACAAACTGGAGAGGAATGATGTTGATTAATATAGCAGCATTAGGGGTGTAATGATCCATTGATCTGGATCGATCCATCGATTGGTTAAGCAACCATCCAATCAAATTGATGGAAACTCAAAACATCAATCAACATCGTCATCTTTAAGATGCGCCTTTATTTTGAAAGTCCGACCGGATATCTCTTTCACAGCTTCCACCCAAGTGCACCTCGTTCTGAAGTTTCCAGGGCTCACATTCAGCGTGTGACACACGCATTTGAACCTTTTCGTTCTCTCACACGCCACACCTGGTATTTCTCATGCATTAAAATTTATTATGTAGCGCCCACCAAGTAACATCGCTATATGTGCTTTGGAATGTGTAGCAAGACGCTCTGAGCATCATAGCGCTCAACAGGAGGTTGACGTATCAGCCAATCAGAAAATAGCACTGCTGTATCTGGGTAAGATTTGGTTGATCTGACTGCAGAGAATGCATACTGCACGCACACGACGGGGGTGCCTAATGACATGAGTACAGTAAGTTATCTCGTCATTGATTTTGTAGTGCACTGATTAATAAAATGACTTATTGTACAAAAGGAAGCAATGAGAGCTTATTCTTATTCTTCCTCCACACCTACCATTAAACAGTGAAGCAAAGTCTAATCACATGGACATACAAGCTGTGGTCACCAGGCATCACATTAAAACCAAATCAATGTTGTGTTAGTTAATAGTTCTACTTAGAACATGAGAAATGTTTGGCTTTAATTAAAATCAAAATTTTTAGTTTGAAAGAGCATGGTCAGATGTTGGAGGTCAACAATAATAAAAATAAAATAATAATACAATAGTTTGTATTATTATTTTGCATCATTACTTGATATAGTATACTAAAATCACGAAGTAACAATAACACCCATTAGGTAATTGTGGGGGCAAAACAAACACCTGACTACTAATTAACCCAATTTTAATTTTAAAACATGGTTAGTTCATATAGATGGTTAAAATCCTCTATAAACTCTCATACCCAAAGGTCAGCACATCGTTTCACATTTCAGTAATACAGTTGTCAAAACATCAAAAATGCTTTGTATTTCTTTCTTGCTTTAGGTGAAATGTAGCTGATTGTGTTAAATGTGTACGCAATATCATCTTAAATCGATCGAAGGCCCCTGAATCAAATCGAATCGAAGTTGAATCGAGGCAGACTTTGTGATATCGGCAAACATCGTATCGTTGTCCAAAGAATCGATATCGTACCGCCATGAAACTGGTGATTTACACCCCTAAGCAGCATCTGACTGACCTGTCATTAAATTATGTTTAACTGGTCTAAAAGTATGAATGTATGTTAAATGATGTCATTTCTGTTGATGGTTGATACAGGATAAAGCACTTGGAGCTGAGCAGGTTGAGAGCAGCAAGCCATTCCTGAATGTTTGTCACAGCCACACTAATATATGTGTGCTTTTTGCAGGAACTACCATGCATTGAACTTTATTGATCTTATCAATATCAGGAATTGTAATGATAGTGGAATGGGACTAAAGGAAAGGCCAAATATTTGTAATTGTAGTAATTGAATCTTTGTAGGTCCACAGCAGCAGGCCGTCCACACCAGTGATCCCTGGCTGCCTACAAGACAAGAACCAGGGATGAGTACAAGAGCAAACAAAAAGGGCCAAAGACATATATAGAGAGAGGATGGAGAGTGTGCTGAGAGAGGAGCTCAGTGTGCCAAATTCCCCGGTAGTCTAAGCCTATTGCAGCTTAACTATGAGCTGGTCCTGGCCTGAGACAGCCCTAACTGACAGCTTTATCAAAGAGAAATGTTTAAGTCTAACCTCAAAGGTAGAGAGGGTGTCTGCCTCCCAAACCGTGGTCGGTAAATGGTTCCAAAAGAGCAGCCTGATAACTGAAGGCTGGACAAATGAGTCCTCACAGAGAAAGAGTGGTTCGTTTGGACATGTAAAGACACAGGAAGATAAGAGGCAGCTTTGTTTCTCAAACTATTATCGTGCCGGAGGTGATGCAGGTGCTGATGGGAGATAAATGTCGTGGCGAGGTCTCCATAAGGAAAGATGATGCTGTGCAATCAGCAGCAGGCTTTGTGTAGCAAACAATGTGGACTCCCTCGGATATCTGATCCTTTATTTAGGGTATATACCACACACACAAACTAGATAGATGGTATGCATACACATATTGACTCCCATTACAGTAAACATGAGGCCACAGCTTTTTTTAGCTGCTGCCTTTAAAAGTAGTTCAATCCTGATTATTGTATGTCATGAGGTTTTACTCTGACCTCATTTACACCTCACACTAACATCAGAGCAGGGTAATTGGATAGCAAGTGGTAATCCTCGATGTGATATATGACCACACCTTAATGTACACAGATGACAACATGATATCTGATGGCTCAGGCTGCATATGATGGTCTCAGAGACCTTCATCTATCATGGTTTGGGAGTGTAGATGCTCATGCGCACTGGCATGACTTATGAAATGTTGTTAAGATGACCAACTGATCTATGCGTATTACACACTGGGTGTAGGATTTTCAGAAACAGCATCAATCCATGAACAGCCTGCTCCTGTTGATCTATTCTCTGTTAACTAAGAAACGTTAGATGATAAAACAAGTTTATATCTCTTTTTTGACCTGTTACGTGCATTATGGCACACTGTGTTACAGCTTGCTCAATGCTGTTTCATTTCTTTGCTTTCGCGCAGCAACCTCTCATCAACGGAGGCTGCAGGAAGGAGCGGCCAACTTTTCATTCATAAGAGATAAAATGTACCAATAATAACTTCAACAAGGGCCCACTCAAGGTGAGATGCTGTAGGCATCAGAGGCTGTGTTATGGGTCTGAGAAGAGGAACAATTTCAGGGAGCTGATTGACCCAGAGCAGTGTTTAACTGTATATGCCCAAAGTAAAAGAAGACTTATTTCTTAGATGTTTCATCCACCATTACACAGTGCAATTTTGGTTCATTCATCCACCCTCAGCTGTCTATCTGGATTTTAGACAAGGCAGCATATCATCAAATGAGAGACACAAACAATTTACACCTGGATAGAGAAAAATAACTTTTTGAAAAAGAAAAGTTTTATTGATAGTATTCTGGAGAGGAAGACTCTCTCAATCAGTCAATCAATCAGTCAATCAATCTTATTTGTATTGCACCAATTCATAACAAGTGTTATCTCAAGACACTTTACAATAGAACAGGCTGAAGACAAACCCTTCAATTTATGGATACACAGATACAGATATATATATATATATATATATATATATATATATATATATATATATATATATATATATATATATATATATATATATATATATATACATATTAAATCCAAAACCCAACATGAATCCATCATGGTGGATGGTAGCAAGAAAAAAACCTCTGTTTAGTGTTAGGAAATCTTCAATGTGGATCCCAGTCTGTTGATGAACAGCCATCCACCTACAGCTGTGATGGGTGTGTGGGCGAAGAAAAGGAGGTTGGCGGAGACAAGTGAGTAAAGTAAGAACTAAAACTAGGGACAGATCCCTGTCGTCGTGGTATTTGTCTCTGCTGAATATAAATTTATTAGAGGTTAACCCCTTGAGATGCAGCATCTCATTTTCAGGAGGGTCCTCATGTCTGTATGATTGTTGTGATTGTTTTTATAGAAGTGTAATCAATAATAATCATGAAGAGAGTAGTTAATTTTGTCTCCAAGTATAAATTTATTAAAGGTAAGTCTCTTGAGATGTGGCATCTCATTTTCAAGAGGGACCTCATGTCTATATGGTGCTAATGATAGGTGCTGTGGATGTAAAATCAATCTTGGGTAGGGACATCATGCTAGAACTCTCACCATTAGAAGCATTTGATCAACCATATGTGCTCTGATTGGATGCCTAACCATGAAAAAATGTCATCCTTGATCTGCAAAAGTAAAAATCACTGTTTTCTCCTTGACATTACTCTGTTATGGAAGCTTGAACACTGCGGCTGCAGGCAGGAGGAGCTGTCAGTTGTCTCCAGTGCAGCCTGATTTGTTAACATTCATCTGTTACACTAATTGATGGGCCTGTGCCCATCCAGGCCCACCCATAGATCTGCCCCTGCTGAAGATGTATTATAGATGAAAAGTATGAACAAAACCAGTGCTGTCTACCTGGTGTCTGATAACCCAGTTTGGATACAAATGTGAGAAAATGCAAAACATTCATGGTCAAAGTTTGAAATGGAGTCATGGGACCAAAATATGAGAACAAAAATGCACCCTGTTTGTGGTTATGTCCTGTGTTTTTATTTACTAATATCTGCTGGCAAACTATTTCAAACCATTTGAGTTGTACAAACACAGGCATTTTGTGCAACGCAGTCAGTGTGCAGCAGTCTAGCCTCAATATGAATGAATTCTCACCTTTCCTCTGCAGCTTTATACCAATATAAAATACATCTATTACACTTAATATTGGATGTATTTTTTGAGTTTGTGGAACTTTTTGATACTTTTGATCTTTTTAAACCTACAGTTTTTAAAATTGGACTTTTTTCATTATTGTTTTTGTACTGAATTAACAGATTCTAAATTATGCATATTTTTTACTTGGCAGCTTACCTTAAGAGAAAGTGAGTAGTAGGGCTGGGGGATATTACCTAATCTCAATATCATGATTAATGCTGCAGAGTGTTCTGAGGCTTAGAGTGATGAAAAAGAGTGTAAAGACAGATGCTGAGAGCAGATCATAGATTAAAAGCAGGTCGGCAGAGGGTATTGTTCCATGTGTGTTTTTAGATATCCAAATGAATGGCTGTTCATTAGTCAGCTGTTGTGTGTTGAAGCAAACAAAGCAGTTTGGTGTGCACGTGATCAAACTGGACCCGTTGTCTCATGATAAATAACTTTTCTTACTTTGAATGGATTTTGACCTAAATCCTCCTGCTGAATGGCTCAGCAAAAACAGGCTGAAAACCTGAACATCAGTGCTTCAGTAAGGGCTGCATAATATTGGGAAAAATTGAGGATATTTGATCTACTACTCATTATTTTTCTAAGACTCACTTGTCCTATCATTACAAACTACAACCCTCTGAAAGCAACTGTGATGCACAAAGGAAGAGTCTAGCAACATATTTCTTTATAAATTTAAGAACATACTCTAAGCTTGTGGCTTACAGTTGCATTACTCGTAGCCTATGATATCAAGCATTTGGATGATGTTTTAAAATAGTTACCCATGATTTAATATTCTAAAATTCCCCCTATGTTGTGCTGCTCAGAGTCTCTGGTTGCAGCAGTTCAGACCTCTTTTGAGGACAGAAAACATCTGATTGTCTCTCAGTTTAGGGGTTGATTACAGACACATAAAATTAGCTTTTTTATATATAATTTCAGTAAAAATAAAGCTGAGGAAAGTAAAAAACAGCTGAATGTCTCAATTTAACATGGTCACACTTTGAGCTGTGACGTGCTTTATATATGACAGACATTTTTAGTACATTTCATGTGCATGAGACACACAGGTTCTGCGAGAACAGAGAACAGTAGCCTGTTTTCTCAATAAGCTACTGATGGTGATATCAGGCAGACTTTAATTATAGGCTAGAAGAAAACAGATAGCACAAACCTAGGACAAGGCACTTCCAACATTGTCTTGCTAGTTATTGTCAAAAATGTGGGAAACTGCCCTACCTCACAGCGTTAAGACATCCTTTAAAATATTTCTGGATTCAACACCAACATGCAGTCATGTCTTCCTTCTGCTCTGACCAACATTCCCTGAAAATGTATTAATTTTGGGGGCTTGGAGCGCGAGGATGCGCTTCCAGGTTTTGAGGAGAGGAGAGCGGAGAGGAGAGCGGCCTCTGTCAGCTACCACCAACACTGTTCTCCCTGCGGCTGTGATCGACACTTAGACCAATGGATGCCAGTTCCATTGGAACCAGGAGGGATTCTTCATCACCACAAACATTATTTCATCGCGACTTAACAAACAAACATAATATATTGATGTTAAAGCAATTATTTTTTTGAATTGGGATTCACAGATGGACTGCAGCCAGTCAGAGGGGTGATCAGAGGGAAGGGCACCTCAGAGTGCCGCAGTTTACAAGTTGGAGTCGAGTATATCAGTGTTTCCCCTAAAGTGTATTTGGAAGGGCGCCCCATGAAATAATGTTTGTGGTGATGAAGAATCCCTCCTGTCAGTGTTTATGTCTGTAGTAAAGACTCAAAGCACTTTTACATCAGCTAGCTTAGGGAACGTTAGCACGAATGCTAAATTAGCATGACATGAAGCATAAAGTGATTTTAACGCCACAAGGTTCTATGTGAAAAATACCAACTGAAAAAACAGGCTTTCTGGCAGTTTTGGAGTTCAGGTGATTTTGCATCCATTGGTCTCAGTGTCGATCACAGCCGCAGGGAGAACAGTGTTGTTGGTAGCCGACAGAGGCCGCTCTCCTCTCCGCTCTCCTCTCCTCAAAACCTGGAAGCGCGTCCTTGCGCTCCAAGTCCTCAGAAAGAGGAGTCCCTCCAAGTAGGCTGTAGGCTGGCTCAGATCCTTCTGTCTGAGACATGCTCCATTATATTGAGATCAGGGGTCTGTGGAGGCCGTGCCATCACTGTCAGGACTCCTTGTTCTCCTTCACGCTGCAGTCACTTCTTAACAGGGCTGAACGATATTGGGGGGAAAAGACATTGCAACATGTTTTCCTCCTGAGATACAGATTGTGATGTTTTTCATGGCTTCTCTCCAGATTTATTTGCATTTCTGGCAAAGTTCAAGTAAATTCTCAATGTCCAATTCTCCAATGCTTTCAATTTCTGAAAGGTCACCATTATGATCTGCTAAGCGTTTGTGGTTGTTCCAGTAAAAACAGTTTTAAAGGACGGATGTCTCTTTGTTTATATGTTCACCAAAGACACATACATTGAATATTTCTGTCAATAGAAGAATACCAAAGAAAGAGAAAATAAGCTGAAAGTCCTTAGTTAACATGGTCACGTTGTGAACTGTATCACTGTTGTCTTTGAAAGTGTGGTCTGAGATGCAAGCGGGAAACATACAAACTATGCATACACCACAGTCAGTTCTCTGTAAGCGTACTTATGGTGATACCAGATGACTGTTGACAGTTTTGGTTTCCTTCAAATAAATATTGTTCAGCCCAAGTTCTTAGCCAACTTTTTTTTTTCTTTTCGTGTCTTGCCTCACTCCCGAGTCCATGACAAGCAGATAGACACCATTCTTTCAACTCTGCATGAAGTAGGAAGAAAGAAACAGGCAAATCTTGCCCACCGTTAATTAGCTTAGCTCAAACAGAGTAAATGGGTATAGCAAGCCTGCCTCTGTCTACAGTCACCAGATAAACTCTTCAGCAACTCTAAACGGTCCTGTGTGCTTGTTATGAGAATTTTTTTTTTGACGGAGGCTTAAGTTTGACCTACTTGGTTTACAAGCACATATGGCGTGCTTTGAGCTAGAGATGTGACATTCACAAACATGTTGAGTCTTTTTAACAGCTCTTTTAAATGAAAGATGAGAATCGATTCACTGCAAATCAGTTCTGATCATTCACTTAAAAGAGCTGTTCAAAAGACTCAACTTGTTTGCAAACATCACATCACTAGTGCAAACCACCACAGAAGTGGGTTAAAAAAACTAAGCCTCTGTTTACGAGTAGATGAAGATAATATGACGATAGTAGAAGATAAAGTAACATAAAGCAGTAAAAAAATTAGTCATAGAGTTGCTGAAGAGTTTATCCGATGACTGTAGGCAGAGGTAGGCTAACAATACCCACTGACTGCTAGTGTTTGAGCTAAGCTAATTAGCAGTGGGTGAGCTTGCCTGTCTCTTTCTTGTTACTGCATGTGGAGTTGAAAGAAAGGTGTCTATCTGCTTGTCAGGGACTTGGGAGTGAGGAAAGACGTAAAGAGAAAAAAAATGTAGGCGTATCCCTTTAATGACATTGGCCACATGTGTTGGTTTGAATAAATCAAACCAGATGTCCCCCTCATGGTGCTGCATGATGCATAAGTATGTGCTTTTATGTCTTAGCAATGAGGACATTAACATCGCCTGACCGAATCTCCAACTGCATTTACTGATCTGCAGCTTCAAACTTGAAAGAATCCTCCGTCGTGCTTCACCATTTCCTGCAGACACTGTATTTTAATGCTCTTCGGCCCTTTAACAAACAACCTCCTGCTACAAACATATATTCCAAATTTGGCCTCTACGGTCCAGAGCACTGGCTGCTAGTTTTATGCAATCCACTTCCTACGTTTTTGTGTGTAGTTGAGTCACTCTGCTTTGTTTGCGTGTCTGGGGTATGGCTGTTAGAATGCAATTCATCCATAAAGTCCACATCCAGCCAAACTTCTCTGGACAGTAGATGGTTTACCTGGTTTCTGGTGGACTTAATTCATAGACGAGAGTATGCATGGTGTGTCTTTCATCTGCTGCCTTAAGTTTATTGCCTGACCCCAGAGTTTGACTGTCCCCCCCCTCAGGTAAAGCCTCATACACAGCTGTTTCAGTTAATGAAAATGATAATAGATAGCACATGTTTGACATAAATGGTTAATCATTGAACTCGTAAACCTACAAACCCCAATTCCAATGAAGTTGGGACATTGTATAAAATATTGCAAATATTCTCTTGTTTTCAATGTGATGCATGCAACATGTTCCAACAAAGCTTGGACAGGGTTATGTTTTCCACTGTGTTACATTGCCTTTGCTTTTAACAACACTCAGTGAGTGTTTGAGGACACTAATTGTTGAAGCTTTGTTGGTTGAATTCTTCCCCATCTTGCTTGATGAACAACTTCAGTTGTATTCCTGGACCTGCTTTAATGAAAATACAAACACATTAAAATCCTACCCTCCTAAAACTGAGTGCTCCCCTTTGAATTGTCATTTTGATGATAATTTTATTTTGACTTTTAAGTCTAAACAGTCTCCCTAAACCTTGTGGCAAAGCTCTGATTTGAAGTCATAACAATCTTTTATTGAATGGGGAAAAACATCCTGCTCTGGTTTTCATATAGTGTATTTTTCTTCTTTTCTGTTGCCTTATTGTCCACCTCCAGTCCTGATGTCTCACCACATTTTTCCTGAGTACACATATTGAAAACATATGTGAGTGATGAATGCAAGGTGGGGGTGGTGAGAGAATACCATGCAATGCTTTTACTCTCTGCTGAACTGAATTGTCAATAACCCTAAAAGTACAGATCATTAGTTGCTGAAAATCACCATAACCTGTTACACATTGATATTTATGTCTGCACTCTAGAGTCAGCCACAGAGCAGCTTTGACAGGAAAGCTGTGTTCATATAATATTTTTTTGATGACACTGAGATTATTACTTAAACTAAAAGGCTACATTTTCAGGAATTCTGTCTTTATTCCAAGGGATTTTGTGATTTTTTTTTGGGGGGGTGAAAAACATTATCGAGTAGGTCTGTGTGCATCTGTGCATTATTGTTCTATTGCTAAACTATTTACAGATGTGCCATAATTTATCCATTTATGACTCATTCATGGGTTATTTTTGAAATTTTAGTGTCATGTTAAAGACAAAGTTATCAATCACATTTAAAAAGAAGTGCCTGTTGTGTGCGTCATAAAATGAGGACAGAACATTGCCAACTAACAGCAGGGAGTTTAAGGGCCTACATCTTAGAGGTTATTACACTGACTGAATAATAAAAGTTATTGATCCTGGTGAATGTTATTAGTTTGGGGCCCATTGTGTGTCTTCAGTAGAAATGGAGATGTCAGCTAAGAATAATCTGTCTTCTCTGATCGATATCTGCCTCAGGCTCATTGGTTTCCTCACTGTAACTGAACAGTCGACTTGTTTGATGGACATTTACAACACTCCTTCATTTATATATCCTTACACATGTTTTACCCATTTTCTTTGGCGTTTTTTCTACTCTGTTGATTCTGTACCAAGGACAGCTGAGCTAAGTTTTCAGGACACTGCCAGGATGTTTTGTGAGTGTGTTAGTAATCAGTGTGCCTGATCTGTACCGAGCTGCGTCAAAACCCACTGATATGAAATGTGTTCACACCCTGGTCCCTGAGGTTTTGATGACTGCGTCTACGTCAACTACTTAACTTATTTTTAAGACAGGCTAGAAACAGGCAGTTTCCTTTGCTCAATGAAAAGAGGATTGCTCATCTATCTGTTTTTGTCAGATTCATATAATTATCCATATTTATGTCAATTCAGTTTGAAAAATGGCATGACTGTTGTTGGGCATTATAGCCAAAGCATTTTGTTAAAAAATTAAAACATACAGTTAATTCTTGAAACAGGAGTAGTTTATTTGTAATGATAATCATTTGTTATATTATTATACTTAATAAAAAGGAATCAAGGTTTTAATCAATAATTTATCAGGAAAAAGTCCAGATGGTGTTTTTCAGTGTGTGTGTGTGGCTGTTGTTGTATGTGCATGTTTCCACCTACTTATATGTTTCCATGGTTGCGTGTCATCAGGTTCCACTTGTTGTCCTCAGGCCATTACACGCGTTGATTTGTTTGGCTGCAATAATCTTACAACTTGTGCATTTACCCCAGTAAATCTGGGATTTTCTTAATATCATTTGTGTATTTAAACTCTGGATATGTTAAGTATTTTCTGTCATGACCTATTAAGTAGGGCAGGAGTTGAGGTAGTGGAGCTTTGTCTCTCCCTGTTTTGTGTCACATTAGGGGCTGAGTCCATCCTCTGGGATCCAGCTCTTTTTGTTAGGACCTTTCTCTATGCATAACAAATCTGTGGTTGCTGAGTCTCTACCTCATGACTTTTCTCAGTGAATGATCTTTTACAGTGCTTGGGTAATAGACAAATTTTGTATGTCGTTTGAGTTTGCTCTCTTTCTGAGTTTCTTGTTTTCATGAATTCAGTTTGCACATGTATGGAAAGATTGCATCCATTATTTTGACACTTCATGCTTGTTTTCCTTTTTATTTAAATGAATTTAAAGCATAAACTTTGATTTGAAACATCTTATCACATCCCCCATGTCGCCCTTTTTTTTTTGTAATCATTTTCTTTAGTCTTTATTCTTAAGTAACTTCACGATGGACCTGCAGCGTATCTCGAGCAAACGGAGCGCACTGCCGCTCCAGACTCGCGCTCGAGATACGGTCCTGAACACACACGAACCGCAAATTCATGCCAGTTACCAGATAACAGCGAAGCTCATTTCCCCCAAACATTACAGGGTAACGCACAACATGCTAACCTCGGCCTAGTCACTGCAGTTGGACAGCTGTGATTTAGCCTACCTTCCGGGCTAGTGATAGCTGAAACGGAGCGGTAATGGGGTGGGTAAAGGACTGATTATAATCAGCCAAATGTTAAACTTCTCTTGACTGATGTAAGAATGCTCATACATTGAATTTTATCCTTCAGACTTTCAACAAGTAACGAGAACATTGACAAACATGTTGTGCAGTTACCTCTGGTTCACTTCCCCCTACACAGCATTGAAATATTCACATTTCCATCATCAGGTTTGGCGATGGATTGTTGGTACTGAGCCTGGATTCAGGAAAAGTCTAGTTCCCAGTCCTGTGTTGAACTGACTGAAGTTGTAGAAGCAGTCAGACGTGAAGTGACTGGCACACACATACAGTTTTTAGCCGACTGTAGCCACTCATTCCCTTCAAAAACAAAATTAATCCACTGGGCCCTTTGGTCCTCCAAGGCCGGTAGCCTATATGTGAAGATATATGTAGCTGTTTACAGCCAACAACTGAGCAGTGATGGGTTTTGGGTTTAGACATGGTGTACACCGATCTCTCGCTAAGAATGTAAACAATATGGCGGCAGTTTGCACAGAAATTTCTCAAGCTGGGGAGGCAGGCATATGCAATTGAAATGCTTGTTACTTAACAGAATATCCACAGACTCAACAGCTCGCCAAATACCATAATATTACATTCATGCAACCTGCTAAATACAGGTTTTGTTGTCTACTCTCACATGTTGTGGACCGGGAGGAAAGCCAAATACCCACAAATGTGTTCAAAAGTGGTTTTTGCATAATATGTCCCCTTTAAGTGTCTAAAATATGTTTTTTAAGTATTTGTTGCTGACAATTTGTACAAAAGTGCAAAGAAAAGAGTCAAACAATTAATGAATAAGCAAATAAATAAATGCACTATTCTTATTGTATAACAGGATAAATTCAGACATGTTCCACATGTTTTTAGAAGCCTGATAAATCTGTTTTTCAGTTCAGGCACAGGATCTGAACTGTCTTGGCCATACCGGCGCCTCTCTGTTACACCTTGATAATCAAATCTTCTGGGAGCAGGTACGCACAAAGGAAACAATGAGATTACTTGTTTCACACCCCACCTTGCATGCCCTCTCTGGAGAAATATGACCTAATAAAACTTGGCCCAGAGATATCGGTGAAATGTAAGACCCTGGCATGAAATAAACCATCAGTGAAGCTGCACACTGGTATCTGTTCTCCTGCTGAGGGACGTGTGAGGAGAGAGACAGCTCACATTAAGTTCAATAACTGCCTGATGAAACAAAACCCAGCTGAAATAAAGAATCAATAGAAAGAGACTACATGAGATAGATGCATTTTTCCTTTAAGAACAAAAATGTAGGAAATACAATAAATGTCTGTCTGACTTCATGGTAGGAGACACATCTGCTAGTCTCTTAAGAGGTCATTTTTCTTATATTTTACATTAGTATGTATCACATACTAATGTAAAATATAAGAAGGTAGTGCTCATTAGGTTGATTGATGTCTCTAAATTGCCCTTAGGTATGAGTGTGAGCAAGAATGGTTGTCTGTCTTTCTATGTGGCCCTGTGATTGGCTGGCGATCAGTTCAGGGTGTATCCTGCCTCTCGCCCAATGTCAGCTGGGATTGCCTCCAGCTCCCTGCAACCCTGAAAGGGATGAGAAGTACAGGGAATGGATGGCTTGATGGAAAGGGGGACATTATTTATGTGTACATATATAATCGTCAACAGGCTTTTGATCATGAACCTGTTACGTTTCAAAGAGCAGAAAATATCAGGGTGAGGAGAAATGATGGCTGAAGAGGAGAAATACATTAGAGCTGCAACTAACAACATCATTTCATTAAGCAGTTCATCTGACCAAAGTTTTTCAATTCACTGATGAATCTGATACATTTTTTCTTTATAAACAGAGAACGGATATTCTTGAACATCCCTAAACTGTTAAAATAACATGACATTATATTCTAATTATCAATTAAAAACCCTGCTGGTCAAGAATGAAGGCTTAATTAAAGTGGGACAAGATACTTTTAAACTGTAAAGTAACTTAATCAGTACCCCTGACATCACTTGTATCAAGGCAAAGATTAAATACTCTTTTTGTTTCACACTTTTACATGGTGAAGCCTGAGCCTTTAAAGGTAAGTGATGTATTGATGACATACTGGTTTAATCACTCGCTTATTGGTCAGACTGTCCTCAGGGCCGCTTGTCAGACAGCACTCACATTTTGTACTTCTTTTGCTTGTGTTTTAAATCTAAGACACATGGCGGGGAATATGTTATGGAACTGGAGAGTTTTTATGGCGATGAGAAGCAGAGAAGCAACAGTTACAAGGTATTCAGTGGATTTTATGTCTTTTTGTAGTGAAGCCTCGGCCTTCGTATGTACACAAATACTCATCATCAGGAGTCTGCAGCAGATTTAAGACTCACAGTGGGATGGAAAAAAGGATTGTCAGTGTCTGCGAGGCTGCTGCAAACATTTTAATCTTGTCACGCCTCGGACATGAAGACGGATCTTTAGTTCTGCCGGTGGTTTCGTTACCAAAGGTCTATGTTTAGCTTGCAGATATCTCGTCTTCCCCGTGATAAAACAGCTAGTGATCTCTCTGCATTTAGGCATCTTCATGTTGATTTTATCCACAGCTCTCATCTTGTAAAGGATAACAGTAAAGATTTATGTAGCCCAAACAAACAACCCGAGCTGATTGGCTGCTACTTAACACTGTGGTCTGTGAGTGAAGTATACAGCTTCACACCACCGAGACACATTATTCATGTAACACAACTGTTAGCCTTTGTTAGCAATTTAAATAGCATTTTACTCCAATTCAGAGAAATGTTGATTTACAAATTAAATTCCATTTCTTCTTTTTATGCACATCATCCTCCACTGTTACCAGGGTCTGAATCAATGCAGCAACGATCAATAGCCCTAGTGTGATTGGCCTCTAATTTCCACTTTTATAAATCAAAAGTATAATTTATTTCAGAATAAAGTGTTGTTTTTCTTGTTTCACACCTGTTCCTAACATAAGACAACTATTACAGTGAAAGGAACAGCTCCATTTGTGGGAATTGGAGACTTTGTGCGCTTAACAAAACTATCTGAATCAATATCTGAATTGTCTATAACGAGTTTGGAAATATCGGCACATCAGACATCAGCAAAAATCCAATATTGTGTACCTCTAAAGATAAAACAAAATGACTGCTGAATCTCTCAGAAACCTGCTACCACAAAGCAGCATCAGAGGACAGGATCCCCTTTAATGAATGGCAAGACATTGAAACATAGCAGCAAAATCTGTGCCTTTTTCTTTTCAAAACTTTTTCAACTTAAGAAATAACTTATAAAACAGAAAATAACAGACACAATTTTATATATATATATATATATATATATATATATATGTCAGAAGAAATTAACCTGGACATTGCTCTCTAAGTGGAGATTAATCTGAAATAGAATTATCAGAATCCGTAACTCTCTGAGAAATAGGGAGTCTGTTCTTGTCATGTTTGTTGTTTGACTTTACTTGTATCCTGTGTGATAACAGCTTTAGAGTAGAGGGAAAGAACAAGCTAACATTAACTTTAGTGAATTATAAATAAATTAACAGCTGCTGCAGTTAATGTCTTTGTTGAAGGATTAATGGTTAACAAAGTTAAGTTTGTGAATACATTTCCCACCTGTGCCTGATGTAAGTGAGAGCGTGGTTGTTATTAAGGCCAGTAATAATTATTCTTTATTGTTCCATGAAGCGGCCTATGACTCATGCTGTTTGTCTTTAAAGGAGAACTGATCAGTCTTGGGGTTTAGGGACAGTATGGGTGTTCACTGTTTTTATCACAGCTTGTAAATGATCAAAAACAAATCTTACAGACCGAGTACAGCTCACAATGAGCTTTCTTTTTTTCAGAAACTGACTGTTTTATCTGGTTCAGTTTTGTTGAAGTTGAGCCAAATTTTTCTAATCAGTTTTTTTTTTAATGCAGGTAACAGGTGTTTGAGTTTTTTGTCTTTGTGCTTAACCAAAATCTTAACAAATGTGAAAGAAATGAGCTCCTCCCTCAGAGAGAGTCCTGTTCTGAGTCTGTGGTCGACGAGGGCTAAACAGATCCAAAGAGATAATTGCAACCAGACAGTCTGTGCAGATCTGTGGTTCCGGGATTTTGGTGCTCATTGAACTCAGAATGATGTTTACAAGTGCACAAAACCTGAAAGTATGTGGTGGGAATGAGATCCTTACCCCCACCCTAAAGAAAAACACAATCTCCTGTGGGAAAGCTTAAAATAAATGCAGTGTCACACAACAATAGTACGGTGACGTGATGATATGCAAATGCAGTAATGGAGAATCCTCACATCAGTTTTTTTTTATGTTTTTGTTTTTTTCAGTTTATGCATCTGCTTTGTTAAAAATTAGTTATAAGTACAATGGCATATCTGGAACCCTTAACTTGAGGAGATCCAAACACCAACATTTCAACAGTTTTTATTTTGATGTGAGACAAGCTAACAGGTGAAATGTGAGTTTTTGGCATTTTTTTAATTGAGAATTTGAGGAATTTTGCTGCCTTTTCGGACTATTTTTTCTGTCTAACCATGAAGAATAGCTGACTGAGTCCCACAGTCAGAGGAATATGATGTTTAATTTGCACATTTAAAGAAATCATTCAGTATTTGCCTGTTTTTTTATTTATTGGGGTGTCACATAGAAAATCAGCATTTCTATAATTCTACATTTTGGTTTGTGCTTGATCCCCAGGTACAAAACCATAGCATGGTTTGATCAGGACTTGAATCGGCCACCCACAGGTCACTAGCCCAAGCCCTTACAGACTGAGCTACATTGCCACAGTTATAATCTATCTGGTTTACCTCAATATCGAAGAGGTTTTTTTTTTACACTGTTGTCTTTTGTAACTTTAATGAATAGCAGTGCATTTAACACAATATTTAATTGTCTCTTTGTGTTTTTCTCTTGTAGATGGGACTCTGCAGTGGTATAATTTAGGTTTTCCCATCATGTTTCAGTGCAGACAACTGATTAACAACTGTCTTCCTTTTAAAGCCAGTTAAAATTCTTAAAAACACCTACTTGTACTTCTTGCCCATAGTGTTTAACAGAGAGAAGTGTTTCTTGTCCCATTGGAGGATGTCTCATGAATGTTTAAGGTTTCAGATTGATGGGTAGTTATATACAGTGTAACAATGTGGATGCTCATGTGGAGCTGACATAAGTTATTTGTCCAGCAGATGTTGGTGTTGGTTTATATTTCAGGAACAATAATATGAAACTTAACTCTATTTTTATCACTGCTTATGTAACTAAAGTCACAGTCTTACCTTAGATGGCTTTATAATTTGTTTTAGATTGAACCAGCCTATTTCGGAGGTGGGTGCACTGATGAATGCCTGGTGTCCATCTTTATTAATTGAAGCTTCACCTCATATACCCCCTTTAATGCAGACGCCCTCACACAGCCTGACACACACGCACACACACACACACACACACACTCTTGTGATCCTAGCAGTACAGAGACAAAAGGCCACAGTTGGATCCTGACAGTCAGGAATGCTGGACACCAAATCTCCTGACGGAGATGTTGTTCAGAAAAAAAGAACAGTCCAACTTTCCCATGACAGTAAAACGATCAAAATACAGCTGCATGTGGGCTTGTATTTCACCATTGACACACTTCTCATTGTTGAAGTACTCGTATGTTGTTGTCCTTATATCGAGTTAACAATTTTAAAGGCATTGGCTTTGTTGAATTAGAGCTGGGGGATATGAACTGTAAAATCACTCTGTCAATATTTTACAGCTAAGTGGTGAAACAAGCTTACAGTTCCAATTGTTTTGATGAAGAAACAGTAGATATTTATCACAAAGCCAAAAGCATAAACTCTGATATGATTTTAGTAAAATACTAATACATATTTAATCTCACTGCAGCAAAAAAAAAGTGCTCAAAGTGAGCAAATAGGAAAAATCATAACCAAATCAATATTTGGTGTGACTACCCTCAATTATTTTTTATAGACATTGATTTCACAATGATAAAACAGAATTACTTCTTTATTTTACAGCATGCACCCCATGCAGTCGTTGAATTTAAATGCTCTTAACATCCTTGTTCCTAACAATAACAAGCAATATATGATGATATATGTAAGAAATACAGATACCTAAAATAATTTGTAGATGGAAAAATTACAAAGCAAGTGCAGAATACCATGGGGAAAAAAACAATCTTTCAGTTTTCATTGCTCAGTTTTCATAATTGTTGGAGGCAGTAATTGTAATTAAAATTGACTTTTGATCAATCACCAAGCTCTACTATTGGTAATTAAGAGTTACCATGACTTAAGACTTAACTACCAACTTACAAGGGTCTCTTCCTGATGCCAACTGTATATGCAGGATTGCACAAATGTTTTAGGCAGGTGTTGGAAAAATGCTGTAAAGCATTGACCATTAACTGGCGACCCAGGGGCCACATGAGGCCCTCCACTCCCGACCGTTGCATCTTTTTTGGTGAAATCTATACTGATCCAACATGGTTACATTTGGACTGAATATGATTGACTTCGTATTTGATCTGTTCAGCAGAAATCCACTTACAGACATTTAGACAACAGTTAACCCAAAAATGAGTATATTGGAGTAAAACTTATTCATGGAAAACCTGAAAGCCCCTAAAAGAAATGGCCAAAAACAATTGTATAAAGTTTGGAACAAATTAAGACATAGGCCTAATATTATGTAAATTAGACTGAAATTTCTGTCTCTGTTTTTTAACCGATTTTCAAATATGGTCCCCATAACATTTTTCAATATATGCAGTCAATGACCTCTGCCGTAAAGTAAGAAGACTTTTAACATTGTAAAACGAAACGTTTTTTAATAAACAAAATGCAGCATAAGAGCTCAGAAGACAAACCATAGTCAATATTTGGTTTGACTACCCTTTGCATTCAAAACAGCATCAAGAAATGAGAAATGAGTAATGTTGAAAAACATAGACGCAGTAGTCAGTCAGGGAAACTTACTGCAGCAGATGAAAGACACATTGTTTTCTTCAAAATCAGATGAAGTCCAGCAGTACCATCAGCACAGAAATGGCAGAAACTAAGCACAACCATTTACTGTCCAAAGAAGTCCAGTCTGGAGTGATCTTCATGGAAGAATGACATCCAGAAATAAAGATCTCATGGACATGGAAGCAAGAAAAAGCTGCTCAATTGTGCAAGAAAAAAAAGGAACTGGAGTGCAGAAAAATGGCATCAGGTGCTCTAGACTGATGTTAGGAAATGTAAAATAATTGTCTGTAGCAGAAGGCAGTTTTTTTTTCAAAGAGCTGGAGAGTGTTACAACATAGTATGTCTGCAGGCAACAGTGAAGCATGGTAGACCTCCATCTGCATTCATACAGAAAAATAGACAAACAAACAGACACCCATCCATCATACAGTACCACCTGAGAGGCATCTGATCAGCCCCAAAATTATTCTGCAGCAAAACAACCCAAAACATGCAGCCAGTCATTAAGAAGATTATCTTTAGTATTAAAAACAGAGAGACCTGGAAGTGATGGTATGGCACCCTCAGAGCTCTGATCTCAATATCAGAGTGTGTCTGGGATTACATGAAGTGACAGAAGGTTTTCAGCCAGCATATGTCCACACAAGTTCTTGAAGTTGTTTGGTTAAGTCAAGTAATTTGAAAAACATAAACTAACAACACTTTCATTTGTGAAATCATTCTTTACAGCATTTCTCACTCCTGCCTAAAACTTTTGCACAGCACTGTATGTCTTAAAAACTTGATTGCTGCCACATTCACATCCTGAGTTTTACAACCTGCATCCTACACTTGGTCAAACAAGTAATTTTAGCTCATTAAGTGAAGTAAGACTGTATAAATGTGGTCGATTACACAGCAGGTTATGCAACTAAAGCAAACACTGAAGTTGGACTGTTTATCTACCTGTCATCATAATGTAACTGAGTTAAAACAAAGGAGTAATACTGTTGACTTTTTTTTTAAGTCAGACAAAGATACCATCTTGTTTTTCTTTTTTCACTTAAAGCCAACAGAGTCTCTGACATGACAGACTGATTTGTTTCTGTTGTAAGGATATTAAGACTGCAGGCTACACCTGCACAGACATGTTCCTCTTTTCTGTTTCTACAAGACTGTCGGTTGTTATGTCTTTTAACAATTTGTACCCAGTTATGTACACACGACTGTTTTTTTTAATTAGCACAAATCCATTTAGAAGTGACAGATGTTATTCAAACAGAGTTTATTTGCATAGTTTTAAACGTACGAACATGCAAACTAGATAGAGCTCTAGCACTGTGACAGCGTATGGTGAAGTAACAGTAAGAGCACAAGTCTGAGCACCTGGACATTCCTCTGAGTGTGAAGGCACCATAAAACCACATGCTAATCCAAGAACCTCGAGCTAAAAGACATTCCCAGGTTCTAAATGATTCCTGTTAAGTGTGAGATTTTGGTCCAGGCAGTAAAAAATCAAGATTGTTTGAGCTATAAACTGATCTCTTATGGTTTTTCCAAGTTTTCTTGAGGTTAAAGTCAAGACTTAAATACTTGTTTAAAGCTACTAAGGTTTATTCAGGGTTCAAAACAGACTGAAAATTAAAACTGATGTGTCTGTGTGCCCCCCAAAATCAAATAAGAGTTTCAGCCCTAAAATTGAACGCAGTAACCTTTAATGCCAGAGATGGCTGCCAGTCATATGTTGATTTTGGGCTTCATAGCGCAAAAACTTCATTTTTTTTCCCTTTTCATTTCTTTACTTTTCTTTTCTTAACATTTTTGACAAGGCATGTAAAGATCTAGAAGTACAAATAAAGTCAATGCAGAAACAAACTGTTTGGATCCATTTGACAAATTGACAAAATTCTCTAAACCAGCAAAGATTGTCATCTGCTTTTCTGACACAAATAGCCGAGGCCGTTTCACACATCAGTGATGATTTTTATCTTAAAAGATGAATCGTGTCATCAGTAAATATACAATTTTAACGAATATATACAACACTTTAACAATAATGAGACTAGAAGTACTCTGAGAGCGCAAAGGCATTTCTGACATTGTTAGACGAACTATTATCGGAAATCTAGAGCACTGCCCAACAATGCAGTGTTAACAACTCTAATTCCTACTTTCTTGAGCCATTACCAACATTCCCTGAAAAGTCCATCAAAATCTGTGGAGAACTTGTTGAGTTTTTAGCAAATGTGGAAAACTGCCCAGTGTTGCAGCGTTAACAAATCTGTTAATACATTTCTGAATCTGCATGTGTGCTTGAATCTCCACTAAAATCTAATTGCTTCTTTCTTTTGCCATGACCAAGATACTGTATCTTAGTAGTTTCATCCAAATCTGTTGAAAGTGTACAACCAGACAGAGCAACAGACAAACAAATGGACAAAAGCAGGCAAACACAATCTCCTTGGCCGAGGTAAAAAAGGATAATTTTACATCTTGGTTTAAATTGTATGATAAAAACAATATCATGGTACAAAACATTTCCAAGATGACTGTGCCATTTGTGTCATTTCGTTTTGGTTTTTTTTACCTGATGCTAGTGTTAATTTATTTCTTTGAGAATATTGCCAGTACACTGATTGAGGTCGCCAACCAACGGGCTGTGGAGTGGTACCATGCCACAGATAATTTGTATCAGGCCACAGAGAAACAAAAATAATACATTTGTTGAATACAGGGATCGACTGGTATTTTGTTTTGAAAGGATGGTCAGATCCTCATGTATCCACCTATGTAGCTTGTCTGTGTGGACTATACACACAGGCCCTCTTGACTGTCACCGCTGTGATGAACATATGATAGCCTAAGACCGATTTATGGTTAGCCTTGTGCTTATGTACTCTTTCACCTGTGCTCTGGATGCAGTTGTAAAAATGTTTGACTCTGCGGGATGTGTATGAGAACTGTATAGGCACTGACAGCCCTCAACTTCCTGCTGTAGAAGGATTTAATTCAGAGATAAGAACGACCTAAATACCCATCAGTAATCAATAGAAACATCTGATCAGCCCAGACTGATGACTGATGGATAAAATGAACACTGTCAGCACCGAATGCATGCTGTTTTTACAGCATTTTGCGTAATACTCAAAAGGTTTAGCAGTTTAGTTGATGACTGTGTCCACGGATATCTTTCAGCTAACGTAAGCTGCTGAAAATAACAGAGTGGTCGTGAATGTCTCTTTATTTGGGGTTTAGAAACAAGCCCATGGCTCTTGCATTATGGGGAGTCATACTCTGTGCAGCACGTGTTTGTTTGTGGATGTTTGTTGCCTATCATAGGCAATAGAAGTGTGAGACACAGCTCATGAGGATTCACCAAGTGGTATCCTGCAGTGCTGAAAAATGAAGCCAATGCAGAAGTACCAAAAACTGCAGTTCCTTAAGTGTGCTCTTGAGAAATACAAAACAAATGATTGTGTGTGGAGCACAGATGGCTTTAACATCTGGATTGAGCACATCTACCGACTGGTTTAATGTCTTTGTGTTAAATATTGAATATATTCAATACCTTTCACTGGACATGGAAGAGATTTTATCATATCAGGGTTGTTTTTCTTGTTCATTAAGGAACTCCAGTTTTTTGACAGTAAGGTACATGATAAACACGTTCCCGAACCCTCATGGTGTTGCTATTGCTGAAACGGCCTCAAGGCCTGCCTTCACGAGGCCTCAGTAGGTGGATTTAAAGATGGGGCATTTACAGTATGGTTTGGTCCACTGATTAAAAATTGCCTAAAACTTTTGATAATCAAACAATTCATGTCACATGGCTTCATCCAATTCCTTTTATAGTCTGTGAGATTTGCACCGTCATAGACTGTTCTGAGCAGGGCTGAAACAGAGGGGTTTATAGTGGTGCTTAAATTCAATATCTGAGTAGATTTTTTGGCAAGAAACTTAAACTCATAGCTTTCTTAACTATTTTTAACTTAAACATGTATTCCAGGGACATCTAGGACCAGTGTCAACTTTTAGTGAAAGAGTCTGGTATGGGACCTTTAGGATATGGCTCAAGGTTGCAGGGTGTGTTGCAGCACAGTTATGATGATGAAATTAGACCAAACTTTATGCTGAGTTAAGGAAGTAAATGTGAGATTGGTTTAACAATAACTACACAAAATTAAATCTTGACCCACTTAAAAAAATAAAATAAAAACATAATGTCCAAAGGTGATCCACTTTTACCTCAAAGAGCCAGCAAAGTGTCAAAACAGCTACGAGCGTACATCAACAGCATCACTGTGTTGGTACTGGTTTCTTGTCACCTAATCTCTCTTTAAGAGGAACTGTGGTGAACGCCTGTACAGTGTCTCTTGCAAAAGAAACAAGATTTCTCAACAAGATCATGGCCAGCTTTTCTATAAGTGGGGATTTTAACCTTGTACCATTGCTTCCACTTCCTCTTTTGCACTTTTTTTTCTTGTCAGCAGTTTATGTTTACACTTCTCATGTTTAACAGTGAGTTCAATGGAAATCTCACAATAGCCATCAAGTTGACATACATGCTTCATTCTACAACTCTAATAAGAAAAAGAGATGATAATTAGATTCTGAGCACATAAAGGTCATTTGTTATGTTTACAGTGTCATCTGTTGCACAAAATGAAGGCGTCAATTCAATTTGAAACCACTCAATCCCCATCTTACATCATCTTAATACATTTGCCCTCTAACAACTTCAGCAATCAATCATACTGCCTTTAGTACCACCACGGCTTAAACAGCACTGCCACCCCTATCAGACACCTTCCATGCAAGGTTCAGTAAGTGACAATGTCAGTACTATGTCATAAAATTTGGTGTATAAGATGTCATTTTTATAATTATTTATTATCTAAAATGTAGCTGTGTCCGATATACTAGAGCAAATATTATGAGTTCAGCTGTTCATTTACTTACTGTATGTTATCACAAGTGTAGCCATCACCATCTCCCTCTGCATAATGTGTATTGTGTACTGCAACCTGCCGCTATGTTAGCATGCTTTGGCAACCAGGCAGGTGATGCCACTATTTAACAGCTTTCTTCCTCACAAGTTTATATTAGGGCCATCCCTTTTCTCAAAAAATCAAGCTGGATCAGTTTTTGAGAATACTGGCTATTAATACAGGCTAACACAGGCTAATAACCAAAGTTATTAATTTTACCTTTCCCGAGTGTACACCAGTGGGCTGCAAGTCCTTATAAATCAGTCTTGTAGTCATATCCATGATGGCCTTTTTCTGTGCCTCTGCCGGGCTTCCCGAGAGGATGCTGTCACACGGGGCTGAGCACTTTACAGAGTGGGTGAAAGGCCAATAAAATGGCCCACAGATTTGTTGCAGATTCGGAGTGGGAAAGCTGCTTTGCACATAATTCACAAAGACCAGTCTTTTTTTATTATTTGCCATCAGCAGTGTGGAGCTCAAAGTGGTTCCACTGGGTATTTTCTTCATTTTCTGAAGGCTCAAATGTTGGGATAAAAAGGTAAATTTGAGATGAAATTCCTCATCTCAAATTAAAGAGATGAGGAAGTTTTGAAACATTTGTCTGATAGCAATAACTTTTCAGTTTTAAATAAGCTGGTGAAGGATTTCTACAAAAAATCATGTTTTCTTGGATACATCATTTATAGGTAAAACTCCACAAATGTATATTACTCAAAAAAAGTAGCCCTCCATGGCACTCCTCTTCTCCTCTTCTTTTGGGTGCTCTCAGGCTAAAAAGGTCGGTGACCCCTGGTTAAAAGACACAACTAATAAGTGTTTACAAAATAATTTAAGAAAAGGCAGAATACAGGGAAAAAAAACAGAAAATCTCCATTAAACATGGACACTCTTTGAACTATAACCCCTCTGTATCTTTGATGAGTTGTAGTGTGTGCTTTACGTGCAGGTAACACTTTTGAGAACTTCTGTATGCACCTTGGACTTAACTCTTAGTTAGCCTACTGATGATTATAACAGACCGACTTTTATGTTTGAACTATTTAGCAGAAATCCCCAGTCAGCCATTTTAAGTGAGTCTTCAACAAGAAGCAAAAGTACAGTATACAAGTGCCAAACCCTGTGATGGACAACATGGGAGACCCAGAAATAAGTACCTGAATATCTCAGTTTCTTATTTGTGGCTGGCAGCAGTGTGGGTGATAGGGACTGATCTCACATTTTAAAGCTAAGTGTAACAGACATTATGGAAGAAAATTAAAATCATAAGACTTATGTGTTAAACTTGACCAAAATGTTTAGATTATTTCATTTTTAAATGTAGGCCCCACAGCAGTGGCGGTTCTAGGGATGGGGCCACAGGGGCATTGGCCCCATCCGAAATCTAATTGGCCCCCTGAAGTGCCCCTGTCCTGTCACTCATCTGTCATTTTGCTCGAGAATGACAATCAGATCAGAGGTGAATGCAATTCCATGCCCAACCATTGGTGGCAGTGGTGTGCCAAATAGGCGGGTCCACCATCAATAAAGCTGACAGAAGAAGACTATCACTGATTGAACACATAATGTAGGATAAAAAGTGCATGTTTTGAATACAAAATTGTGAAACATGGTTTTGAATACTATTTTATTTCACATCTTCAAATGTGAAATTGAAAAGGAGTTTTAACATCTACATTATTTTTCGAAAAAGGTGTAACTGGGTGTGCTTTATAATAAATGTACATGTTGGACAAACACTTGGCCCCTCTTTGAGAAATGTGGCCCCTTGATGTCCCCTTACTAAGAAAAATCCTAGATCTACCACTGCCCCACAGCATCTGTACAGAAAAACAAACTAGCTCCAGCATGAGTGTAGTGGACGATCCTGCTTTACAGCCTCTGGTGCTTCTTCAAGAGGAAACCCTCTAATGGATGTTTAGACAGAAGTATTCCCCTGGTGAGACTGGTCTGATGAAAAACACTCTGACTTTAATGCCTTCCATTGCTCACTTATTAATATTTAATCTTTTCTTGCTCCTGACAGAACACATTGACATTTTTTTCTTTATTAACAGCTGAATATTACTAAACATAAGCTGAAGACACTAGAGCTAAATCCTCTCAGTTAAAAAAGCCAGAGGAGAACCTTCCCTGATGATTTTGTGCACCAGATGCATGCAACCGCTCACTTACTCATTCCCCGTTTGCATGTTGCCAGCTCCTCTGACCGTACAAACCGCCTCCTCATGCACTTCCTATGCTGTCTGTGGAGCAAAGAAATTCCCCTTCAATGTGGAAACACTCCTGACCTTTATGTTGAAGTTTGAACTGAATGAGTCAACGGTATTGCAGTGTTTTGTCAGGTTTTACAGGCATGAAGCATGGGACAAAGGTCAGCATTGGCAGACAGCCTCAGGGTTCACATGCATGTTTAATTTCTGACTTTGAGATTTAATCTGCGCTGAGCTCAGCAAAAGGTTTGATGTCCGTAGCAATCACCTAATATCAACCAGTTGTTGGTAAGAAGCAAATGAATCAATGACTGGAAATGCAACACTGAAGGGAAGTTGTGTTAAAAAGATGTTTTAATCTGTGTCAAACCTCTTTAAAATTGTTGAACCAGTTACAAGTAATGAGTGAGGGAAAGCATTCTAGATTTAAAAAAATTGCAGACTGGAAAGACCGAGTCACGCTATTTTAAGTGTGAAACTGAAGACTCTGAGGAACTTAAGCAAACACCATCAGTGACACAAGTTTCACACCTCTCTTAAAACTGAACTAATGTGTTTTTTTCCCCCTTAATACTCAATCTGCTGATCATGTGAACGGATATGTCCAATTATATTTTCCAATTTTGTTTTCATTTTTTGACCCCAGAGTGAAATTTGAACTAGAGATCATTTTGTGTATTTACAAAAACACCCTAAAAGTGTCAGGAAGGCAACACCCAAGATAAGTTAAGACAAGTCTATCACTGGGGTCAATTTGTGGCTCATGTTATTGGACTGAATAAACAAAACTGTCATAAAAGCTTTCAGATCTGCTAAAAACTGCTGGTGTTTTAAGTTTACTGAAGAGCACCATTTACACAAAGAATAATAAAGGTGCCTTACAGAGCAATATACAGAATTGAAAAAATACAAATTAAAAACTTGAAGATAATAAAAAATATTGTTAAATTGGGTTTCTGATAGGAGTGTAATAAGCATCAACTGGCTGATTAATGATCCGGTCAGATTGATTAAAAGTTAATCAATTAAGTTATCAATCTAACTTTTCGACTATATATATACAGCTTTATTTTGAAATTCCCACTGCATGTGACAGTTTCTACTGAGCTGTGCTGCTTCCTTTAAATTCAATCAGGCTAGCACAGCCTGAAGCTAACAGTTAGAGGATACTCCTCTCACAGTGGTGAGATAACAGTTCAGATTTAAAAATCACCAGGGAGGTATACTCAGCTTTATATGGTGACCATGTTTTCATTTTTAACCATTTATGACTGACATAATTTTAACCTCAACTCACAGGCTCCTATATTGTGTTGATAGGGTGCTGTGGCAGGCCTTGCAATATTGACAATTAGTGTACTGTTGTCCGGAAAATCAATATAGGTACAAGATGGTGTTTCTGGTGTTTCCAATCTTGTTTAAAACCACACAGCCCCAGGCATTACTTGGTGTCCAGCCACACTGTAGACCAGGGGTCACCAGGCTTCAAATCTTGATCTACTGATAGACAGTTAGGATATTTCTTGTAGATCTTGAAGACTAGATGGCTTGTTCATTATTTTAAACGCAGGATGAACCTTTACAGTTAAAAGTGCTGAACATCTGAGAATTCTTGCTGCTTTGCAAGATTAACTGGATCTTACTGATTGCGCCTCAACCCATTAGTTTTCAGTATGAGCACAATCCTCAGAATGATTAAGATGTGTTTTTTTGCTCACATTATTCCAGTTCTGAACTCTTAGACTCATGAGTTGTGTTTTGTATTAGGCTCCAAAAGTTGTAAAATGTAAATGAGACTTCAAATCCACTGATTCTGTATTTTATTCTGTCCCTTTATCTCACTGATGGATTCAAGATTGTAACTTCTGGATTAAATTTGGTTAAAAATAAGTATTGATAATCAAATAGTAATTTTGTTTAGATGTGTCTGTGAATTTGGATAGGTAAACCTAACTTTCTCTATTAGCACCAGAAAGGATCTTGTAAAAGGTTGGTGACTGCTGCTTCAGACCGATCTGTCGTCTGTCCACAGGATTACTCCTGCAACGTCTTTGTTGTTGTTGGGCCTCTTGTCAGAGACTGACATTATTATCTTGGAGTTTTTGTCTTACACAGCACATGGAACTAAGTGGAGAACATGGATTGGGGATCAGTAAGCAGATAGGCAAATTATATCTGTTCCTTAAATAAGTTTGAACTGATGCTCAACTAGAACTGCTCCTCGATTTCCACGCCTTCCAACTGGTTCATCTCTAGTTTTGCCTGATCAAGGTGGCTTCTCATAAACAATCCACCACAGAACAGCTTTCAAAGGATTTAGGCTCACAGTTTGCTCCATCTATGTTGAGCGTGTCCCTAAGGAGCACTGAAAAATGCACTTACTACAGTTTTACTTTAACAGTGATTTTACTGTTGTAGGATACTTAAATCTTTAGATGTTTTTTTAAGCTGGACAGCATCTTGATATAGACCTCAATTGTCACAGCAGCACTCTCAATAAGGTATCAACATGGGGGATAACACAGAGATGTGTCACTGAGGGCGCAGCTGCTCCAAAAACACCCTTGGAGGAAAAACCAAGGTTGTGTCTGTAGGGAGGAACTGTGTCCACAATCATGCAGCCAAATAAAATTAGAAGACATCAAATGGTATGAACAAACATGATGCTGTCAGCTTTGCTCACATACGCTGTGCTTGAAGTGCATAGTCACTACAGATGGCTCACCAAGGGCATCAGTGATCAACTACACTTGCCTCTTTAACTGTTTTCAGCCTTATGTATGTCCGCTTTGGCTATTTGTGAATTAACGAGTGCTGTGATGCTACATAATCTGCGGAAAAGTAATGCATTTTTCAACTTTCATGCTTGCACAAGAAAAAAAGCTAGAAAAGCGAACCACGTTGAAGTTATTATTTTTCTGAATAAGACACTGACAAATGAAATAAATGAAATACAAATTTACTATTCTCTAGACACTTTTAATAAGCATTAGGTCACAATATTTTCCATTCAACACCAGCACAGTATAAACTGTATCAACATAAAGTAAATTTATATTTGCATTTAAAAACTCAACATACATCACAGCCTTACTGATGTTAAGTTACTCTCAGAAGCAGTATTTTTGTTCTCTTGTGCTGCAGCATTCATCTCTCTTTCCTTGTACAGTGTTGTACGTAAACAGTTGCCTCTGAGAGTCCTGTAATCACCACATGGCCTGCTCTCATCGTCACGTAACGATCCTGCAGTGAAACAGGATCAGGAAAAAAGTGATCTGCGAAAAGTCCTCCAGGACCATCAAGATGGAAAGTGATGGGTTGTAGAGTGTAGACATCCATTACGTGGGTTGTTTTCTGAGAGACACATCAGTCAGTCGCCCTAAATAGCCTCTCGTATGTCTCTGCCAGGATGTCCCATTTACCACAGCTGGGTTCAGGTACATGATAAGAATATCTGGATGTAGTTTGTTCAAAGATTAAAACCTGGTAAAATTGGAGTCTGAAGGCATATTTTGAATAAAAAATCATCTGCATATTTTGTATGTTCGTATGTTTCCTAAGTTTGGAACAATGACAGACTTCCTCATCTCGGTGTCCCAATTAAGACCCCGAGCTGCCTCCACGCCAGCAGTATCCCGGGCTGGAGGCATGATTTCAGGTTGCCTGTCTCATACTAGCAAGCTCAAAATTGAAGAAAGATTTAAAGGTTCTGTAAAATTGGTACAAATATTCACTCTGACACAAAGATTAACTTATAAGATTTTGGAGCTCAAAGATGAAAGTCATGAGGCCTCATATTCATTATTGTCTGTAACCTGTAACTGTTATACATGTATAAACACACCCGCGGTAAAGACAAGCAGACGGGGGGTAGAGAGGGAGATTACTAGTTGAACACAACCACTGTTAGAATTATTTCATTGTTTAAACAGTACATCTCTGTTATTCTAAACTGATGCTTTGTCATGACGAGAGTTTAGAAAAGACATCCGGGAAGCAATTATCAATTTTGTAAATCACAGGAGCTGCATCAATTACTGAAAGGGATATTTTGGGATATCTGAAGCAGGGTTGCTCAAGACCCACAGCCCTGGTAAATATAATTGCCAATTAAGCAAGGTACGGACATAGGTGATAAATAGTAGTCAATGCTGCCACCAAAGCCTCGCCTTTAACCCACTTTGAGGGTAACAACTGCACAAATAATACACAAAAACTACAGCTAGATGCTACAGTAAGATACTTTAATGTGTTTTACTTTTCCAAACCCCATGTGTTTAGAACTATTGTGTGATGGGACAGAGGGGTTATGTGTCCTTCTGCCAGCTAAACACTACTTACTACTTTACTCTCAACAACAGTCAAGGCTGTTGGTCTCCAGGACTTTATCATTGAACTTTATCTTTATTCAACATGCTCTTGCTCAACTCTGCAGAGCATTCAAGCAGCACTGTGGGAGGAGGGAGGAGAGACAGACCGCTTCACCCACACAGCAGAACGAGCACTGCATGCTGCACTGTGATCATCTGATGACAGTTACTCTGTTTTTGTGATTGTGAGAGGCCATAATCAACATGGAAATCTCCCAGCACTACCTTGTGACATCGGTCGGTATTCAGAGGTTGCAGGTTAGAGTCCAGCTTTGACTATCACATGACAATGTGTCCTTGGGCAAGTAACTGGGGCATTTAACCCCAAGTTGCTCCTACTGCTTCGTCAGTGTCGTGTAAATAGGCATGAAAGGGCTATTTAATAAGAAAATAATATTCCAGGAAAAATAAGCCATTACGTTACTTTAAAGGATAGTTCTGGATTTTTGAAGCGTGCTTGTATGAGGTAGATGGCATTAGCCTGAACACTAGCCACAGTGATAGAAATCAGCTCTGCATCTGCTCAGAAATACTCAGCACAGAGGCTAGGGCTATACAGATTCAGCCTCCTTAATTTTCACTTCTCAGACAAATGACTGCAGAGCTTCACCCAATTATCAGCCAACTTCCAGCCACTGAGAGCCCCCCACCTCTCTAGGGTTGTTTCTGAATTGTAATGACATAAGAGGAGACTTGGAAATTATCTGTTAATAAATTAATGTGCATTTCTGACACTATTAGCACATTATTACACTAAAGTCTTTGTGTCCCACCTATTCAGACTCTATGTCCACAATTACGGAATTAAAAACAATCAATCTAGCTCATGACTGCAGATATTATGTTAAATGAAATGTCATATTTAAGTAATAGTTGCAAGTGTTTTTAGTGCATTTTCTCTTTTATGGTAGATTTATGGTGAAAAGAAAAGCAGTTTTTAAGCCCAGTGATCCTATCAGCCCAAATAATCACTGCTCCTTCTGGTGGATAGACTAAAGATTACAACAAGTCTCAATTGTGGGGGTGCTAACCAGGCACTATGTGAACCACGTTGTTGGGAAGGTCACGACAGCCACAAGGGTGGGCAGGTCCCAGCGCTTTTCCATCAGGTAAGAGGAGAATATTTAAGTGGCTCCAGCTGTACATTGCTGATGGTGCCACCAACTCCATGTGATTACAGAATTTTGGGTAAAAACGAGCCTCAAAAACAGCCTAGATTGGTATATGCTTTATTCAGAACATTTAAAACAACTTACTTTTAGGGATGCATGACATTACTGGTACAATATTAGCTTAAAAAAGTGGAATATTGGTATCAGCAGATATCAAAACTCCTGTCTGTATTTTCTGACAATATTTTGACCATACTTATTAGCTGTATGTATATCACATATATTGGCAGTAATACCCACAGAATTCACCCCATTAGTGCTAAATGTTTAAATTTTAAAAACAATCGTGTCTTCTATTAGAGAATAAAATGCTATTTTCCTTGGTCCACATCAATTTCTTTTTTTTCTTTTTTTTTTTTTCCACTTAAATTTTTTATTGAGTTTTCCTAGTTTGGACAAAAAAGTGTTTACATCATCACTTCAACTTGAATGCATAATGATAATTTTAGAAAAAGTATACACATAAAGAAAATATAATAATAGTATCAACAAAAACAACAAAAGTATACATAATTATGTCTAAAAAAAAAAAAAAAAAAATATCCAGATCTCAAATGACGTCCCCTAGTCTATGGTGTCATCCGTGGTCCACATCAATTTCTAACACAAATACACTGTCACAATGAAAGAAACAAGTCAATTGTAGTAAAGGAGATACTCTTGCCAAGAAATGTCAATATTGATAACGGCAATGGTAAGTTTGGAAATATTGGCATTTTGGATATTGGCAAAAATCAAATATTGTGCATCCCTACTTACTTTTCCATTTGCAAGGCAATTTGTTTTGACACTACACAGATCAAAGTATTATGGTCTGATTTCAAAAGATATCACTGCATCCCAAGTAAATATTAGCTAAATTTACTAGTGTTTGAAGATTATCCCAAACCATCCCTTTAAGTCCACATTTTTTTTTACATTTTTTGTCATTTCAAAGGCAGAGGAGGTCCCAATGCAAAAATTCTGCTCATTAGCAACACAAACAATAACACACATCCCAAAAATACAATTATAAGTTTTTAATTATAAGAAAAAAACTATCAACCTGACTACAGTATTGACACACTGACAGAGCTCAGAAATGATTCCATGCACAGATCACAGAGCAGAGATGAGTGCACATGTGGTTATGACTGGATGTGATGTTTGGTCTGTTTACATCAGTTCATATTCAATCAACCTTTTTTGGAGTAATGTGTCCAGAAGCAGACTCATGACATTCTCTGCTAAACTTCTTGTAAATGACCATGATCATCGTCTGCTTTTTGTTGTTTCTGGATGACTCTTTGAACATTAGACTCCAACGTGCTCCTGTTTAATGAGTGTGTGACACCTCATCATTTGTGGCCCCGCAGCCTGCAGTGCTTTAAGAAGACAGTTTGTAATAAGTGTCTCCCCGCAGATCTCCAGGTCTGCCGAGAGGACCATAAGAGGCAGAGTGGCATGCAGGAACAGACGCTGGACTGAGGCTGGTAATGTGGAGGCGAGGAGGGTGGCAGAGCGTGACTAATGTTTGTTTGAAAGGTTTTTCTCAACACTGCATGATGGATTTGGTTGGTGTTGAGCACAAGAGGCGTTGGTCATCGTGTTTGTTTGTGTGTAATGCCAGTAGCCCAAGGTTTTGTGTTATGGTCTTTTTTCTTTAAATACTTTTCACTGGAAGTATTTTCTGAGTCATAAGTCAGGAAAAGTTAATGGCTTTTAAATGTCTTCTTTAACATCTCTAGAGCTTTTTATTTGGCTGCACAAGAAAAGACAACAAAATGGCCAAATTCAGGTTATAAAAAAGTCAGCACCAGGTTTACAAGTCAGTTAAACATTACTTCTATTCATTTTTTTATCAATACAGACATGAAAGTGAAATGTAAGACATAATCATGACAAAAGACAAGCTTTTATTGAACGCACACATCACCACCGCCAAATCCAGTGCTTAAAAGAGGACTGTCGCGTACAGGGTGATGTTCAACTGGGATGTGCTACCACGGCATTTAATCCAGAGAACTGATGAGTTTTAAAAAGAAATTTAGGATTGCAGTCATTAGACAAGAAATTATGTTGGTCTGTATCCAACATCTTCCATGAATGTAAATAATTCTAATTGTTTTTAGCAGAATAGTCAAGTTAATAATTTTTACTTTAATTGTTCCATCTACGCATGTCATCATGATACTGGGATTTTTTTTTTTTTTACCATTATAGTGTTTTGATGTATCTCCATTTCTGTTCTTATCATTATTTACATTGATATTTGTGTATTTAATCATCTTGCATGTTTAGTGTTTTTGTTTTTCTCTATGGACCCCAGGAAGTAGTTCTTACCACGGGGACAACTAATGGGGATCTATTTTAAATAAATCCCAGTCAAATGCTCTGTCTACATGGCAACACAGCTGCCTGTTACTTGTAACCATTGTACCTTAAAAATAACAGCTGTATCCCTGCTCAAATGTCCACTAACCCGAATGTAAACAAATAATGTTACATCAATACAATGGATAGAGCACCAAAAGCATCTACATAGATGGAACAGTGCTGTTTTGACCTAAAAATTGGAGATTAAGTTTTATTTAATTTGTCTTAGATTAAACTCAAATGAAAACATTGGAACGAAGCAGCAAGAGACTGCACTCAGCACAGAAATGTTGATGTTAGATCAAGAGAAGACCAAGGCTAGCTATGTTTCTCCTGCAAACATTAGCATTAGTCACACTCCACTCTGCAAACCAACCTCACATTGTTCTCCTGCTGATGCGGTGATCCCTGCAATAAATATTGCTTAGTTTTGACAGCTCTTTTTGGGACTCTGTTTACACAAGATCAGTTGTTTAAATTCAAATTTAACCCCAGTAAGATGGATTTAAATGATCTGCCAGGGAAAATCCTTTCTTTTAACTGATCCAGTCTTTGTGTAAATAGCCTGCTTAGATGACTCCTCATGCGTCTTGAGCTCCTTCTAAAGAAGGGCTGTAATACAAGTAAAGAAATGTTTAAAGAAACTCTTAAGTAAGCCACATAAACTACAACTTTTAACTTGTACATCCACCTGTGTAACATTTAGACTGCATTTACTACCAGCTGCTGTTGCCAGCTTAACCAACTTAACTACAAATAACTTAATCAACCTTAATAATTAGACATTTCAGCAGTGCATAATACTTCACAGTATCATAACTTTGTAAGAATCTACAGCATTTTTAACTCAAATTACATCTACAAGTTACAAACCTTTTGGACCTATCTTTTGGTCTTCTACATGTAGCATCCTAATAAAACACAGTACTTATAAAGCTTCAGATAATACTATTACTACAGAACCACACTTTCCTTTTTTTTTTTTTTTTCGTAGCTAAATATATATTGTGTACCACCTCAACTTTAAGTATTAAACAATGCAGAGGCTTTCTGTAAAGTGCTCATTAATTTCCAGGAAAATGTTATGTGTGTAAATGGTGTGAAGCTCAGGTGCGATTACATTTCATCAGCAGTAGGCCTGCACAATATGAGAAAAACATGCAATATTGATAACAATAATGATAACGATATTAATAGCAACAAATTAACAACATACACATGGAGAAGCTAGGTGGTGCAGCAGGTTTTGCATGTGCCTCACAGCAGCAAGGTTGCTGGTTCACATCCCTGCTGGCCTTTCTGTGTGGAGTTCACATCTTCTCCTCGTGCATGTGTGGGCTCTTTCCAGGCTCTCTGGCTTCCTCCCACAGACCAAAAACATGCTTATTAGGTTGGTAACTCTGGTTGCCCTTTGGTTTGAGTGTGAGCATAAACAGTTACCTGTCCGTCTATGTGGCCCTGCAGTTGGCTGAAGACCAGTCCAGGGTGTACCCTGCCTCCCGCCCAAGTTCAGCTGGGATCGACTCTAATCTATGTCACTAACTTAAGCCCAAACCTAGATGGTGTGGGCTGATTTTGGGCTTATTTTGATACAGCCTACATGGCCAAAGAACTTTCTTTGAAGCATGTGCAGACATTTTTAACCGCTTAGTATTTGTTTGAAACTTTTTAAACTAACTAATATCTCATTTAACAGTTATTAAATTTGTCCCTGAACTAATTAAACAAAACATGATACTTGGGCACTTGGTTAAATGACTTTTATTATGCTTCTTTTTAAGAAGTTGTTCAGATGTCCTCAGAAAATCTTGTTTTAAGTTTATTGCCTTGAATTCCATCTCAATGTTGTATTTTGGCATGCCCACAAACCCCTCTGTTTCAGCCCTGTTTAGAAAAGACTAATTTAGTTTAAGCCCTTCAGAGCAGTTTTACATGTCCCTATACAGAACTGGACTTAATGTCAGCTTTTGGAAGCTGTGCTCTAATGTTTATTTATTGAATTTTCTTATGTTGGGGGGGGGGGGGGATGTAGAGGGTGCATTTAAATATATTTTTGTATAAAAACTATTAAAACTCAGTTTTCCATTATGTAGAAGATGCAGATGTTATGTGTAAATCTTAACAGTTTTAAGGACTGGTGTCAGATCAGATTGTGGTTTGTTTTAGTTGTTGTCTTGATACTGTCATTATAATGCTTTGAAAAACAATTGTGACCTCAGTATGCATGTGACATCTCTAACCTTGTATGAGAGTGTGGTTTTAATCAGAAAGTTAATTATGTTCGAGCCTGTGGTGTCAGTGACAGTCCAACAGGGCGTCTGCAACATCGACTGAGATCCACATTCCCAAATGAAGTAATTACTCCTTTAAAAGTCATGAACATCTGCTGATGCTCTGTTCTGCCTTGGACTGTCACCACTTCTGACACATCCAGGATGATAGTGTTGTTCCAGGGGCTGTGAAGATCGTCACTGGGCTCATTTTCTTATGAGAGCATGATAATAGCTGTTGTTTTGAGTTTGACCACTGTTGCCTCCTCTGCCTTTTGTCTCTGACTGGCTTTCTGGTGAGTGTATCTGTACATCATTAATCAGTGAGAGTGACCACATCCTCATGAGTTCAGCCAGTAAATGAGAACAGAGTAGACATATTCAGCTCTGCGTCTGTGTCTTCTGTTGTCCGGTTTGGCCTGGCTCTGGTCCACCTTTCTCAGCTCTGTCTTCAGCTTATTAGTTTTCAGTCCAGGCCTTAGCAACAAGGAAACATTTACAGCAATGAGTATGATACTCAATCAGCATGAGCCAATGATTTGGTCACGCTTTGTTGGTTATTTCATAGAGGAAATGGAGGATTGTTGACGGAGATAAACAACAAGGTGACAAAGGCGCTCTCTGGGCAGCTGCTGCCCCTCCCCTTGCGTGATAAAAAGGCACCCAGCTGCTGCCGTCTGACTCGGATGTCTGATGCCTGTCATACCAAAAAGGTTAAAGCGAGAAAAGTTTGTGGTTTGGTGATGTAGCATTGTCTGCATCTGCATTCAGGACACTTTGATCTTCTGAAGACAAATGCATCTTCACAAAGAGCCTTTTCTTTCAGTTTAAAGATGACGGCACTTGAAGCCTTTCATAATAAGATGAACAGCAGAAACACACTGTCACATGTTTTTATTTCAACAAGTCTATGGTAATCAAACAGGGGCATGTCTCAGGTTGAGTTTTTCTTCACCTTATTGATAAAACGTTTGATCTCAGGGACTGTGTTCTACGTAGACAAGCTTCTGTTTTAATATATATTTAGTTACTATATCAATTCTTTCATTGGTATACAGATTTTTTTTTAACTAGAGAATGACAAGAATTGATTATAAAAATGACCTAAATTAGTTAAGATCTTTCTATATGGCTCTTTAGGCAAACAAGCTCATCAGTTACAATATTAATAACTTCTATACTGTCAGTAAAAACTAGAAATGGTAACTGAAAACAAATTCCAGTTGAGAATCAATAGCACCTTGCCTCAAAGGACTCATCATCATTGATCTTTTTTCCTTACATTTCTCTTATCAATTCCTTCCACTGGAGCTGAAAGATTTATCATTTTCAGATCGAAATCGCAATTTCAGACAACGCAAGTGTGATCGCCAAAGCTGCAATTTGTTGCAGCACTCCTAACTGACCCAGGATCTGTTGTGTCAGCTATTTTTCACATACTTTTTTACTAATTTGCATTTTAGAATGGCTCGCAAATGAATGGCTTACTCTTAACTGCGAATTGGTTCTCATTGTTCACTTAAAAAAGCCGTTCAAAAGAGTCGACTCGTTCGTGAACGTCACATCTCCACCACGGAAGTGCTTGTAAGCAGGGCAGCAACACAAAGCCTCTGTTTAAGAGTTGGAGTATCCCTTAAATAAAGATAACAGATTATTTATCATTATTACATGATGAATATTGTGTTATGTGCTTTTGATCATTGATTTCCTTGCTGTTGTCTATACTGTAAACATAGTGAATATTTCACTGAAGCTTGATCTGAAGAAAATAGTGAATCAAATTGAAATCCCAATATCTGCCAGAAAAAATGCAATTAGATCTTTTTCTAAAATCCTATATCATATCCTTCCACTCTGCCTCTGATGCACCCTTGATATGCAAGGTATGTAGGACAGTCAGCAAAAATAACAAAGAGGGCCAGCCCTGGCCAGCAGGGTTAGAGGTGGTTAGAAATGTGGCTTAATTTTACATAATATGAGACCAACTGCACAGAGTCTGTGATTTCTGTGGAGTGGAAACACGCAAAGAGCAACACAAGTTGCCAAGTTAGCCAAGTTATTATCAAAACTGTGGAAAGCTACCCAATCTCACGGTGTTAACAAATCCTGAAACAAATTCCAGGATCCTTATTATCTAATCACTTCTCTCTCTCGCCATGACCAACATGCCCTAAAATTTTCATCCAAAACTGTCAAGAGCTTTATGAGTTATCATGCTCAAAAAGGGATGGACAGACAAACAAACACATGCCAGCAAAAAACGTAGCCACCTTGGTGGAACTAACTAGATAATGGCCTGGTTCAGTTCAGTGGCAGGTGAAGAGGCAGGGGGATTTTCTTGTCGTGTGATTTCAGGAAATTTTACAGGCAACTAATGAACGGGAGAGATAGTGACATCAGTCTTTGACCTCACACCTTGAAAACGGAAATGAGAGTTCATGGTGCACAGTTTGAACAAAATCTTTCAAAGAGATCTTCACCTTCATCAGCAAGGGAAGATCATGAGATTTGACCTCCAAAGTCTCATCGGTTTGGCTCCGAGCCAAAATGGACATTAGTGCAAATGTATTTCCTTCAAGTCATTTTTCCTATTATTGTATTTACAAGATGGTAGGGCTGCTCAGTTATGGCAGAAATTATAATCATAATTATTTTAATAGATATTAAGATCAAGACTACAAAACACACTTAGTCACTGACTTTACAACATACACCACATACAGTGCATGCACATGACACTATCATGATGAACATCAGAGAACAGACAACAAATAAAAATATACGTGTAAATATATACAAATACAAATAATCCATAGACAGAAAAAAGACAAAACATTTGAAGCATGTTTAGTGGGACACTAATCTCTGAATCTCTATTCAGTTTTCATAATTGTGAGAGGCAGTAATTGTACTTGAGCTTTATACTCGACAAATTGCCGAGCTCTTCGAGATGGTGATTGAAAATTTTGCATTCATAAGGAAAGAATGACCAGGACACTCCAAGACCTTTACCTTTGACGTTTGTCCTCCCAAACCAAACTAAGTCAGACTTTGTTCAAAGCTTGAAGAATTTTTTTTTCCAATATTGCTGATACTGTGTTGCATCCACAAGCAGAGGTCAGCCTTAGAGAGGGGTGGATGTCTGATGAAAGTCCTTTGAACGGTTCTTGAAATGTTGGACTTGCAAGCAAAAGTATGATTACAACGAACCTCTGCTTGGCCTTTAGACCTTTGGCCTTTGTACTACTATCACTTCATTTTTGATTCAGGGTAAACCACAGTTGTGGGGGGTGTGTGGCAAGAACTTGGTGATTTGATATGAATTGCAATACATGATGCATAACAATACACTGAGTACTATATATAGGGTGATATTTCATGTTTTTTTCTAAACATATTTTTTTTCTCATAGCATTAAGAACCCACACGATTGTACACATTCAAAAATTCAGTTCCTAATCATAATATTCATATAATCATGGTCCCTTCAACATTTAATAGATGAGTATCTGCTGTAACCATCGGCTCAAGGCTGCACTAAAATATAAAACAAATGTCTGAATGAATTTCTGTCAATTATCAAATAAAGTATCACAACATAAACCTTAAAATATCACTACAGTATCCTGCCACATATTTTACGATGTATTGGTGTAACAATATTTTTTAAACCCCTAGTTTGTAGTTTAAAGTAAATCACTTAACAGCATGCTTGAAACTTTGCATTCACAAGATCACATTTCACAAGCTAAGGATGATTGTGAGTGGCCTTCACCTCTTTCTTCAGTTTCTGAAATCATTTAGAGATATTATGCTCACAAGAATTGTTCTGCATCTACGTAGCCCAACCCTAGAAACGCATTAACTTTGGCCTGTTCCTATCACTGGTGCCAAATCATAAAAACACAAGAAAAGGACAAAATTAGCAGGGAAATAAGATGAACTGCAACATCGCTAAACTGTTAGTTTCACACAGAAGCTCCAATTATTAAGTAAACCTCAAAGAAGCATCTTTAGCCCATTTGTGTTGCTAGAAGTCCTAAAAGTTGGCAGTTTTTTACTATTTTTGTGAATTTATTGTTGGAAAAATAATAATTCATTACCATATTTAAGGGTTGTGTTGTTATTCATCAAACATAATACTGCAAGGATTTTAAGACTCCGGTGAATAAATTTGTATTTGTTTTACTCTAGCTCCCCCTGTGGACCAAAGAGTCTTGTTTCCTCATCTTTAAACAATCAGATGTTTTAGTCATAAGGAATCTTTGCAGTGAAAATGTAAATAATGCCATTTTGGCAGTGTATTTCAAATCACTGCATCACCTACTCTACAGCCACAGCAGTTTCATCCAATAATAATAACAATTTACTAACAATTAAACTAGTCTCTGATGGTTTTCTTTGCATTGATAAATGACAAAAAGGCCTTAGTACTAATTTCAGTTGGCTAGATAAATTCAAGAAACCTCCTCACTGGAGCTTTGTTGAGCAGAACTGGTAAACCCACATAACTTAAATCCTCACTTGCTTGTTATTATGCAGCAACAAACCTGCTCTTCAACACGTACACACCCTTGTTACTAATCTTTCAAAGCATTTGTCTATCCATTATTCAAATAGTGTTTTACTAAGTTCCTCCTCTACAAGCTTCATAATATAAATAGTGATCATGGAAATTAATCATGAAATTAAAGCCCTGGTCAGCAGTCCTGAGAACAAACTGTTCTTGTGCAACGTCATATTGCATACAAGGAAACAAGGAGCTTTCGTTACCGTAAGGCTTTGTAGACAGTTCTCAAAGATCTGGTTTAAGAAAGCAGAGGAGGTTAAGCGTAACTGGACTGCTGAGTTTCAAACAGGTGATGAAAAGGGGGCAAAGCTGTAGAACAGTTGCAAACAAAGCAACATAAGCCTCGATCAGGGTGTGTGTTTGTGCGTGAACTGGGTCATTCATGCCTAAACAAACATGCTCTGAATATGAAGGTGTTAAACATCACTGACAGACAGCCCTGCGTGTTTTGAACAGGGTTGGGCCGTGTGCACCAAAAGTCACACCCCAGGATATTTTATTGAAGTGTCAAATCACTTTAGATATTTTATTGAGTTTTTTTTCTCCTTGATGAAAAATCTAACTGTTCCACATTACCAGATTTATATATTCTAATATGACGTTATAAAAATCAAACATTATTGACACATGAGCAGCACTGTGGTGCAGCAGGTAGTGCAGCAGGCAGTGCAGCAGGCAGCACCGGTGCCTCACTGCAGTAGGTTACTAGATCAACCCTCAATCAGATAGGGACTTTCTGTGTAGAGTTTGCATTTTTAGGTAACTGGTAGGGATGCATGATATTATTGGAACAATTTCAGTATTGGCAGATATTTGTCTAAAAACTTGATAAGCAAATATGGAACTTTTTATAGATATTTACAGTTATATTTTGGCTATAAATATCATGTATTGGCTGTGATATTGACAGAATATACAAATGTAGATTAAAAGACTACCAACACTGCTGCTCCAAAAAATAGTTATTGTTTAATTTATTTAACCACAATGATTCGAGCCTTGTCTGGCTCTTCCTCATGTGTTCTCTGCTAAGCCAGTAAAGGTGTTATTTATTAATCAGTTTTACAGAGTCCTGCTCATGGGCATGGATGTCAGTGTTGGAGAAATTGGAAAATGCCTTATTTTGCCCTAGAAATTTGAAAGTACAAATTTAAAAAAACTGGCATCCCTTATGGTAACTGTTTAATACATTTTTAGGCACCTCTGAATTTGATTGTTAATTTGGATATTTTGTTTTTCTTGTGAGGAAAAAAGTCAGAGGAAATCATTAATGAACTACCAAAACACTACCAGGAAGTAGAGCCGAGCCAGGCTCGAAACGTTGTGTATCTTTAATCGTTCAATAAGTTAAACATTAACTGTTTTTGAGAGCAACAGTGTTGCAAGTCTTTTTGATTTACCATCTGAGGTTCTTCATGGCTGAGCACCTGAACAGCTGGAGCATGTTCAAGGTTCAAGGTTCAAGGTTTCTTTATTAGTACCAGATGGTAAATTTGTTTTACAGATCGGGGAACTCGGCAATCCCAATATAAAATATAGAAAACAACCACCCAACATACATGTAACATCGAACTAATCACACAATAAGAAACAGTAAAAACCATTAAGGATATAGTAAAACCATATAAAATGTTTAAATAAAATAAGTTAAAATTTAGTTAAAATCATGGAAAAGAACTTGGACATCTCCCTGGGTCATACTAAAGTGCAATGTGAACAAGTTCACCTTGTGGCCTTAAGATTCAGGGTACTGATTGCTGTGGGTACAAAACTGTTTCTGTACCTTTTTGTCCGACCCTTAGGGACCACAAAACGGCAGCCTGATCGAAGAAGCTGGAACTCACCATAAAAAGGATGTGAGCAGTCTTTAAGGATTGAGCTGGCTTTACGCTGCAGCTGTAAGGTATAGAGGGCTGTCATAGTGAGTTGGGGCTCCCCAATTAACCTCCCAGCCCATTTAACAATTTGCTGCAGTGCATTTTTGTCCCGTAGTGACAAGTTACCAAACCAGGACACCAGAGAAAAAGACAGCAAAAACTCAATAAAAGCACGATAAAAAAGGGTCAGCATGCTTTTGCCAATATTAAAACGGGACAGTTTCCGAAGGCAAAACAGGTGCTGATGTCCCTTCTTACATACCGCTTCACAGTTCTTATTAAAAGTCAGTTTGTTATCAATGACAGTCCCAAGATATCTGTAGCTCTCGACACATTCCACAGATTGACCATTGATGACTGTAGATGTGTTTGTAGACTTCTTTTTAGGATGTACAAATTTACCATAATGGTTAACCTCACCATCACTGATGACTCTCATCAATCACATGTAACATTTATACAGTTTAGAAATAATATAAAGTGCTTAACAAATTGATTGGACCACCGCCCAATGTAAGGTTTATGCCACAGCTGCCTAAATGAACAGCATTGGTAATTACCAAATCATTTTATATGTTACTGTAATGGTTAATACACCAGTACACAGAAGGAAGTCAGTGGACTGGATAATGACAGGATGAGCTTCAAAGCTCTGCCAGAGGACTCTCTCCACAGACCAAAGTTACTGTAAGTCTTTGCGCCGCTCTGTGACTGAAGCAGTGCACAGACTTTGTGGAGTCTGTGCACTGCTGTGCTTACTGACAGAGCAGAGACACCCCCCCTTCCCTCACCCACATGAGGATACATTTACAGGAAGCAGCATCTCAAACACCTGTTGCTACATCACTGATGTAAAGTTAGGATGCTGTTACTTCTTTTTATATGTTTTTCAAGTTGTGTATGTCTTTCAAATTTCTTGTACCACTGTCTGACCAAACCCTCCTCCCAGCAAGATGTTTTGTTTTTTTTACAAACATGAAGCAGATAGTACACACCCACACTTATGTAGAGAACACTTTTACCCCTTCTCCAGTTAAAAATTCACAAAGTTCAGGGGATAAGACTAAAGTAATCTGCAAAATGTTCAGTCAGCCATTACATCCTTTTCTGTTCTTGATCAATGTTGTTTGTCTTGTTTTTTATCCTCTGTGGTTAAGATAACGTGGCTAACTACAGAACTTCACTATTTCACCCCTCCAAATTAAAGCAGCTTTATTTTTGGTTTATTTTGTCACGGTGGTATTAAATAGGTGTCAGTATACTTAACCACTGCTACTACTACTTGCATAATGTTGTATTACCCTGTCTAACCTCTGCTGTCTCACTCTAGATTGCAGGTTTCATCAACGCAATTAAGCCCTTTTGTGGAGACAAAGAGAACCTCACTGCCTTCCGCTTCTACGCCCTCAACCCCATCGTGGATCCCTGGGTCTTCATCATCTGCCGCAAGTCTGTGTTTTCCCACCTTTGCTCTCTGCTCAAGTGTCACTTCGGCAGACAAGCGGTGAAGACGACAGCACACTGCACCCTGTCTTTACCCCTGGACCACCACATACAGCGTAATCCCCCAGATGTGACGCTTCCACAGACGAACCTATACCCCAGTGTACCCCTGTGACCAAACAGAGACCCTCTGCATGTGATCTGGAGGATAGTGGGACAGAGCTGTGTACAAACTATTGGCATACATGATTCCTCCAGGGAGGTTTTTGAGGCACAAAGACTGACGGAGAGAAGTGGAGTCTTCTTTTCATGGCCATCACAGTTTCAACATGAACTCACTATGAAAAAAGTGATTGCACTGCAGGTCTTAAACTTCAGATGACTGATAGATGTTGTTTAATGTTGTGCTGTGAATCAACCAGCACAATGAGACACATTAACCGTTGTTAATAATATATTATAAGTTAAGACTATAATGCACTTGATTTAGCCATTTCTGTACAGAATATGCATGAATGTACACTGTCCTCTCGCTGTGACTTCTCTTTAAGACACAGCTATGTATGTATTTGTTATTTTTACCGTCAACATCAGGTATCTGGAACAACAAAATATTGCATGTTGAACAGATGACCTGTTTGTCCATTCTCCTGCCATTACTCGGTCAGCATGCTGTACGTTTTCCCCTTGATGAGAATGTATGATGTTTTAACGACAATTGAATGTGATTTTAAAGAGCGATGCAATTTATTCAACTTTGTAAAGTTGAATAACAGAACAAGAATTTAAGAGAACTAGAAGTGGTAGAATCCTGAAAATGGCCTTATCCTGTAACAGTGAAGAAGGCTTTTAAAAAATCCTGGATCCATTCGCTGATCTGGATCACCCTCAGAATCTAATCAATTGGTCTTTGGTCCTATTCTGAAAATTCATCAAATCCAAGCCCAACTTTTTGAATTATCCTCTTAATAAACAAATGTACAAACACTGGCAAAACTTAACCTTCTTAGCAAAGACTTACCTTGCGCAGCAGCTGGATCAGCCTGATTTAATGTATGTAATCAGGCTGATCCAAGTCTAAGTGTACATTGGGAATCTGTCCACCCATTTGTTACTTCTTCCAATTAATATTCATAGATGCATCCATTTTTTTCTGCAAAGTGTGTAACTTCTCACAACCTTAAAAGCTTTCTTTTGCAATTTAAGAGAACTAAAAGGTGGAGGACATCATAAGATTCACCTCTATGAGATTTATAAGACCTCCTGGTTATATAAAATGGGATCTGTCAAGTTTTAATGTGTGTTATTGAAATTCTGAAATTTAACCCCTTTTCAAATTTGTTTGGCTTTTTTTCTGAATAAGTCTTTCAAAACTGATACAGTTTTTCATCAGATTTAATCTGACTTTGTTTGTATAACAGACCCATAAGATATTGCAGTACATGTTAAAGGGGCTGTTTTACTTTCCTCTGAATATGGTGTGCCCTGAGATTTTGACTCAGTATTGGGTGTGCCTTAAGGAAATGAAGTTTGAAAACCACTGGCTTAAGCCATAGTGACAGCTCTGTGCATGTCTAAAAGCCTTTATTCTGACTAAATGAATGCTGCATGTGCACACATCGTGATCAGATTGTTTCCATGCAAACAGAGAATCCTGAATCCCGAGAAATAATGTCAATGTAAACAAAGCTAATGAGGACAGCAGCCCTTTGGTATGACGGGTTACCGCCAGGCTTTTGATGCTCCTCAATATTCTCCAATTGAATCCTGCCCACGTTTTCTGGCAAATTCATATTCAATGTGAACGTCACAGATATAACTCAGTGCAAAATTAATTTGGAAAAAAGATAATAAGTTGGCTGTAAATGATGAGTCAGTAGCCACCAGCTTCTCGGAAATATGACTATCTGCAACAGATTTGATGATCTTCAGTACGTGTTGTTGATAAATCTGTCTAGACTATCAGTCTAAAGAAACAAACCCGCCACAGCACAGATGCTCAGGAAAGACTGAACTTTTAAAAACCTGAACACATCTTGAATCTGGATTAGTTCTTTAGGGACTTTTGAGCTGAAATCTTTTCTCCAGCTGTTCTTGCTTGGGTAACTCGTAACACTTGCTTTCCTTTACTGCGATACACTAAAAAGTCCAGTTCTAACCTGCAGTACTGACATTCAGTGCTCTGTAAACGTAGTAAAAATCATACATTTTCAGCCGTAAAGTTTAAAAGAAAAAAATCTGTTGGGAAAAGGTCTAATCTTTATTCTTACGTGAAATATTCTCTCCCGCTCTCATCAATATTGTCACTGATTTCTAAGCTACCTGCCGATAACCTGTGAATGTTCAAAGTCTGTTTTAAAAATGTTGCACTGTTAGAGTTTATCTGTTTGTTTGTCATGCTGTAGCTGCATTTAAGTGTTGTGTATTTATGCCTTTACACTGTGTTATCATGTTGTGAATCCTAACAGTTGTTTTGGTTAGGTTCATGCAGAGGCGAACAGACGAGATGTTTGAAATTTCTTCCTCCTTCGTGCTACACATCCACTTGCTGAGTCTTAAGTCATGTGTGACCCTCTGAGTCTGACACGTTACTACTTGCACACTTGGTCTCTGAGGGCAGAAATGTTTGAGTAAAACTCTCCTTTACATTTGTGAGGGTTAAAGATATTTTCATTTCATGGTGCACATTTTGTTCATGTGAAATAAAGTATTGGATAAAACAAAAACAGTCTTCCATCTTTTATTAGGGCCGGGGAATGCTGTGTATTGAGTTTGTGAGACAGGATTTCTTCTTTTCAAGCACTGATCATCAACTGGAGGCCCCAGGGCTACATCAGGCCTTCAGGAGCTTCCCAATTGGGCCCCAGGACATTATCAAATACAGAAAATGTACAGACAAAGGGTATCTTTCTTTTTTGATAAACCCCTACAGCTGCTGAAGCAACTCCAAAAACAATTTAATCAGGCATGACATCCTGTTTGGTCCATTTTACAGAAATCCTGTCAGCTGTTATTACCTCCGCCAAGGAGGTTATGCTTTTGCTAGTGTCTGTTTGTTTGTCTGTTTGTTTCTTAGCAAGATTACACAAAAACTACAGGACGGATTATGCTGAAATTTTCAGAAGATGTTGATAATGACCCAGTTAAAAAAATGATACGATTTTGTTGGTTATCCAGATAATTTTCATTAGCAAACAATCATTTTTCTTAAAAACTGTCTAACTAATAATGATATCAACTTGATTCTGAGTGCTAGGCGTGGGTTTTCAGTCTCAGTGAATTATATTATGATGTTAACTTCATCATGGAACTATTGCTTATAGATGTAACAGCACTATGTGAGCTACCTTGGCGGGGGTTTGCGCTCTCCGAGTGCTTTCTAGTTAGCAAATATTCAACCAGGAGTCTGAGTACGTTAGTGTCAATCCCAGTGACAGACAAAATGACACCCCCAGAAACATGGAGCCAAAGTAGAGATGGGAGTACTGATACTGTAGAATCGAAGAATCAATAGTTTTGCAAATACTCATTAGGTACAGAAGACTCCCGCAAAATATCGATACCAAGTAAGTGCTCTAATGAAACCTGTGTCAGTGTTTTTCCCCTGACTGTTTCAGATTTTGAGTCACTGAGACAGAGCTGCTTTGAGTCATGCGACTGTGGAGTCATTCAAACATATCAAAAAGCTCTCAGCTGTGTCCTCCAGCTGACAATCAAATGTATTTTCTTTGATTAATATTTTAAATTAAACCCATTTTAATGGTTGGTAGCCACTTTGTTTCTATTATCTGCTTCAAGTCAGTAAAAAAAAGCTAATTTAATAAAAATTGTTGAAGAATTTTAAAGATGATTGGTATCGGTATTAAAAAAAGTACAGCAAAAATTACCTGTATCATATCGGAACAGAAGCTCACCTTGACTGAGTCCTTATTAAAGTAATTATGGGTATATTTTATTTCTTATGAACCTAAAGGCGGACGCTCTTTCCGGCAGATGAGAGATTGCTGCAGAAGGTGAAACAGCATGGAGCCGTAATGCATGCAGTGAGTGCTTTTTCTAGTTTGAACTTGTTTTAAGCCCCCATCGAGTGTGTGTAGAAAAAACATACATTATTATTAATACTAAAATATTTTATTTTTAATTAACTTATTAAAAATAGATGCCAGGCTGTTAGCTTTATAAAAAGATCGTTTAAAGTGAGAACCACAAACAGTTATACATGTTTATCTTTAACAACATTCAACATTCAGGGTGGTGGTGGTCTAATGGTGTGTGGGATGTCTTCTTGGCACACTTCAAAGCCCCTTAGCACCAACTGAGTGTTATTTTAATGCCACAGCCTACCTGAGTATTGTTGCTGAACATGCCCATTTCTTTAAGACCACAGTGTACCGTCTTCTGATGGCTATTTCCAGCGGGATAACGCTCCATATCACAAAGCTTAGATCATCTCAAACTGGTCTCCACAGCCACCAGATCTCAGTCCAATAAAGCACCTTTAGGATCAGGTGGAACTGGAGATTTGCATTACAGATGTGCAGCTGCCAAACATGCAGCAACTGTTTGATGCTTTCGTGTGGACATGGATCAGAATATGTCGTATGGATATTGTCAGCGCCTTGTTGAATCAATGCCATGAAGAGTTAAAGCAGCTCTGAAGGCAGAAGAGGCTCCAACCCGATATACATGGTTTGGGTTTAGGTCTTTATTTCAGTCTGTAAGTATATAAAACATTTAATACAAACAAAGAAAAATCTCAAACGTGAATGAAAAGGAGCAGAATGAAGAAAAATCTTATAGAGTCTGCCCATTTCTCACAAGATATTAATTAACTAAACACATAATACAAATAATACAAATAAACAATAAGGTACATGGTGTACCTTATTAAGTGGCCAGGAGTTTATACTGGCAACATATGCAAAGCTGATAGCTAATGGGACTGGGCTGGCAAGAATTTTTGCCAGTTATACCTAATTTTTTAAATTAGCCAACTATTTGTGCATTTACACATCGATCCAGGTCATTTGCTTACAATTTGGATAATTAAGTTTTGTACTTTCAAAACCACTGATCACTTAAAATAGTTGGATTTTATCATTTTTAAATACACCGTAAATAAAGAAGAGAAATGTTGTCAAGTTTTTGTACAATTTAGACACTAAGTAGGGGTTTGTTTTTAAATATAAAAATAAAATGAAAGAGCTCCATATGCTGGTTAACAAGTATTCAGTTTTGTTGCAACAGTATCAGACTGGGAAAACTATCTTTTTAATGGATTAATTTTGTTATTTCACTCAGATTTTTGTGACTTCCATTAGCTATTTCTGTACAGAGAAAAACACTGAGAGATGCATATGACCACCATTCAGTTAAAAGATATCCAGATATGATGTTGGCCCACGCTGCCACATTCTTTCTGTTTCCAAAGAGAAGCAGAGATTTGAACACGTACACAGGGATATTGTGATGTCTACCAGTCCAATAAAAACATTTTGTTCTCTCTGGTGGCCCACCATCAGCAGAGCCAAGCATGTTTGTACATGAAAAAGGAACAAGATAAGCAAAAGATTAACGTGTTTAAGTAAGGACTGTCATTTGATTTAGTCCTGTTATAACTCTCACGGAGGCCTCGGCTGTACCTGCTCCACACAGTGAACGCCGCTGTGGTCGCTGGTCAGAGTCAAAAAGCACCTGATAAATGAGCTGACCAACGAAAGCCAAAAATATGATTGTTCCAAAACACGATAAGGACACATCAGGAGAAACAGCAGCAGGAGACAGGTGTTTAGTTTTGGGTAAAGTTTAGTCTCAGATGTCCTACAGAGAAAAGTGATGTCCCAAAGAGGAAACCATACAAGAGGTTAAAGTCAACAACTGCACCAGTGATCAATGTCCTGCAGTCTCAGCACCTCTGATGAAAACATTTCTGCCTGATACTTTTTTTCTCTCTTATTATCCCAGAGCTGCTTTATTTGGACTTTTTTGCTCATGTATGTTTGTTATCTCACAGCTAGTGTTGCTGGCATCCGTCCATGGCCTTATTCCAAACTCGTTCGTATTTACACTTTTAAACATGAGCTGAAGTTTTGCTCATGTGCAAGAACTTTTCATTTTTACCCCTTGTCATCTTGCCTTGTATTGGATTATTCCTTCGCTACATAAACACATGAAGCAGTTGAAAATGATTTCCTTCAGGATAAATTATCTTTTGACATTTATTTTGAGGAGCAATGGTGAACATGAGGCCACCGACAAACCACCTTATTTAGATGTGAAGTACATCAAGTTCTGCACTTTTGTAACGTTTTCAGGTAACAGTCATGGCACAAGGGAGAAGTGGTAAGATTTTGTGATTCTGCGCGTGGATTCAGGAATTTTTCAAGGATTTAATTGCCCAAGATAGGGCATTTTTCTACCTTTTTGACCATAACTCAGCTGAGAATGTTGGGAATGCCTTGAGTTTGTGCGTATATTCACCTGAATGTATGGCATTCAGAACTTTGGAAGTCCCTTACCTTAAAAAGTCTGTGTTTGCATATTTAGATATAGATATTTGTTTCATTTCATTTACCAGTTGACAGCCCAGGAATTTGTTTTTTTGTCAGGATGCTCATCTTAAGAAATGATACAATGTTTATTTCAGGGTTTAATTCAGAGAGCAGAAGGGCCTGCTGATAAATGTTCTTGTTAAAGCTATTGTTTCTGTGGTGAATAACGAGGATTTGTGAAAATAAAACATCAGCTTTAGTAAAATTAAAGCTGATCTATGCCAGAGGAAACTACCAGATACGGTCACTTTGTCTTCAAAAGCTCTCGCCTCAGTTTAAGATGGTGATGGTGCGATGGTGCTACAGCACCATGATGTGGTGAAAGTGTGCACTTCAACTCCTAAATGTGCATCCCAGGGTTTCACGGATGGATTCCCTCAATGACATGCCGTCTCTCTTTTGTACGACGGAGGATTAGGGCCACGTTAAAAAGAAAAGGACGTTGAAAAAAAGTAAAGTTACGAGAATAAAGTCATAAGTTACGAGAATAATCTCACAAATTTCCAAGAATAAAGTCATAAATCTATTTAAATAATGCTAGAAAACAAACTTTATTTTGAAAGTTTGTACCAGAAGAGCGTCCATTTCCTCTTCCAAAAGGGAGACACTTTCCTCCCAGTTGGTGTGGTTCTTTCTTCGGAAAAGTCCCAGTTTCTTGCAGTATCTTTTCAGGGTCCTAATACTTAGGATAATGTGATGCTGGTGTGCCAAGAGAAGTATTTCTTTATTTGTGAAACCTATAATAAAGTATTGGCTAACCTCACTAGATGCTCGTTTTGTGCTGGCGGCTGCTGCTCTTCTGATAACCTCTACAGACTAAAATAATGACTTTATTCTCTTAAATGTATGACTTTTTTTTTCGTAACTTTATGACTTTATTCTTGTGACTTTTCATTTTATTCTACTAACTTTATGACATTGTTCTCCTAACTTTACTTTATTCTCTTAACTTTTTTTTTTTAACGTGGCCCTAATCCTCCGCCGTACTTCTGACTGTGCCGTGACTATGTTGATACTACCCTGTAAACCAATGCAGCTGCAAACTTTTACTGTGGCATACTTTTGACAGACTCATTGCATCACAGGAGATCACAGATGGAGCCAAATGAGTTCTTTGGCTTCTATCCTTTATTTTATCAGCTGATCTGATAAGTGTTTGAATCATGGAAAAACCACAGCAGCTATTTGTCTGGTTCATTTAGGCGTAAAGAATTACTTCTTTGGAAAGTTACATTTCAAAACTGTTGACGTTAAAAGAATAAACAAGCCCCACCTGTGCACTTGGTTTCTGCTCCAAATCGGATTTTATGAGGAAAATAAAATAAATGATCCATAAACCTGATGATGGCCAGAAATATGACACATCAGTTATGAATGAAAATCTGTTTGCAAACATTCTCACTGCACTCACAGACAAACAGGCAGAGTGGAGATGGTTTTCAGATGACTTGTTTACTCTCATTTGATGCCACACAGAACCATTATTTTATTTTCAGTAACCTCTGATCAAATACCTTCAGAATTTAAAAACTTCATCAAGACATCTCGTTACTTCCGAGGAAAAACCCTCAGACCTCCAGAGGGGAGCTCTATGAGTAGCTCCCTGCCTCAAACAGTTTGATGACGATGGCTTCGTGGGGCTGCAGCTCCAGTGTGTCCAGAGATATTGTCCCCAAACGGTCCATTCCTGAGCTGGCCGCAAACACTCCAGCTTTGGGGAGCCTCGGGGCCCAGGAGGGATCCAGGGCACGAGACTCTGGACCAACGTTCAGAAGGACGAGAAAGTGGACGCAACCCCAAGAGCGCAGGAAGGCCAGGACAGGAGGAGGTGACGGAGAAGAGTTAGAAGAAGAGGAGGAGGAGGCGTTGGTGGAGGAGTTGAAGGGTAGAAAGGTGAAGCTGCCGAACAGGAGAGCTTCTTCTCTGGATCTGGAGTGACTGAGGGAGGTGAAGAGAGCGACGGCTAGACGCTTCTTCTTTTCCCTGTCCTGAGGGGCGGACAATGAGAGGAAAGGTGGATCATTTTGTCCAACAACATGAAGAGAACAAGGGATGAAGAGCATCAAACCAAAACTAAAACGATGATGTTGCGTCTCCCTGCCGAACACGTTAAATCAATAAATGATTTTCTGTTGACTTAGATATGGGCTTTTAAAAAAAACATTATCAGTTTGGACTTGAATCCTGTTTTTATAGCTCCACAGTATGTTTGGATAGAAAGTGAGGCCCTATTTTATTTATTTTTTTTGTTTTGTGGAGACCAATAGACTAATAATCTGGGAAAACATTTACCTGCAACCACATAATTGTAGCTTTCTTTTCCCCCTAAATCTGCAACACTGCATCTGAGACTAGCTGATAAACAGCCCTGGGTTTCATCTGACTGCGTTAACATGGCGTGACACTATGTCAAATTTGTATATTTGAGTGATGATAGAACTGTATAAAGGGAGGACAACTGTGTTTGGAAGCCCACTCTTGTTAATGTTTAGGGGTCTTCAGATCAAATATATCCTTCTCAGAGAGTTTTGATTTGGTCTTTAAGTGAAGTGTTTTGTTATCAGACCTCTTTTTTGACCTTTCGATAAAGAGACAGAATTTCTTGTCAGTCAATTGACCAATCAGAGATGCCCAATTTCTACTTCTCTTGTTTTCTTGGCGATGTAGTTATCTGTCTATCCCCCAGAAATTGAAAATGTAATATGAGCAATCCGATGTGGCCCTTTGTAAAAGCTGAAACAGAAATTGCATCCAAGAGTGGCACAAATAACTCTGCTGAGCAAAAAATACCTGGAAATAAAAGTTTAAATGTTCTGAGTTATTTTTTTTTTCATCCCTCTCTCTTTATAGCAAAGGCTATTGTGAACTATTTTCAGATGTAGACAAAAGCTTAATTCATCACTGGTCTGTGTGCGAATTGTACAAAAATCTGTACAGATTCAAATTCTGTTCTGGATTTTTGTTTCATCTCTACTGTCATTGAACTTTGAGTCCATTAAATAGACATCAGTACAGCATTAATGATCTGATAGCCCTGTTGTCCTAAAAAGTGTCCTTAACTTGATTGTGCTTAAAAGGGTTGAGGTTCTACACGAGTGATAAAAATCCAGGTAGACCAAAAATAGCAGAAAATGTCTTGATGTTGCAAGAGTTAAATGGGAAATCTCACACAGTAAAACAGTGAAATCACAGGTTGTTGTGCAGTCCTAATGTTAATGTTTTAAAAAAAGAGACTCCTTCACTGATACTCACTGTCTGATCGTTTGATGGCGTGTCCTCTCCGAGTGAAGGGCTGGCTCTCAGAGACACATTCTGCTGACAACAAACTTTTATTTGACAAAGTTGTATTTTAAATCTTAAATCTCAGGACAAAAGCCAGAAGCAGAAACTGACCTGTTTTCGGTCCAGGTCTTCATCATACTGGACTGCAGGTGATCCAGGCAGAGTCATTATCAGCACCAGGAGTAATTTCTTTAAGTCAGGAGAGGCTTTACCTCCGACCTGCACACAGGCATTTCACTTTCACTTCAAAAAATTAAAACACGAGCGCTATAAAACTAAACAAATTACTTGTGCTAGTTAAAGCTGAAACACGAAACAATAAGGTTTTTGCTTACAGTTCGTTGTTGTTTGATGAAGGTCATCGCCTTATCGAGGAACGGATATAAGGTTAAACTGTTCGGGACAATCTGAGAAATCGCAATAGTCCTTTTGGATTTTGGGAGACATAGGTGGGTCGAAACCCAACCACTTTTTAAAACCATTCATTTGGAGCCCCTCACTATAATGTTAAAACTTCCCAAACAACTAAAAGAAAGCATTTGTGGCCCCTCCCCATTCTCTCATCGTTTTTCCATAAGAAATGTTCGGTAAAATCCAACTTAATTCTTTCTTCTTGCACTGTTTTCAGAATTATTATCCTGAGTTAGCAGTGAGTGCTAAAATATGACTCAAGATCTGTAGGTTTTTCAAGCTTCTATATTTCTAATAGCATTAATTGTTAAAGACATACGCAGTATTATTTGAAACAAGAGGTATCTACTAATACCTCAACAATTCTGACAGGACATTGAACTGATAATTAAAAGAATGTAGAAAGAATGATGTATATTGTTCATTTATTTTTGCTAAATTACAAAACCTACACAAGAAAAGCTGTTTCTGCTGTCAGTGTCAAAATATGTCTTGGCCATAACCACTTTCCCCTGATAAGCAACAGCTAAATGAATTGATCTCTACTATAAATTTCATTATTATTATAAATGTGATAGATGCTTGAGCCTTACTGTCCAGCTGGGCCATGTGTCTCCCTCATCTGTTTGCAGGTGTTGCTCTATGGCACTGGCGACTTCCACTGCAGACAGGAGGTGATTTGACGGAGGCAGAATCGACCTCATGACCACATCCACCAGTGTAGCGTTGTGTAGAGGAGGAAGAGCATCTTTGGTCTGTCTAACAACCACAATTCTGATGAGACAGCAGGGTGACAAAGAGCACACTTCAGTGAGCTTAAAGACTCGTTTTTTAATAGGAAAATAATCTAAATCTGCATAAACCACACCTTTCCTCCCCCTCACTGCTGAATTCAGGGAAGACGCTCCTCCATTCCAGCAGGGTCTACAATCAAAATAGTCTGTGAGTTTGTGAAAACTGTGCCTGTTAAAATGAAAAAAAAATATCACGTTTCAAATCACCTTTTCTGAATACGCTGCATCGGTGTCACAGATTGCAAAGCCAGCCACGCCCTGCTGCAACCAGAACCTGAGTCCATGCTGCTGGAAAGGCCACATTCACAACAAATCTAACAATGCTTTAGAAAAGGATGATGACGTGAGAAGTAAATCAGTTCTTACCTGTGCAGTGGCTGAGACAGTTGACAGCTTGTCTACATTTCCTGCCACATCCTGAGACACCATCAAATCCACGTCACAGAAGTCCAACACCACTTTAAGACCTGCAGGAGCCAAAACCAGCCCTAATTATAGAAGCCTGCCCTCCAGGCAGCTCAAACTAAAGCCACTGTTACTGACCTGCTTTGTTGCTCACTGTGATCAGGTGCTCAATCTGAGGTAAAGACCCCAACGTTACACCTGCTGTGACGTTTTCAGGAGCTGGTCCCTTATCGAACAGTCCACTCAGGATGAGAGCCCCGATACCCAAAGACTGAATGTAGGGGATCTGCTCACTCAGGGCTATAGAGAGACGGTTGGAACATCTTTAAATCGATGTGTTTAAATGCCTGATTAGCTTTTTTTATCTTGTCTTTTAGAGGTCTATCAGAAGTTGTATTTTATACTGTGTTGCAGTGCTTGTCTTGTATGTCAGAAATGCTGATATTTAGGAATAAGATCACAAAGAAACCACATTTAACTTTTGAAATATGTGACTCATAAAACTGATCCAGTGGTTCTGTGGTAATTGTCAGAGGTGCTGGGGTATTTTTTTTTTGTCATTTTCTAAATTTTAAGTTTGATTTTGGCTCTTCTTAGTTATAAAATAAGAAAACCTAGGTTAAATATCTGTGCTGCATGCTGTGTTCAACTCAGTTTGTCATGTATGGTAAATATGTTTTTTTAAATATAATTTTGACTATTAAAGTGCATCTCCACAACTGCAAAAATGGTTGATTTCAGACGTGTGTGTCTGTGCTGCATCATGTCCTGGTTAGGGGAAAATTTGCCCCTTTATTTGCAGAACAGAGTTCCTAAGTATCTAATTCACAAACACTGGTGCTTACAGCAAAACTTAGAGAGTCCGACACAATTGTTATTAAGATGGTGCATTAAGTATGAAGAGCTTCTCAGTACAGGAAAACCTGCTAAAGTGGCTGATGGAAGTCTTTTTGGCACTTGCCACTTCCCAACTCCATGAGGCAGGTTGGCCAGTGTTAATGTCAAGCCACACACACTCACGTGTATATACATAACTTATATTTGGCATTAACTGTTTTAAGATTTGATAAATACAAGTCAAGACAATGTGGCTACACTGATGTCATGTTTCACCCCTACTCAAAAAGTGCTCTGATTTATGCTCCTCTATTTTCATGCCTTCTCTAGCTTACTGATTTTGTGAACATGAGAACAACAGTCCCATATTTCAGAACATATTCAAAGCATTGCTCTCCCCTTCTTATATTAATTCTGCAGTCATTACATCTTGATCAGAGCTGCATACAAAGAGCCATGCTGTTTAAGCTGTAAAACAGTTATTTGGCTTGATGAAAGAGACGTGTGTAACTCCTTTGGATGATGCATGCAGGGATTGTTTTAAAAGGTCAGTTACACAGAACCAGGGATCTTGATCTGCACATGTCGAAGGTTAAAGTCTGTTGTGGTCAGAATGACTGTTCCCATACTGTGTGAACAAAGCAACTCCCTGATTACTGACGGCGCCCTGAGTTTCACTGGAAAGCCTGGAAGACCAACATTTATCAAAGCAGCCCTCAGGGGCTTTCTGCAAACACACATACTTGAATCCTTATTTGAAAAACATGTCTCAGAATTTCAAAGCCAAAAAACAGAATCAGCCAACAAGAGTCTTCAGGCAGGGTCTGCTTTGCAGGGTCTGCTTTACAGAATCCTCAAGGCCTGTTGCTTGAGGGGACCCTGCACCAAAAATCTACTTCAATGTTCAATTGTGTGTCGACACAAGTAACCAGTTGGCTACAATGAGACTTAATAGCAATCAAAGGGATAGTTCAGTTTTTTTGAAGTGGGGTTGTATGGGCTCCATATGGCCACTAAGTACAATGGATGCAGTAGAAAGCTCTCTCCTCTCCCTCAGTAAGCCACAATTTATAAAAGTTTGTGACGCAGAACCAGCTGCAAACAGGGAAGTATTTTACCAAATACAATGGGTATTTTCTCTGCCTACAAGAACCCCCATCAAAAAATAATACCACAGCTCTAGAGTACACTACCTAGAATTTTTTTTGAGTGCATTAACTTTGCGTAAAAATAAAGTTTATCTGGAACTAACCGACTCACGTCATACGTCAATACGTGACGTGAGTTGATTAGTTCCAGATAAACTGTATAGGTAAGGTGAGGTTTATCTGATAGTTTTAAATGGATTGTACATCAGCTTCTTTTTAACAACCAAATATTTATTTGGCCAAATCAAAGGGCAGTATTTCCATTTTTGACAATGTCTCAATCACTTCTCCATGGATTTTGATGCCATCTTCAGGGAATGTTGGTCATGACACTGTTAAACTTTTTTAAGGACTTGTTAACAGTGCAAGATAGGGCAGTTTCTGGCCTTTTCAATAACTCGCCCAACAATCTTAGAAAAGCTTTAGAGTGGTTATGTGCTCTTGTCATATGATTAGACTTGTTCTGTGATAACGGCATGTCCTCACCACTGATGTCCTGTGTCCCGTCGGCCTGCTTGTCCGTGTCCATGTCCGGCTCCAGTCTGTAAAACAGGGTCTTCTGCCACCACTTAAGCTGCGTGGCCACGGGCCGGGGGCTCAGCACTATGATGGCGATGGCGGTGGCGAGCATGGCCACCCAGGCCAACCAGAACAGCAGCACCAGGTAACAGCGGACCTTCCTCCATCCGGGACCTCCCGCGGCCGCCTCCAGCTCCTCCTTGGACAGGGGCTGCCACCGGTGCACCGGCTCCGGGAGGCCCTCAGGGATGAGCAGCGGGGCCGACTCGGAGTCCCCCACACTGCCTGCCAGCCCGGGGCCCGACATGCTGCCGTACCCGGGCTCTCCTGCGTTCAGCGGCATCCTGCCCGGCTACAGGTGGGTCATGATGGGATAAAGTACAGCAGTTATGGTTTCTGTGCTTGGACACATCCATGAAGCTACTTTCAGGAGTTAACCAGGTGTAAACAGGCTTAAAGTCTGCTGAATTTAGCTTTTTATCTATTAACTGTGTTTATCAGTTAGCTCACCGTGCTAGCTGTCTCCTCATAGGCCCCTGTTTCCATGTGACACACCGCAGGACTACAGAAACTAACACCGCAGGATTTAATCTACACAAAGATGCTGTGATACTCAGAGTCCAGCACCACCATGGCCTTCACCCACTCTACTCTCCACCACCTCCAACAGGTGTTTCTGCTGCTTAATTAACTGCGTCACACACAAAGTCAGCAGGTGGGAGCTGGCTTTAGGCACTTTGCTTAAGGAAATCAATTAAATACATACAGTTTTAAAATGGCAGACTCTTATTTTTGTTTAATAGATATGTGAAGTATAAAAGCAAAACAATTCAAAGTGCTCGACAGAGTTGACCCTTGCAACAGTGTTAGTTTCGACCAAACTTTTTAATTTGTTTGAGTCTTTTGCCTTAAATATCCTTTAGTTTTAGTCATAATTCAGTCATATAAATTGTTTTAGTTTTAGTCTAGTTTTAGTCGATGTAATTTCACATTTCAGTCGACGAAATCTATTGTAAATTTAGTCGACTAAAATATGAATTGTAAAGTCTAAGGCATTTTTATTTGTTTCTTGAATTTCTGAAGTCATGTTTTACACTTGGTTCATGCCACCATGAAGCTAGGGCAGTTGTGACTGGACGTCCCTCTTAACTCATCCAACCTTTCCACACAGCCAAAGTAGCTGTCATTCCTAACTTGTCTCTCCTCTCTACATGACGAAATTAGATCTGGTTGGATTTGGTCTCAGTCAAACATTTCGGTCTAGTTTTTATTTGTTGACAAAAGTGTCAGTTAATTTAGTTTAGTTTTTGTCAATGTACACTTGCCTTTTTAGTTATAGTGTAGTTTTTGTCAGGGGAAGAAAGGTTGTTGATGAAAACATGACGAAAATAGTCGACACAAGCTGGGCTATCAGAACATTTAGAATGCAATGGAATCTGCCTGGTGTATTATAAATCACATTCTGACTTAGAAAGCACTTGCAAACCTCCGCCAAGGTAGCTCAAATATTACTGTTACATCTATGAGCAATGGCTGCATGATAAAGTTACCAACATAATATGATTTCTTGACCCTGAAAGTCTATACCCAGCACTCACAATCATGTTGATATCATTATTAGTAAGACAGTTACTGAGCAAAAATGATTGTTCCCTAATGGCGATTATCAGTTGGGCCACTACCAACATCTCCTCAAAATTTCCCAAAATCCGTCCGGTAGTTCTTGAGTAATCTTGCTAACAAAAATACACCAGCAAAAACATAACCTCCTTGGCGGAAGTAGCAATGATAAGCCTTTTCACATCTGAGTATGATTTTGTCAAGCCTTCGATATCATAGGAACAAAATTGAGGTATGCAAAGAATCACGTTGCAAAAGCTATTAACATATACACTTATTCTTCAGGACGTTTTCTGCTCTACTTGGTAATTTGTGCCACTTTTGGAGGCATTTTTTCTCTCGTGTGAAAAAGGGACATGTAACATCACTCACAGTTCTTTTTTTGAACTTTTGGGAAATGACAGATGATTCTTGTCTCTTGTTGACCTTTGGCTGTTCCTAGCAGAGTGGCGCAGGGATGACGTATTTTTTGTTGGCCAACACAGAAGTTAGCATCGTGCTGGTTCCCTCTACTGCAAGCTGGCTAAAATCCTATGGTATTTTTCACAGTGTTTTTGAACATTGCTGATAATAAGTTCTGTAAGTGAACAAAAAGGAAACTTACAGGTTCTGCTCTTTGTGATAACCTTAACAAACAATCCTACTTTTTAATTTTTTGTAAGCTTAAAATAATCAGCTTGAGTGAAAAGCTATTATTAAGCTACTATGAAACTACTAACGTTGGCATCCAGCCAAGCTCCAGTCTACAAGCAATTGTGAGCGGCCCAAAGAGGCACTTCCCAACCAGAGTCCTATGGAGCAGGAAGAGGTGGGAGCTATAAGAGACAACAGCAGGCGACGACTACTACAGAAATTAGCATAGATGCTAACAGCTACAGCAGCAGTTTTATCAGATCTTGGCCACATTTGTTCATTAAATGAAACACAAATAAGAATACCACAAACTTTTCCATAGGAAGGATATTTTCACTCCACTGCCAACATGTTTGGACGAGCATTTGTTGTTTGAAGTGGTTCACGGTCTGTGGTGCAGTAGCGCCCGCCTACTGCATTAACTGATTGGCCATAATGAATGTGATTGAAAGTGATTGATTGAATTGAATGTGATATGCTTCTGAAAGATTCCACCCTGGCCAAACACTCTGTTGAGCTCTTTCGCAGATGGACCAGTGAAATATATTGAATTGTGTAGTAAGTGTCTTAGAGGTTTGTGTCTTTGAGTTGAAACTGCCCAAACTGTTTGTCTGCTGTTTCCCTTGTTTTTAAAATCAGTCAAGATTTAAAAATGTGTTGTTGTAGTCCCTATCTAAAGCATTTTACCATCTTGGCGGACACAGATCCCCCTACCTGTCCTGTCATATCAAACTGAATTCTGTTGAACAATCTACCATGGTAGTCTTCTAAAGGATGGAGGCTCACAGGTTGCTCTAGTCTGTGTCGGGCAAAGATATCTCTGTGAGGTGCTGTGGTGGTAAAGTGCACTCACAGCCTTTGTGCCTCATATTTACTGGGCAGTCATGTGTTAGCTTTTGTGTGTTAGGTCTGTCCAAAATTGTGAATAATCGTAGTGACTAATCAGTTTTGCATGTTCACAAGATTTCTGTGCTGAAATCACTGGCCACAGAGTCAGACTGTCCTGCCAAACACAAATTCACAGTGTGATCTTGTCTAATCAAAATAAATTTCACATAGTAATAAACTCCAGTTTGTTTAATCAGTTACAAGGAAGAAAAGCTTACTCATGATTCCCTTGTCAGCCTGGAGCATCAAAATGTCACCCAAACCCTCTGTATACTCACTTTATTAGTCCAGTGTGTCTTGGCTTGTCCTTAGATCCCCCTTCTTCTTTTTGGCCGCTCTGGTCCTCTTTTTCTTTGTCTGCAAATGCTCTTGGCTGAGCTGTGCTGTTCTGAGGTGAATATTGTGAGGTGAGAGGGGCGTGTTGTCCTGCAGAAGCTCTGCACAGACAATTAATACAGAGGTGTCGAGCCTCGCCACACCTTCACAGCACATTCTGAAAAACCCATGACTTCTGAAGGGAGCTGTGTGAGGTCCCCGATAACAAAGTCACTTTGACATTTACATCCCTCCATTCATTTTTAGTCAAAGTTATGTTTAAAAAAAGGCGCTAAACTAAATGAGCTTGTGGACGTTGTTTTAACTACTTTAGTTTTTCTGTCATTGTTCTCGAAGATCAGCAAAAAATTGCAATACTTGCAATACTGTTGTAAAATGGTTTTGATATCTGATGTTTAATGATTATTTATTTAAAAAGGAATAAAAAATACAGACATGTTGAATCTTCAGTCATATTTTCCATTTTAGAATCATTATTCCAGTATGAAAATGGTTGTTGATGTTGTTTGGTTTCACCAGATTGAACCTTAAATTTAAAGTATCTACGTTCCTGCAGATTCCTTTAAAGGCCTGAAATTTAAGATTTTAAATTTAAGGCCTTACAAAGTCTTAAAAAATCTACTTTTTGGATGGCACTTTTTTAAAGACTGTCTCTACCAACTAAATGTGCTTTTGTTTATTTTAGGCTGCCTAGATACTTTATCATAAAGTTAATATCAGGCCCTAGGGACGTGTTGTGTTTCATTAAAATAACAGTCTCAGTTTATCAGTCAGCGCTGTAGTGAGAAATAAAAAAACTCTATATGTTGGCTGCTGTTTGTTGTGATATTATTATTTTCAGAATGTATTATTCTTGTTAGTCCACTCGATAGAAGAATACATTGAACTGAATTTAATGAATGAAAACATTAACATACAGTAACTAATTTGATTATCTGTAGATAATTTGAGAAACATTCAAGACAACAAACCAAACATTGCTACTTCAAGACTTCAAAAAAAAAAAGAAAAGAAATTGTTCCATAATTTTAACATTATTTTGATGTTGACTTTTAAAACACTACATTGGAAAATGAGATTGTATAAATATTTATGTGTCACTTTCTTTTTTGTATGTAAATGTTTAGTAGGCCTGTGTTGTAGGGCTGGGAGTTATGGCCTGAAAATAAAATCTAACATTTTTGCAAACAAAACTTGATTTCCTCCTTAAAACTAGAAAACTCAAAATGACACATAGATAATGCACAAAACGTGTTGTTTTAGTCAATATGTGAAAATGTAATTTTGTGATCAGAGGTACACTGTGTTGTTTGGACAAAACAAGGTTTGCCCACACTGAGAGCTGCACTTTTTTCACAAAACATTAACATATTACATATAATTATCTTACTATTCTCTTACTATTAATTAGTCTCATTAAACAAACACAAGCCAAGCTGCAATCAAGGAAAGGAAAAAAAACAGAATTTTATTTTTTTAAATGTTTAAAAATCTTCCACAACAAAAAATGAATTTGTCACTTAAATCAGAATATTTCCAGGGCCTACCTTCAAGCCACAACACCTTAGCACACTGTTACATTTAAGGAAACACAGAACACATTGTTACCTTTTTTTCTTCTCTGGAAATCAATGAGAATATCATATCTTACAAACATCACACCACTTGACCAGGGGGATCCAAATTTTACCAGAAAGGTGGTCTGAGGCCTGGCACTGTGCTCTGCTAACATAAACCTCACTTGGTAAATCAAAATGTAATCCCCAGTTAGACAAATAAATGCTCACTTCTGTGTAAAATCAGCCCCAGGAACATCCTCAGTTTTGACCTACTGGGCCACCATAGAAATAAAAACCAAGATTTAATTCAACGGATTAGTAAGTAACAAACTGAAAACAAACTGTAGTATCATTAAATGTATGGATGCTGTTGTGTAATGGAAAATTCCTTAAGTCCAAACTAACCTGTGTGCAAATTTAAAGATATATTTGTAGAACAGTGTTCACAATCAGCGGGCTAAATCTGTCTGCGCTAATCTGTGTCTTAAAACAGAACGACTCTAAAATAACGCGGTGACATCACACTTGACACATCTACTCTAAAGTCCCAGAAAGGTTCAAGTTTAATGAGGTATGTGTGCTAATTCCTGGGAACATCTCATCCTCTTTTCAAGTACAGACCAGCTCCAACACCCCTCCCCCTTTTCAGCAGCTCTCCCTCCTGCTCTCTTCAGCCTTTCCTTTTTCTCCCTCTGCCGCTCCTCCCTCATGGTATATAGACACGCTCTTGATCTTACAAGTTATTGCTATTCATTTCACCTTTGTTACCTGACAGCACAGTGCGAAGTAATTATTTACTGGATACTGCATACTGCGTTCCCTCACCAGAAGCTCTGATGGGTATGAAGCTCGCGTGTGAATCGTAAATCAAACCCACGTTTCTCTAACAAGCAAGGTCATTTTTAATGTGGGAGCGGTAAATGGGATGGGACAATTGATGGATTTCTACTTTCAATACAATGATGTAACTCACCTGTCATATTGTTTCTAGCATGCTCAGACAACTCAGTTTATAAAGGCAACAGGGCAGTGCAGGAGGACATGTTTTTGTAGACATAACAGGAAGTTAGCGTCGCAGTGATTCATTTGGTTTAAGGCTATGGGATTTTTCAGTTCATTTCTGTATCTCTGCTAATGATAAAGTCTGCAGTGAACAAAAATTTATGGATTATTGCTCGATTTTTTTCCTTTTTTTTGACTGTGGTTATTGTATATGAAGTATCAATCATTATAAAAACAATCAGAAATTATTATTGCATTAGGGTCCCCAGCCATTATTGTTGTCCCTGTTAGCTGTTGATCACCAACCATTCTTTCGTAAAAACACAATAACACTTAGAAATCCAAAGCCTTGGCAACATGAGATGCATTTTATGTTGCAGAATGCAACATTTAAATCTCTTATGCATTTGCTCATTTGCTTCAGACATTTATCTGAAAAGCTTTTCTAAATTTCCTTACACTCTAAATGCTACATGCTGACTAGAGCTGCACAATGAACCAAATTTTAATTGTGATCACAATTTTGGCTGCCACGATTAAATCTACCTGATCGTCAGCGATATTTACATTTAAAATTTGGACTCTGCTGCATATCTAATCAAGCACTTTCTCATCCATTAAGCCTGCCTACACACCGAACACGACTTGGGCAACCTGAGTGACCTCTCTCCACGTAAAGCCAATGTACAGTCACGATGGGGCGGGGTTAACCCTCCCACGATGAGATAGACGCGATCTGGGCGCCAAAGCTGAAAAATCTGAACTCTTCAAGCAACATCGTATGTGGCAGTGCCGCGACAGCCATTCAGCGTTGTGTAGGTGTGTGACAGTACCCTTGACAGACAGTTTTTATTCCAGCTTACAGAGTAACAATCCATGTCCATGTGGGAAAAATTAGTTAGCGAGTGCATTAGTTCCGCCTAGACAGACGGCAGAGAACTCACAGACGATGCTGCTGCAGGGCCATCAAGTGCCGTATTTGGGGGTGGTAGGTGAGTGAAAAGGATACAGTTGAAATAATGTCAGCTAATACATCCTGTGATATGATATGATATGATCAGGGTGAAACTCGAGCGGGCGCGACATCACTGAGCGACGGTGACCAAAATAGGTATATATGGTCACTCGACGTAACTTGGTTGGGTGATGCGATCTCGGTCGCCAAGTTGCGTTTGGTGTGATTGCGGATTTAGTCAGCCGACCACCAGGGGGCGAATGCATGGTTAAGGCTTCGTTAAGCTGCCTAGAGGGAAGTGAGCGAACCGTGCAGCGGCAGCCCCAAGTCACTCGGACTGATGAGAGTGAGTCATGTCAAGAGAAAAAAATACAGCAGCTGAAAATGGTCAAAACACTGGACAAGAACTTTGTGATCCCCTCCATAATTATTTCTCCAGAGTGGCATTACCTACACCAGGGGGTGGAACCAGAGCTGCATGTGGCTCTTCTGCCCCTCACCAGTGTCTCTCTGGACTTAGAGAACAAAGCATTAAGCTCTAATTTATTGATATTATTTCTGCATGTTTTAGCACTATCTGCAAACAATGTGCGTTTTTTTTTCATTAGACGATTATTTCTTCATTTTCTTCATCTTGTCGACTTTAACGTCAAGCTCCTCCCATGACCTCTGTGTGACCTTCAGCAGCTTGGCAGGAGAGCAGGAGGCTGCTGCATCTTTAGCTGCGAGCTCACATTTGACATGGTTTCAAACATTTTATGCAGCTAATCCAGCCGATGTTTTGATGAACTCTCTTACTTTAAAACATCAGCTGCTGCTCTGAAGGGATGGAGAGTCAAACTTTCGACTTTCAGTGATAAAGCCTCATGAAAGACGAGAGAAACAAGAGAGACGATAGAGGACAGAGGACTTGTGACCTTGTTTTTGAAGTGGGGGGATTTTTACACAAAGATATCAGGCAGATGTTTTTCATTATTACCATGTCTGCTGTGATGTGAGAGCTATCCGGAGAAGATATCACGATTACATCACAGTAGTTGTGAACCATATACTGGTGGCAGAAAACAGTGGAAGCAGGTGGAGATAGATATGGAGAAGTGAGAAAGATCTTTGGCAAATGGAAAAAATTCTTAATGTCTGTTATTGGAATAGATCTGTAAAAAAAAACATGACCTCCATAACTGTTGTCAAAGCTTTTGAAGCAAAACACAGATGATTGTAGTTTGAGTAGCAGCAGTTCTTACAGTGATTTTTCACTTTTAATAGACATTAAATATTGAGCTGAATAATGAACTGTATGATAAACGAGGAACAATAATCAAGCTGTGAAATGGCTGTTTACTGTCTCTGTGTAGCTCTTGAACTTCTTTATAATAGTACAATTCTCATAGCTCTGTGTTGTGTTAGAAAGTCAGTCTTAAGAACCTGATATTTAGTATCCTGGACATGACTGCAAAGTTTGAACTTGAAAGTGCAAAAAATTTATTCTCCATGACTTTTTCTTTTATAGACAAGATGTACCAAAATGTATGCTTACTATGGCAAGGTTATTTAAAGGTCCCATGTCGTGGTGTTTAACCATTTACGACATGTCTTGGGTGTCTATTAAGCATGGGTTTGATTGAAGTTGAATGAAAAAAATGTTTTTTTTGTCTCTGTATAAGGCACAGCTCTTTTTCCCTCTCCTTTGGAAATACTCTAATCTAAGGGGACAGGGAGGCTACAAGATGCTGTGGTAAAGAGCTCTGTGCTGATCGGCTGCCCAAACGACATTTGATTGGAGGGGGAGGAGGGGTTTCAGGCCACAGAGTGGACTTCAAACAGTCATGACGTCTGTCTGTGACAAGCATAAAACACACAAGTAGGTTAAGGCGGTTAGATCATAAACCCAGGAAGTTAAAAACAGATCATTTTAAGGGGCATTTTCTTTAAAGAGGTAGTGCAAAACGTGTCATGTTCTTCTGAGCCCTAAGCCCCTTCTAACATTAAAGCAAAGAAAATTGATTTTTTAAGTGGATTGTTGACTCTCTGATGGGATTGCAAGGACTAGCTTGTTTTACTTGTATATGATATCTTAATGTGAATCGAAAACAAGCTAACTTTTGACTGCTACAGGGGCTCTGCTGTGCAAACCCAAAGGCAAACAGAAGAAATACTGTTTTTGAATTTGTTGTTAATGTTTTTTTTTTTATTCTTTCATGTTTGTTTCTTATTGTTGACATACTTTTTGATTTGTTATTGTGCTGTCCTAGTTCTCTGTTTTGTTGTTTTATGCTGTGTACTTGGATTGTTGTGTTAATTAATTTGGTGTGCTTTTGATATGTTGTTGTTTTGACTAATAGTTGGTTATTATTTGGCTGGTTGTTTTCTATTGTTTTTTTATTGTTTGTTGTGTCTTATGAATTAGGTGTTGTTTTTTTAATTAATTTGTTGTGTTTTTAAAAATGGTTGGTTGTTTATTAATTTGTGGTGATTTTCTTTTTTGATTTGCTGTTGTGTTTTCTTTTTTGTAGTTCTGTTTGCGCTTCAGGCTTTATTGTAGACTACCCCAAGAAATGCATTATAACTGATCAAACACCAATATTGTCTGTAGATGAGTTTAATTTGAGCTCCTGTGAAGGTTTTCATGTAACTTTAAAAGTGATATTTTTGATGAGACTGCCTATAGTTACAGATGACAGGCGCAGCTCAAAAGGTACAAGAGGCTCTGTTTCGCCCACAGTGTGCACCAAAGTCATTATAAACAGAACGTTCTTCTCAGGAGCTTTAACAAATTTATTGGTTAACAAATTATATGAAAATAATTAACACTGACATAACAAAAACAAAAAAAAACAGCTGATATTGATTTAAACTTTTCTTTAATTAACCACAAAGGAAATGCTTTAAGATAAAATGTTACACATGGAGCCATCATTAGATTATGGTTCCTCCTCTAAAATGTCAAACTTCTTATTAAAGCTGTTTTCCCTGGGCTTGATGATGATTGCTGCTTCTGTTTTCTTAGTAATGGGTTTAATTGGATTCTTCAGATGATCCTTCGATGTCCTGAAATGACACAAACAAAGATGCTAACTGCTGCTGAACAATAAATGAAACACAATCACAGCTTCTGTCATTGCTAAGTAGACATGATGAAAACGTTTTAAGTGCATGTTCTGCTCCCTAACGCCTTGTTATTCTTTCTAAATATAGAAGAACAATGACAGAGATGTCCCAAAAACCAATATATAACTGATTAATCACATTATGAATGAAACTAGGTGTTCTTGGACAACCATGCGGCCCTAATGTTAACCTTAAATATAGACATTATAGATTAACTTTATTCGAGCACAAAACACTTTAATGTTAATAAAAATACCAACATTGTTATTTGAACTTACGGCAGTTCTTGTTCTTACATGCATGCATAAACATTTCAGCAGTTTTGAATCAAACCTTGACAATTTCGGCAGCTTCTAACATGAAATTCTGTGCAATTCATTTGTTATAAAACGCATTAAGTACTGTGGCTATCCTAGAAAACTGTGTAAATAGGCCATTATTATAAGATGTTGTAATTATTGACTTTGTGGCCCAGGGGCCACATCAGGCCCCCCATAGCTTCCCGTCTGGCCCTCAGGGTATTATCTAATTCTGAGAATATGAAGTGGAAAATTGTTGTGGTTGTAAGGATATGCTTTTGTCATTCTGTCCCCACAAGTATTTACACAACCCCAAAACAATTACGGTTGAAACAACTGATCAGGAATGACATCATATTTCATCTGGTTTTCATTAATACACCTGTCAGCCAGTATTTAACCAGGAGTATGAGTACTTTAAAGCCAAACCCAGTGATTTCAACCTGACAGCCCCTGAATAAAGTGGCCTGGATATCTTAACTGACCTCATGTGTTTGGCAGCTGTAAGCGTGAAAGGGAATGATCTTAAATTTAATGGCAAAGATAAATGAAATTCAGGAAAAAGAAGAATATAAAACTTAGAATCTGTGAATCAGACCAAAATATTTTAATCTAAATTCATTTTAAAATCCGCCCTCCATAGTGTATGTTAAGAAAAAACTTTAGTTTACAATCCTGCCTTTATGGCCTCCAACAATAACACCAAATCAATGTGAGATCTGCTTCTTACCATGGGCTCCTGAGATCTGAGAGCCATGACGTGTTTCTGATATGCAGAGATGATACAGTCCCGCCTGCATTAAGAGAAAAAGATTGTTGCATGAATTGTTTAGGCTTGCAAGTTTTAATACCCCTTTTAGATTTGAGTTTCTCATATGAGATTATAAACTTTGGACTGACTTGCTGGTGATGCCGCCCCCTGGTGGCAGCCCGGGAATCTCCTCTGCAGCCAAGAATTTGATCACATACAGAAGATCAGGGTCTTCATCTCTGGACCTCATCATCTGGATACTCTCTGCGTTGGAGGATAAATCAAACATTAAGATCAAACCATTGAGGACTGAGGATTTGTTTTATAGCTTGTCTTCAAAGAATCTCTCAGAAGAGCTAATTACCTTCCACTTTCATGTCAATCTGTTGCTCCATCAGCGCCTCCTGGCGCAGCGCTTCTTGCGTCACCTGAGGAGCCCCCGGGAAGCAGATGATGATGATGCTGATGTTGTCCAAGCTGCCCTGCAGGGGGAGACAAAGCACTGATTTAGATCTATAGATCTTTATCCTCGAAGTTTATCCTCTGCAGTGATTTGAGTGAACTAAGGCCCCTTTTATTTTGATGAAACGTATTTTGTGTACTTCCCTTAATGCAGCTTTTTAGACAGAAATGTTTACTGTTCAGTTTCAGTCTCTCAGCTCCAAGCCCCGATTCCAATTCCAGTGCCATTTTGTATTCAATTAAATACAAAAACAATGACATGATATTTAATCTTCAAACAGATAATTTTCTCTTTTTTTTTTTTGTAAATATTCACTCATTATGAATATGATGCCTGCTTCAGAATCCAAAAAAACTGGGATGGGACAACCAAAGACTGGGAAAGGCTCAAAACATCTGTCTGGAGCTTGAACAGATGTTTTGAAAACAGTTTTACACATATTTATGTTTCACACGGTGTACCAACTTCATTGGAATTGTGGTTAACATTATACATAATTCAACACTTTCCTATCAGTTCTGCTCATTTTATAATTTAAATATCCATGCTGTTTTTATTAACTCCACATTAATCATTGTTACATAAATTAGTTACTTGTGTGATAAGTCAGTCATTTTGATCCAACCAGTAAGATGTATAAAATGAATTCAGAGAAGATTAACATAAATCTTACTTATGAACTGCTGTAAAATTTAAATGGAGCCTGCATTTCCCCAATCCCTGCGTTAGAAGCTTACTGAAGCACAGACCAGCATTAAATGATTAGAATTTCTTTATTGTCATTCAAAATATACACCACAGGTGCACACATGAACAAAATTACGCTGCAAATGGCTCAGATAGCAACACTTCAGGCACAAGTACTTCAATTTAAATTAATGTTTCAAAACAAAAAGTATAAAAAATAGATGATTGTTAAAAACAGACATTAAACGTATAAAAGTGAAAAGAGTATGAAACTAAAACAATAACCAGAGAAAAGTGCTGGAGTGCTTATACCCGGAGTGAGAACAACTTGATTATTGCACTGAAATATTTCAGAAGATATTTCCAGAATACACCTTGATTAATGCACTGAAATAATATCCTGGAAATTATTGCAGAATACAACTGGGTTACGCATTAACTTATTGCACAGAAGTTATTTCACTGGATTATGAATTATTGCCCCAGGTTTTTCGTCATCCACAGACCTAACAATACGATATAAATATCAGGATTTCCATGTGTTTGATGTAACCGAATTAAAAAAATATGAATTAATTAAAAAATATTAAAATCACCCAAGCAAGTATATATACGAGAGACCTGTTTTTGTGCACTTGTTTGAGAATTCATTCAGAATTTCTATTGACTGTGAAACAGGAGGTGCTAAAAAGTGTTGATGGATTTTTGTGTTGTCAGGACTTAATGCTTCAGTGCTCTATTCTCTGACAATTTATTTTGTTGGTGAAAGATATTCTGTCCCTTTCTTGTAATTAGTCTCTACATTTACCAATAATAATCTAGCTTTATTGCGGCTGAAGTCGCAGCAGTTTTCTATTATGACATCAGAGATACTCACAGGGAGGCTCAGTGTGTTCTGGTACATGCAGTCTTTTCACCCTAAGCCTTTTTAGGTGAAATAAATAGCAGCACATCTCAGCTTGGCTAAAGCCTCTGAGCCGGTTGGTATGGATTGGTAATTCTGGGCAGCCGTCAGTAGACTTACATTCAGTGTTAATCCCAGCCATGCGTAGCATTTCTCTTCTGCTATCCCATATCCCTGCATGCCTAAATACGGCTATTTATAGGGCCGCTCGTCACTGTTAAAACTGGCAGTAACTAACAAGTATTAAGGCGACCTGCAGGAGAAATCTACTTGCATAACAACATGAGGGTAACTCTTCCAAGTAGAGACCCATACCTAATGTTTACATTCTCCCTCAGCAAGGTGCTTAACGTAAAGCTTCCCATTCATAAATCCTCCTGCTCTAACACCGTAGGCTGTACTGAGCATGGATAAACAGACGCTGAGTGAGAATGTGCTGGACACCTGTGCCTCAAAGTTGTTGATATGTCACCATTTAGATGAGAAAGCTTCAAAAAAGTGAGGAAACATCTTTGGATCAAAGATAGGAATGTCCATGATTAACCAGCTTTTCTGAGTGGAGTTCATATGACCAACATCCAATTCTGACAAAAGCTACCAAGAAAAAGGGACTGCACTGTTTACAGTTACAGTGTCATAAGAGGAGATTTTTTTGCACCTGTTTGGTCACATAGAGACTTGAATGTGGTTTTAACTTCCTATCATTGACAAGTAGAATCGATGAATTGGTTCGTCTTCTGCAGCCAGTGTTTGACACCGTACACACAGTAATACCTGTGATGTAGACGTTACACAGAGACCGACAGTCATCAGTAAGTGTTACCCAGCAGACCAGAACAGGGCTTGTGTTTTTTAATGCATGGTGAGATTTAATTTAGGGACATACAAGCCAAACTGTGCATGTAGTAGGGCTGCTTGATTGTGGCAAAAATAATAATCGTGATAATTCTACTGGATATTGAGATTATCATTACACACTGAGTTTAAAACATGCACCACATGCTTTCATTGAGTGTATATGCTTTTGACCCTATCATCCTGAACATGAAAGAACAAGCAACACATATAAGATATAGCTGTAAAAAACACAAATACCTCAAAATAATGGTAATAATAATAACAATGGAAAGAGAAAAAACATCATGTGGCACAGTAATCTTTAAACCTTGATTATTCAGTTTTCATAATTGTGGAAGGCAGTCATTGTAATTGAGTAGAAATGTAATTAACTGCCCAGCTCTAAGTGGCGTGTAGGCTCCTACAACTGCTCAGCGCAACACAAACTTATGATGTATGCGCATGTTGAGCTTAAATTGTGTTGTTCAGTTTAAGCAATGCGCAGAAGTGTGCCCATCTTTTAAACAGGGATGTACGATAGAATCCAAATAATATTTATATTATTATAAAAAAAAATTGCAATTATGACAGCGGCCGTTGTGGTACAAAATGGTACAAAATTGCCATAAATATGACATAATATTGGCTGTGTTATTGGCAGAATACACAAATGTACCATGATAGTTTACCTCATCAACACTGATTGTTCACTTTTATTAACCCTAGAACAATAACCTTAAAGTTAGTAACACCTTCACTATCACTGGGTATATTTAACCTGACATACTATAGCCCCCAAATAAAACTTCTCAGCAAAAAACATTAAAGTACAACAATACATGGAAAACTGAACCAATTATCCTTTATTTCCCCTCATACAACCGATCATGAAATGGAAAAGGTGAAAAATTGGGGACTGATTGAAAAATTAGGGAATCATTAAAGTTAAAAATCCTGAAAAAAAAAGTAACAGAACTGAGAACTTGCTCTTCGCTCCACTCATTCCTGGGAAATGTGAGTCTTGTCTGGTGAAGGTACAGTCTCCCTGCATCACTGACAACAGTGGAAAAGATAAACAAAAATTGCATTTGCTAATGCACTAATGTTGGGTAAAAATCACCCAAACACATGCCTGCTATAAAAAACAGAGATGGGATCAGGGAAACACACCTACCTTTGATTATGTCAGTGAGCAGTCTGAAAGTACCCAAGGACCCAGGTCAGTCAAACAACAGCAACACAATGAAAATCTCGTGATCACAATCGTCTGAGTGAAAACCACCCGATGTTAGTTTTCTAGGGTTAATCAAAAGTGTCATTTGTTTAAGAGCAAAATGTTGTTTTTCTTGATTCATATCTGTTTCTAGCACAAAGAGACTGTTGCCATAAAGGGAACAAGCCAGTTTTAGTTTAGAAGTGGCTTTGTGCTCTTGACAGAAATATCAGCATCAGTATTGGCGATAATGAGTTTGGAAATATCTGTAAAATCCAATATCCTCTAACCCTGCTTTAAAGTAAATCAAGAAAGTACCCGGTGCTTTATATCAGGGACTTCTTATTTTGTTCTTGAGGTCTTTAAACAAGTATCAGTGTTGTTTGTGGTTTTTTAAGCACTGATTCAGAGGATTTAGTATTAAAAAGAGCTGGTGTTGTGACAACCCATGTATAAACTGTTGAACTAAAATATCGACTTTACAACGAATGCTCAGAAATCATCATTGAGTATAAGTGCTGATATTAGGTCTAAGTACTTACATTTGTTCTTGTAAAGCATCACAGATACTGCACTTGTATGCATTTTACAGCATGATGTTTATTATCTGAGCAGCTATAGGGAAAGATCGACGTCTGCAGACTGGTGACATTTTAACTTAAATGAAGATGGAAAAAGTAGAACGAACAGCAAACTCTGCTCTGTTCAATTCTCAAGATGAGTAGCACCTGAAGAAATCAAGACAGACTTCAAACTAATGAAGTTGTACTATAGAGAACTCATATTCGTACTCCCTACTGTAGAGTACCCAGCTGTGAGCACTTGTGCTTGTACTTGGTCTTAGAAAGTGGCAGTGGTGCACCCCTATCAGAAGTCTTTTAGTAATCTTGTATCAAACACAATCAGATGCTTGGTAAATAAGGAGGTTACAAATAATCTGGACCAGAAGAAGACGACTTAAACAGATGCTTGTGTTTAAATTAATTTAGGATTATCTTGTTGAATATTTTTGCCAGGGATGCACAGATGCACTGGTTTCACCGATGAATAAGCTAAAATCATTTTTTACAGCCATAGAAATACAACGTAAGATGAACAGATGCCAGTTGCAAATGTTTTTACCTCCGCCAAAGAGGTTATGTTTTTGCGGGCGTATATTTGTTTGTTTGTTTGTTTGTTTGTTAGCAAGATTACACAAAAACTACTTAATGGATTTTGCTGAAATTTTCAGGAGATGTTGGTAATGGCCCAACTAAAAAATGATTAGGTTTTGGTGGTGATCCAGATAACAGCCGTTTTTGCTCAATAACTGTCTAACTAATAATGATATCAGCATGACTCTGAGTGCTAGTTGTGGGCTTTCAGGGTCAGTGAATCATATTGTGATGGTAACTTTATCATGAAACTATTACTTACAGATGTAACAGCAATATGTGAGCTACCTTGGTGGAGGTTAGCGCTCTCTGAGTGCTTTCTAGTTTGTTGTGTCTCATCAGTTAAATGCTGACAGCAAGCACACCAAATTGCTGATTTTGGCAGTAGAATTGACCTGTTAGATAGACATTAATGTGTTTTTTGTTGATGACATTGTTGGAGAATTACTCCCAAAGAGGTCACTGAAAAAGCATCAGCATCTGTGAATGCAAATGGCAGAAATGTTATTTTCAAACATCAGTGTCAGCCTTGATTTTTTTCCAGTTTTAACCAAATGATCTTAAACATTTTCCTTGTTGATTTATCCACTTAATGCACTTTAGTGTCTTTTGTTTTCGATAGGTCACGCTTTTGTGATCCTGCTTTGTACTCTCACCTTATAGAGACAGAGGTCGATGACCTGAGTGCAGATCTCTCTCAGGTCATCACACACCTGCAGACGGCTGCGCACAAAGGCACACAGTTCCTCATTACCGATTGCGTCCCACACACCATCACATGCCAGAATGAGGAACTCGTCTTCAGGTGTCCTTTCCAGCTCGTACACCTCAGGCTCGGGCGACACCAGCTGCTCCGTCTGAGGCCTCCAGTCCACCTCCTTGAAGTCAAAGTCCCCCAGCGCTCTGGAAACAGCCAGCGAGCCGTTGACTCTCTGCAGGGTCACAGAGCCTCCAGCGTTCTGGATGCGCTCCTTTTCTCTGGGGTTAAAGGGCTTGTGGTCCTCTGTGTAGAAGACGACCTGCCCGTTATGGCAGAGCAGAGTACGGGAGTCCCCACAGTTGATGAAGTAAATATGACGTGGTGAGATCAGGACAGTTGCTGCAGTGGAGCCGCTGCGGTCCCAGTTGTCCTGACGAGCCAGTTTGTGCATGTGGCGATCAATGTCCAGGAAGCCTTCACGGATACCTTCCTTCACCTGCTCAGGGTCCTCGCTGGCTTTGATCCCCCCTGTATGACATGAGGGGACATTATGAGATTTTCACAAAATTTTTTATTCTTAAATTTTCTTTTGGCCTTTATATAAAAGGACACTCCTCTTTTCACTTCTCTTGTCTGGCTTCCTGTCAGGTTTAGAATTGATTTTATGATTTTATTGATTCTCGACGTTGGAACGACCTGCCTGAGGAGATGCAGGCTTGCAGAATCAGTGACATCTTTTAAATCACTTCTTAAAACTCCTTTTTATTGGCTAACATTTACATGATGTGACCTTTATTTGCTTATACACTTATTTACTCATTTTGTCAGTCATTTATTTTCATCCTATTTTATTTGATTATTTATTTGACAGTCATTTATTAATATACTTTTCATCTACTTCTCTTACTCCCTTTAATCATGTCTCATCATTTCTAGTCCAGTTATAACCATCTTTTCTTGTTTTAAGTTACTAGATTTTCCCTTATTTACTCTAATCTCCCAATCTCCCTGATGTGATATTGTCGTCTATTTGTCTGTTTATTGTGTTCTTCTTATCATTATTACCATAATTTTTCTAAACCTTCTGTATTAACCTTACAATCTCAGCTTTATCTTGATATATGTTATTAGTTCCAAGTTAGCGTTACCAGTGCCCCTTATTACCTCCACCAAAGAAGTTATGTTGTTACCAGTGCTTGTCCATCTTACTGTTAGCAAGATCACTCAAAAAGTTATAAATGGACTGTAATATGTTCAGGGAATGTTGGTCATGGCACAAGGGAGAAGTATTAGATTTTGGGGATGATCCAAATCTGGATGTGGATCTGTATTTTTCAAGGATTTGTTCACAACAGTGCGAGATAGGGCAGTTTCCACATTTCTGACAACAACCTTCCTGACAGTTTTGGAAATGCCTTGTCAGATGTTTTTGCTCTCAGAGCACTTCTAGTTACCTCCGCCAAGGAGGTTATGTTTTTGCCGGTATTGGTTAGTTTGTCTGTTTGTTTGTGTTCAAGATAACTAGAAAAGTTATGGACCGATTTGGATGAAATTTTCAGGAAATGTGTGGAATGGGATAAGGTAGAAATGATTCGATTTTGGGACTGATCCAAATCACCATCCGGATACAGAAACTGTTTAAAGGATTCCTTAACATTGCCAGATGGGACCATTTTCGCCAAAGTGGACTGAAGCTGCTTGGCGGAGGTCTATGCTCTCTGAGTGCTTTTCTAGTTATTTGTGATTTTAGCAAAGACAGAGCGAAAATAACAGTGACCCTGTTATAACACAGAAAATGAGTCTGACATAAGAAAAGCCTGGTGCAAGGAGCAAGATACATTTTTAAAGTAGCCTTTCAGGGAGACAAACACAGTACTGATATACAGTTCAGAACACACTGCAAAGGTAAAGAGGAAAGAAAGGCAGCAAAATTGCTTGGCCAAATAGCTCAGCTTTAGATTATTTTAACTGTCCCACAAGAGAAAAATAGTTTTGCAGTATGTAAACTCAGAAGATAATGTACACAAGGATAACAACAACAAAATCTGTTTTGAATCAGACATGGTGCATGCTTTTTCACACTTTAACACTGTTATGACAACAATCATCAATAACATCAGTCAAGAGCTCATACTGGTATGAAATGTTCTCCTAAGTAATACAGAGAGCAATGTGAAACCGTATAAAAAACAACAATAGTGGAAAAGGGGAAGCTAAAGGGCTAAATGCCGTTTTGTAAAGCTGAAATAAACAACACAGTATAACCCTTATAGACTTTTGACATATAATATAACTTAATACAGCAGACAAATCAAATAAAAACCACAGCCGTTGATTATAACAGTTAACACTTAAATGAATATCAGCACCTACGCATTTTTCAGGCCCTCTTATTTCCTTGTTAGCTGTTGCAAAGCCAAAAACAGCACATTTTCTTTGTCCAAATAAGGTACAATTTAATTGCATTTCTATTTTCTTCAGCAGCTTTTAGAAACAAACCTTAACAAGGTAGTTATGCAGTGTGTTTTTACACCTTTAAAACTGAAACCTTGTAGCTTTTGTTATTGTGCTTCTTTGTAGCTACTGCCAAGTACTTTGGATCACAGGTAAGTCTCTTTTCCATGAACTCAACAATAACATCAAGGCTGCCTGATCAGAATGCTCTCACAGTCACTCTGTTGCTCTTCACTTCAAGGAAAATGCAAAAACATGTTGAAGGGCACCAATTTTATCAGTTTTGTAAATGCATTTATGTATTCGTGTGTGTAAATAGCCCTTTTCTGCCTTGCAGCACATTACGCTAGATTGATTTGGCTCATTCTGTGGTCCAAAGCTACTTAAATTAAGTTTAATTGAGCTGAACATGATCTAAATATCCACAAACAACAGGACGCACTTCATTCCCAAACAAACAGTTGAATCTGTTCAGTGCTAGAGGAAAGAATTCAATTATCTTCACTAATGAGATTCTTCTAACTAATGAAGTTTTCCGTACCTGTTGCCAGGATGTGATCCAGCAGGTTTCTGGAGCAGTACTGTGCCACAGTGGTGCCTGCATGTCCATCAAAAACAGCAAAGTATGCCCAATCTGTCAGCTCTCCCCTCAGCTGGGGCATGCAGGTGTGGGCATCCTCCATCTGCGCCCTCCAGCCCTGCATGCTCGCCACAGCATAGTTCAAGCCTGACTGAGACCCCCCCTCTGATACGTGCTTCTCCAGGATGGGCCTGTCCAGGTATGGGCTTGGCATCGAGATGTCCTCATCATAACTGTCCTCCTCATCGTTCATCGTTTCCCTGGACCCTCCTTTGAAGAAGAAGGTGACAACCTTCTCCGTCTCCTTGACCAGCTGACGAAGGAAGGACGGGACCTCAACATTGCTGGCACGCCTGGCTGTCCTCATCACGCCTCGGAGCCTCCTCTCGAGCTTCCTCCTGGGCCTGGCAGCAGCACGTCTCCTCCTGACGCCCCTCCTGTGGCCCTGAGTTTTCCGCAGCAGGTCCAGGGCAACAGTTATGTTATGGCTCCCCAAACAGGTAAACGAAGATGGCTTCAAGCAGGGATTATTCTTTTAAATGAGAAACTGAGAAGGTTTTCCATTCAAACTGATCTGGGCCATCTTTGTATGCTTTTCCTGACCTTTCTGTTTTACAGTTCACCAGCAGGATGTCCTCCTCTCTGTGTCTGTCTCCCTCTCTGACTATTTCTCCCTCCTTCCCTACTTTACCCAGCCAGTATTAGCCCTGCACGTCTATTGGCCTGTCTATTTCCGTTGATTTATCCCTCTCCCCTCCCTCCTCCTCTCCTCTGTCTGTGTAACACTGCTCGATAATCACCTGGCCTATAAGGAAGCACACATGACCTGAGTCTGCACACATGCATGGATTATAAACACAACTCTTTACGCAACAAACAAGGGTGCTGTAATTAGTTTGCAAGTCTATATAAAGATTATATCTAAATCGAGATTTCATTAATACCAGACATTTTGCTAATCTGGGCCATTTGAATAAAGAATATATATTAATGCTCACTTCTTCTATTGTAGTCATGGAGTGTTTTGCATTTTAGAGCAACAATATATCTGTTTAAAATGTAAGAATTTAGGTCCAGAAAATATACATGTTATGATAAACAGCATTAGGCAAAAAAACATCTATGCAGGATTATTAAAGAGATCATCTGATATGGTCAATTTTTCTAAAACCCTTTGATAAAGTGCATTTCAGCAACAGTGCCGTGTCAAAACTTCACCATCTTCACCATCATTATCTATACCACTTATCCTTTTCGGTGTTGCAGAGCTGGAGCCTGTCCCAGTAGGCATTGGGCAAGAGATGGTGTACACCCTAGACCATTCTCCAGCCAGTCTCAGGGCCATGTAGAGAGACAGACAACCATTCACACACTCACTTACACTTAAGGGCAATCTAGAGTCACCAACTAACCTAGAAAGCATGATTTTGGCCCGTGGGAGGAAGTTGGAGTGCCGCAGAGAACCCACACATGCATGGAGAGAACATGCAAACTCCTCATATAGAAGCCCTGACTGACTCAGTGTTTTAACCAGCAACCTTCTTGTGCCACCTTGCAAATTTGCAAGAGCAAATTATTGGTGCTCTGCTTGATATTTTACATTGCACTATAATTATGAGGAAGCATTTAAATCATGACACAGTGGAGATTCCACTTAATATACAGTGAGCCATACACACACACACACACACACACACACACACACACACAGACACAGTGCTCCCCTGCTTGCTGTGTTCACTTCTGAGCCTTTGCTCAAAGCTGGCACAGAGGTGCGATCACCTTCTCTTTTTGCCTTAAGAGATAACTATGTAGAAATCCACGGCCACTTTATTTTCACCCAAACAGGTATTAAAAAAAAATGAAAAAAAATAAGCTTAGATAACTTAGACAATAATAACTAAGACTTATTTTTACTGCAACCATTTTGGGCAAAGGCGTCCTCCAGATTCTCAATATCTTAGCCCACAAAAACTATCAGCCTGGTTATGAGCTTTGGAAAGATTGAAATCTTCCCTATTTATTTTTCGCACACGTGACACAACTGGTCATGACATCCCCTTTTTGAAAATAATTCTGCCCCTTTTTTTGACAGAGAAAGATGAAGAGGAACAGGGAATGTGGGGAGACAGGGTGGGGAGTGACATGGACCAAATGGGGGCTAGGAGTCAAACTAGTGATCAAAAAGTTGTGGTGTTCAGCTACCAACCAAACAAAAAAACAACCCGTGTCTGTTCTTTTAAAATACATGGGAACAAGTTGGTTAGCACTGCCTGGTTTTTAATGGGTCATACTCATTCCTGGGAGTCCAAATCTGTCTCTATTCATATCTGGAACTGCTCATCATCACCTGCTGCAATTAGATATGGAGTTCCTCAAAGATCAACTCTAGGACCTGCATTATTCTGCAAGCTTTTTACATGCTCTAAACACTTTTAGGCAAAGGAACTACAATCAGACAAGGCAAGGTTATTTGTAAAACACCATTTGTACTTAAAGCAATGAAGAGTAAAGTTAAAGACATATGATCTTTTCTATTATTTGCTGATGACACAAACTTTTATCCATCAGTTTTCGTGACTTAACTGCCTACTGCATTAGTTTTACCCTGCTAGTACCAGGTTGGACTGCCTTTTACCTTTAGAACTGCCTAAATTCTTTGTGGCTTAGATTCAACAAGGTGCTGGAAATATTCCTCGGAGATTTTGGTCCACATTGACATGATAGCGTCACACAGTTGCTTCAGATTTGTGAATCTCCATTACACCACATCCCCCAGGTGCTCTATTGGATTGAGATCTAGTTACTGTGGAGGCCACTGGGGCACAGTGAGGTCCAGTACATAAATATGATGCACACAGTCAATGTCCAGGGTCAAAACTACTTGAAATGAATTGAAATTTCCTTTCCTTGATGTCTCCAAATATATGCAATGTTTCAAGATTGGGGAGTTTGGAAAACACTTAAATTTTTTAAATACATCCTTTTAAAGCTGTGTTTTGTGTCCCTGGACTACATCTACCTTGTCCAGTGAGTGACTTGCTGATTCCATGTTGTTCCTCCATGTCAGCTAAGCATCTCAATCTTATTAACTTCAGGGTATTTTGGAGCTCCTGACCTGGTTTACATGTTGAAACTCTTGAGACTGTGATACTTATCTGGCTATAAGTAGGGCTAAACCTTTAATCAACTGTTTTTCCTGCCTGTGGGCAGTGTTTCATGTGAAGTGTGTGTTTGTTTACCTTCCTTTATCTGGGTAAGTGTGAGCATGCGCATCGTCAACAGGATAAAATAGAAAGTGAGATTGTCTGTGACCTTCTGTCATTATGTCCCTTACACGCATCACATGAGTGTAGAAGAACGTATTCAAATGTCCTGGGTAAAAAAAACAAGGTGATGTCTGTAAGTAACATCAGATTTGGAGATTTTTTTCAAAGATGCTGCATTTTGCTTCCAACCACAAAGTTTTGAAAACAAAATTTATTGTCACTGTTTATTGAAGTTTGATTTTGTAAAGGTAACCTAATCTATCAGTTCTTTAACATTGCATTGCACCAATAATCAATCTCTCCTCGGGAGATTTATTTAAAGCAGATAATTGGACAAAAATACATAAACTAAAACTCTCCTGACCTTTTAAGACATGTAGTGGACAACTTTAAATTTAAAAGATGGACGTGTCTTAGAATAAGTTGCAGGCTGACTCAGTTCTGTGAATTTGGAGCAGGACTTTCTGATGCTCTGTTTGATAGACTGGTCTGTGGCATGCATTGTCAAAGCACACAAAAAAGACTACTGTCAGAAAAAGATCTTACACTGGATAAAGCATTGGCTATTTCGGTGTCAATGGAGACAGCAACGAGGGACACTTTGGAGCTATAGAAGAAAGCTGTGGACAGTGGCATGCACAAAATGTCAATGAAAAACACCAGAAAACAGAAACACAAGTGTTACAGATATGGCAAAACTTCTCATGGTGCAAATGACTGCTGGTTTAAAGACAAAAACTGCAGAAAATGTAACAGAACCAGGCACATTGAGAGAGTCTGCAGACAGAAATCTAGCAATAACCAAGCACAAAGAGAAAAATCAAACAAAGATAAAAAGCCAAGATATAAAGGTAAAAATGTGCATGATGTGACAACATGCGAAAATGGATCATCAAGAGTCTGACAGTATTGGGCTGGCTTGCCTGAAGTTGCATGACATAAGAGAGGGAGACGACAGGGAAATTATCTGGATCATCCAATATGTGTCTGGCATAAAGCTGAAAATGGAGCTAGACACAGGGTCAGCCTTTTCTGTCATCTCAAAAGTCGACTACAAGTGACTGTTCCCCAACTTACCATTGCTGAGGACCTCGGTGTGGCTGAAGACCTACACAGGTGAAAAAGTGTGCCCTACTGGTAAACTTAAGGTAAAAGTGACATATGAGGGTAAAAAACTGCAATTGATGCTGTATGTGTTGGAAAAAGGAGGGCCGCCACTCTTTGGCCAGGAATGGTTGAGAAAGGTCAGACTGGACTTGCACACCATTGAAGCTCTACATTTGACTCGAACAGACAATGATAGTTCACAGAGTGCCACAGAGAGACTGTCGCAGCTCAAAACCCACGACAAAGTGTTTGCAGAGGGCATAGGCACATTAAAAGGGATAGAGGCAAGAATTGAGTTGGATGAAAACGCAACTCCAAAATTCTACAAAGCCCGCCCAGTGCCGTATGCACTGCGTCCAAAGGTGGAAGCTGAACCACCGAATCTAGTGGCCTCTGGCGTCTTGTCAAAAGTTGAATGGAGTGATTGTGCGACCCCCATTGTCCCTGTGACGAAGAGAGGGAAGGCTGAAGCTGTTCGCATATGTGGAGACTTCAAAGTGAGCATCAGTCCTGTGCTGCATACTGTGCAGTACTCACTGCCACGAATCGACAACATCTTTGCGTCACTTCCAGGAGGGGACAAGTTCTCAAAGATCGACCTAGCACAAGCCTACCTACAAATGGAGGTCGAGGAATCCAACAAGAAAATCCTCACAATCAACACTCATAAAGGTCTGTTTCAATATAACAGGCTTGTCTTTGGTGTCACTTCTGCTCCAGCAATCTAGCAAAGAGCCATGGATCAGGTGCTTCAAGGTATCCCAGGTACACAGTGTTATCTTGATGACATCATCGTAACAGGCAAGAATGAAGACGACCACCTAGAAAATCTCAGCGAGGTACTCGCCAGGCTAAGCGACCACGGCCTGCGTGCAAAGAGAAATAAGTGTGAGGTTTCAGGAGTGAAATCTCATACTGTGGACATGTCATTGACAAGCACGGCTGATACAAATCAAAAGAGAAAATCGAAGCTGTGCTCCAGGCACCAAAACCAGAAAATGTATCGCAGCTGAGGTCATATTTAGGCCTTGTCAACTACTATCACAAGTTTCTTCCGAACTTAGCTACAACGCTTTACCCACTTAACACGCTGCTGCAGACAGGAGCAAAATCGAAGTGGTTTGAGGACTGCGATAGAGCATTCAAAGAGACAAAAAGACATAACTTCAGATGAACTGTTAATCCGTTACGACCTAGCACGACCCATCAGACTGACCTGTGACGCAAGTCCTTATGGGATTGGTTGTGTTCTGTCACACCTCATGAAGGATGGATCTGAACGCCTTATTGCTTTCACCTCTGGATCACTGTCAAGCGCAGAATGCAATGATGCAAAGATCAACTGTGAAACCCTCAGCCTTGTGTAGGGTATTAACAAGCTCCACCATTACCTTTATGGCCAAAGGTTCACTGTTGTGACAGACCACCAAACCCTTGTATCGATTTTTAGTCCTCGAAAAGGGATCCCTGTTATGTCAGCCACCCGCTTACAACGTTGGGCACGTTTCCTTGGAGCCCACTCATATGACATTGAATTCAGAGGAACAAAACAACACTGCAGTACTGATGGTTTGTCATGCCTGCCCCTGTTGACAACAGAAGGAGAAAATGTTTCCCATCCAGATCCAGCAGATGTGTTCTACACAACAGTGGTGGATCAGCTGCAGGTGACCAATTCTGAAATACAGAAACACACCAGGAATGACCCCACATTGTCAAAAGTGTATGACATAACAATGCAGGGATGGCCAGCTCATGGTGACCCTATGTTTCCAGAGTTTTCAGCTAGATGAGATCAACTCTCCATCTGTCAGGGAACCTTGATGTGCGGCTCCCGTGTCGTAATTCCCCCATAATTTCAAGCAAGGGTGTTAGAGACTCTCCATGAAGGACACCTTGGTATGGTCAAGATGAAGAGCCTAGCCCGGAGTTATGCTTGGTGGGTGGGAATAGACAACATGAGGACATCACCAAAGGCTGCTCAGGCTGCCACAGAGTCCAAAATGCACCACCACAGGCACCCCTTCACCCTTGGGAATGGTCATCAGTGCCATGGCAATGAGTGCATGTTGATTTTGCAGGACCATTTATGAACTCCATGTTCCTGATTGCCGTTGACTCTTATTCCAAGTGGCTGGAGGCGATACAGATGAAGTCGAACACTTCAGAAAAAACTATGTGTTCTCATGTCAGTTTTTGCTAAAAATGGTCTGCCTGAACAAATTGTGAGTGACAACGGGCCACAATTCACTTTAGAAGAGTCCACTCTTTTCATGAAACAACATGGGATCAAGCACTGTAAGTCAGCACCTCACCATCCAGCTACGAATAGATTACTTTTTAATTATTATTTAATGGACTTCTTGAAGATTTGTGCAAACCTTCAAGAAGTCCATTAAAACGATGGAAAAAGAAGATATTACTCTCCAACACAAGCTGGACAACTTCCTTTTTGTCTAGAGAAACTCTGTACATTCTGCAACAAACCAGGCGCCTGCAACGCTGCTCCTGGGCAGAACTCTTAGGTCCCGCATTGACCTCTTGAAACCAAATCTGCGGAGGGAAGCGCAGAACAAGCAGCTCAGTCAATTGTCAGGTAAGACTGCAAGAGACTTTGAGATTGGACAGGAAGTCCTGGCGCGTGACTACAGAGGAGACAAGTGGACCTCAGGAAAAATAACAACAGGAACTGGACCACTGATGTACACAGTTGACGTCGGAGAACAAACATGGAGACGTCACATGGATCAGAGTTTGGATGCACAACCAAAGACTGAGAGCTCATCATCTTCAGACACGCCCCTCAGTGACAGTAATGTCATCACCAGCAACATGTCAGCTATAACAGAGACTGTTGCTCCAGATAAAAACTCTGCTTCCCTTAAACCTACCCCACAAGTCCAGAGGCGTTATCCTGAAAGGCACAGAGCGCCCCCAGCGAGACTGGATTTGTAGTGCTCATGAGTTCTAATGTTATTTTAAGCAGAAGAAATGTTAGCATTCATACACACAAAGGTGTTTAAGAGGTTTAAGGTGCATTTCATATGTGAATGGATTGTTTTGTTATGCATTTAGTGCTATTAACCATTCAATTTTAAAGGGGAGGAATTGTGTGAATAGACTATTTCTTCAAGCGACTCAAGTGACTTTTGTTTCAGGCAACTGTTGTTTCATTGGTGGGAAATGTGACAAACTTGTGGGATCGTTCCTTCAGAAGCTGAAGATATGCATGATGTTTGTGGATTATTGACTTTATGGGCCGCTATAACATTCACAAGTTTAACGTGTGGTCAGTACCATTATTTACAGTGCACAATACTGGATTTTTGCCAACATCCCATAAGTAAATATTTCTGAAGTCATGATTGTTGATACCAATATTTATTGTCAGCTGATATATGGAATATGCAGTGCTAAACAAACATGGCTCAGTCCACAGTTTGGCTTGCAAAAGAGTCAGTTGCACCCTTTTTGGGCACATGTCGTTATTCTCATGAAATGTGCAGTTTCCAGGTTGAAAGCTTTTTAGACTCAAATTTAAGACGCCTCACTGGGCTCCTCCAGAATTCAGAAATTAATATAGCAAAACATCCAACCACTAAAACTATTTTTTTTAATTCAGTCATGCAAGTTAGTAACTTTAATTTGACAACTCAATCAAGAAATGTTAGTGTGCTTTACTTTTTTTTTTTTTTTTTTTTTTTGAAAAACAGTACATTTGAAAATTAATGGATAACATTAATAATTATATTTAGGCTGAAAAAATATCATTTCAATGACAGAGCTCCCATTTACTGGTGTATTAATTATTATAGAAACATAAAAAATAATTTGGTAAGTACTAATGCTTTAATTTAGGACAGCTGTGGTGTAAACCTTATATTGAGTGGTGGTCTACTAAATTGTTTAAGCACTGAATATGGCCAGTATTTGTCTTTTTAGGCCAACATTTGCTGATAAAATTTACTGATATGATATTAATAATATTGTGAGCTTTAATTTTGTCTGTATTTTTTCACCCTGCATGCTAACATTTAAGTTGTCACATTTGTTAAATTTTATGAACACTAGTAGCTAAATCTGGCAATGATACTACCTTTACCCCAGCCTTAAACAGAAAAAGACCCTCAAACCTTACATTCCATTAGAGCACAGCCCTAACTAGCGCTCCAGCCTTCCTTGCCCACTTCATGTTAGAATATGTTAAAGATATTCATTATTAATGGCTTGTTACTCCCTCTCCTGGCTGCCCCTATAGGATCCTCAGCTGAAATCACATGACGAGGGAGGAAGAGACACATTCAGGCTGTGAATGGGAGACAGCAAGACCTTCAGACAGACACAGGGACATACACACTCTCATACTACTGCCGCTTCGCTGTATCACAACCCTCTGCAGCCATAATGATGCTGGAGGAGATGATGGGAGGAGGAGGAGGAGGAGGAGGAGGGCGGATGGAGGAGTGAGGCTGGCAGGGCGGGGCTGCTGAGTGACGGAGCAGAGACGAGAGAGGGAGAAAGAGAGAGAGGGAGCTGCTCACCAAGAAACAGAAGGAGGAGAGAGGAAGCATATCTATAGGACGTGAGCGCTGGCAAGCAGAGGAGGAAGCTGGGAGGGTGGGGGGGGCTTCCAGACTGGATGGACCCAGCGATGCCTTGATGGAGCATGGGCCAGGTTTTAGGATTCTCCCATTGCCGTGAGTCTGCTTTTGTTCACCTGCATTTTGTTGAGATCACTTTAGCATCCTATAATATTCCAGCTCAGCATCCCTGCTGCCTGCTAACTGCTGTAAGCATTGCATGTGTTAGCTTGCTCCCCCTCCCCTCCAGCCTCTCCTACTCTCCATTTCTCTCCAATGCTCCTACCTTAATAAACACATGGTTGAGTGGATGGATGCAGCGCAGAAAGACAACCTACTCTGTTGTTTTGCTGCTTATTGGTCTGTTGATGTGTGGAAGAGATTTCAAGTTTTTCTTCCCGAAAAGCTCCACATTCTGCTATAGCGTCAATATTTGTACTTTATTGTATCCTGCTTATGTTGTCTATATTCAAACAAGGCTGGTTTATTGTTATTTGCATGTGCTTATAGCAGAACATGAAGTATGCTGAACTATCTGCCCTGCTCGGGGTGATTTACTAGCTAGTGTCATGCTGGCTTTCTAATGTAGTGAAGGCCTTTACTGCTGCCAGTTTATCCCTGCAGGGAAATAAGTCTGTAGTCACTGACCAGCAGAACATAACTGGAGTTTTCATGTTTCCTTGGTTGAGAACTGACGCATCAATCATACATGATGCAATTATTGAGTCTTTTGGGCCAAATATTGCTCTACTGGTACAGGCATATTGTGCTCTCAACATGTGTTCTCTGTAATTTGAGTCCCTCTGTCACCAATTTGTAGCATCTTATGGTGGTATGCATGAAACAAATAAGGCTAAACCTCAACAAAATAAATTGTTGAAAGTAGAAGTGAGCAGGTTTTAATTCAGCTGTGAAAAGCAGTTAAGAGATGAGGACTGATAAGAGGTGAAACTGGTACCACATTACAGTGAATAAATATCTTAATCTGCCCCTTTTCCTTTTAGAGGCCCTTGTTCTTCAGTCAAATCTGTATCCTGTGGCATCATTAGAAGATTGGCTTGCAATATACAAATTATCATATTATTCCTTTATCAGAAAGTTATATATATATATATATATATATATATATATATATATATATATATATATATATATATATATATATATATATATATATACATATACACATATATATAATGGGACTTTGGCCCATATACAGGGATGGGAAAAGAAAACTTTGTAACAAGTCGAGAAAAGGGATAGGAATTGAAAACCAATTCAAGTTGTGATCAGTGTTAATTTTGTTGACTAATTATTTTCATCATAGTTTTCGTCATCAACCTTTTTTCCCCTGATGAAAACTAGACAGTAACTAATAAAAACAAGTGCACATGGACTAAAACTAAAAGTAAATTAACTGACATTTTTTGTCAACAAATAAAAATTGGACTAAAATGTTTGATAGAGACTAAATCCAGTCAGACCTAATTTAGTCATGTAGAAAGTAGGGACAAGTTAGGAATATATCCAATCTCAGCTACTTTGGTTGTGTGGAAAGGTTGGATGAGTTGAGAGGGACATCCAATCACAACTGCCTTAGCTTCGCGGTGGCGGGATAAGTTGGATTGATATATTCATGTAGAGCAGGTTGACTGTTTATTGTCAATTCTGGTATTGTAACTGAGATGCTCTGCCAGGTAGCCTAAATAAAGGTGATTGCATTTCACTTAAAAGTTAAATTTGTTTCTGTTAGTATACATTCAAACTTACTAGCATTCAATAAAGGGCTATTAGATGTTTCATTTTATCCAAGTGTAAAACATGACTTCAGAAATTCAAGGACATGAAAAATGCCTTACCCTTTGCACTTAAATTTTAGTAAATTTACAGCAGATTTCATTAACTAACATGTTGTGAAATTTCATTAACTAAAACTAGACTAAAATTAAAACAATTGAGATGACTAAATTATGGCTAAAACTACCAAGCGATATTTAAGGGAAAAGACAATAACTTGTTATCTTTAGATAACACTTGTTATGAATTGGCGCTATACAAATAAAGATTGATTGATTGATTGTATCACTAAGATTACATTAAAAAACACTGGTTGAGAATTGGTAACAACTCCCTCAAGGAACTGATATCATTAGTCTTTTTACTTATCAAGTCCTTCTTCAATTACATCTATAATGTCACCCTCTCATAAGAGGCAGTCAGCAGAAAGAAAAACAAAGAAGTTTAAAAAAATCATAGCAGATAGGGGGCAGAAGGAGTCAAAAATGTTTCTTAATTTCCAACAAAATGGCACTTATTGCACAACTTTCCGTGGAAATGCCAGCAACTTGCAGAGCTATTTATCTAAGCACCACTTTGTTGAATATCAGGAGTGTCATGTGCTTGACGTTGTTTCCACTGAAAACCTTTATAGTTTAACTTTTTTTCCACTCAGATCAGCTGGAATCTACAAAAGCATTATTGAAAAATTTGGTAAATAAGTGGAATTGTTAATGGCATTGGTATCAGTAAATCATATAATTTCCCATCCCCAGTTTACAATGAATGTATCATAATGCTTCACCATATTATCACAAAATATCTGCATAAAGAAGTCAACATTATGATTTGCTGAGGAGAAAATGTTTTTCTTGTTTCATGTGTCTCTCACTCAAATATGCTGACACAATGTAAAGAGCTGGTCAATTCAGAAATATCAGCAAAAACTCTCATTGTAATGGCTTGAGACATAATTATGTGTTAGTTCATTTTGTGGTGAATTACGTAGTGTTCCCTGTTGTCTTATTGCTCAGTATGTCATCAAATATTCTTTATTGTACTTTTTAGTAGTGTATGATATAACTGTATTGAAATGTGGCATATCATAAAATAATGTAATGTTATTAATTTACTTTTTCCAATCACATTTATTTAGTCAGGACAGTGCACATTAGTCAACATCTTTTCTACCAAGGCAGGTATCATATCATTTAATTTCCTCCTGAATCTGATTTGGTAGTATTGCCTCGTAATTTGTGATAGTGATATTGTATTAAAAAATACAGCAGCACTTCCCACAGTGGGGGTTAGGACCCCCGGAGACGTCATAAGACACTAGGAAGGGGTCATCAGCTATCTTCAGTGAAATATCTGCTTCTAGTCTCTTGTGTTCTTTTGTGTTGTATTTATGTCAGGGTTGGGAAATGTCTGTCATTAATGTGCACAAAACGAAATGCTTTAACCACTTCCAGGCTGAATGGAGTTCTCAGACTGATTCTGTTATTTTAGTGGTGAGGTGCTTAAAAGTTTAGGAACCTCTGTAGTTTAGTTTTGAATGGTATTGTGAGTTATTTATTTGTTTTATAAAATGTATCATTTTATGTTATATAGTATTTTGACTAACTCTTGCATGGCGTTGTATCGTTATGTAACATATCGTAACGTAGCATGGCTGTTCTGCACTGTGATGTTGTATCATATTGTAAATGACCCTGTGATCTCCATCCTTTATAAAAACCACCACAGACATCTCCATGTCTTAGAAGTTAATGTTTAATGACTAGTTTGGTACAAAGTGGAACAAATTTCTAACAGATAAATCATGTTCATTATTATCATTTAACATTCTTGTAATGAGATGTATTGTTTTTTAAGGGCATTTATACTTTATTAGTTTAACTATATTAAATAAATGTGAAGGGTTTAAATATTAATGTGGGATGATGGTGGGAATTAGTCACAGAAACCAAAAGAAAAGAACACTCCATAGATATTTCCATCAACCTTTTGCTGCTGCACGTATACCAAAAGCTAAACATCATATTTGTTTTCTTCCAGAGGAATATGGCTCGGTGGCATCCACTCCTGACTCCACTCCCCCTTGCACCGATGGTAATGAAGCATGTTTATTTACTGGGAAACTCTTTCAGGCAACACCTGTAATAAAGGGATTCTTGCTAGCTGAAGCCTTTCTTTTAGTCTAACATCAGTGGAAACATCTGAGGGTCTCGATGACCTTTAAAACTCAAACTCTGTGGATCCACGTTCAAACATGGGGTGTATTTTTGGAAGGCGAGTTGTTGATTCACATATCAAAAGAGGGTTTCATTCACAAGATGTTGCACCTCTTTTCAAGAGACATCAAGGGACACGTCTGGCTTCTTTTATCTGACAAAACTATTTAGTATGAGCTAAATATTTGACTCCATGCTTCTACACAACTGGGAGTTTTCTTTGCTTTTCTCCATTCAGGTGGAAATGAGGAGTCGGAGCTGTGCGAGCTGCAGACAGCGAGAGAATGGTCTGATGATGACGAGGGACCAAGTGGAGATCCAGACGATGAGGATGGATTGGCCTCATCACCCTCCATTTGGGGCACGCCGCGTCAACACTCCTTCGAGCTGACTTTCTCTTACATAGCCATCGCAGAGGCTGAAGCAGTGGGAGCTTCTCGGCACTTCCGCGACCGTCGCAGAACCGGCTCTCGTGGAAGTCGCACCCCTCTGATCCGCACAGACACCCTTGAAACGCTGTTGGACTCCCCAGATGTGGACTGGGACCCTCAAGCCTTTCTCACCAGAGAGGAAGAAGAAGAAGCAGCTGAAAGGAGAGAACAGGAAAGAGCAGCAGCGAGGAGGGAGCAACAAGGGCAAACTGAGACTATTACAATTCAGCCCTCTCCCCAACAACTGGACCAGGAAACTCAGGAGAGAGACACTGGAATCCAAGGTGAGGAGGACCCGTGCAATCAGACCCAGACTGTCCCGACTTCAGCTTCACAGGATCAGAGTCCCTCACACATACTTCACAGTGCGAAAGGTAAAGACAACATTTCTTATATCTATGTCAGAGGGCCTCCTTCCTCAGCCAAGGATGTTGTGTTTTTGCTGCCGTTGGTTTGTTTGCGAGCAAGAAAGCTCAAAAAGCTCTCAACAAGATATTTTAATGGAAATTTTTGTCATGGCCAAAGGATGTGGATCCAGGAATTTTTAGTAGGATCTGTTAAAGGGTAGTTGTTCACATTTTCAAGTGTAACCCAGCCAAGAGTGCCAGAAATGCCTTGGTGGATGTTTGAGCTCTCAGAGCACTTCTGGTTTTTAATGTTCTAAATGTGTAGTGTATTTTTGGGCTTTATTATTTAGAAAGAACAGTAGACAGAGTTTAAAATTGGGGAGAAAGTACGCAAAGCCACAGGCCAGGTTTGAACCTGGGCCACCCCTTTGAGAACAACAGCCCCTGAACATGTGTGCAGACATAACCATCAGCCAAAGCAACCTATGGTATGACATATTTTATAATACTATTTAAAATACAAACCAAAAATATTTTGGTTTTGATATTGTCACAAGGTAGTAATATATCCAATTAAAGAAAAGACAGATTTACACTTTCACTAAACTGGAAGTCAGTGTGTCTGTGGTTTGAATAATGTGAATAAACCAGAACAAACAGGTGCTGAGGCAGTCTGCAGGTCTGGGGAAAGAGAGTGATTAAAGTGAGGAGGCCTGCAATATAACCTCCTGACTCAACCTGCTCAGGTGTGCTGCACTGCAGTGTCCAATCAGCTCCTCTCACCTGCAGACAAAAATGAGCCAGCAGCACGAGAAATAATACAGAACATAAGGGCCGTGCCTGAGGCTGTCACAATATCAGCCTAGACTTTTTATAATAGAATGGTCTTGTCTTTAATAACCAAATATTATGAGCGAACTCTTGCACAATGTCCACATTGCACTACCGTGTTGACAACATTTTAGTAAATGAATGAACTTTAGACAGTGCTCTGTCTCTCTGTCCTGCTGTCTCTCTTTCTCTTGATCTCTAACCCCAAACAGCCTCTGGTCAAGTTCTCCACATGATATGTACTTTTGCTTTTGATGAGTTTCATCATAAAAATAGCAAAAATGTGTTATATTTAAACATCTTCAATCAAAAATGATCCGAAAGGTATGAAACATTTTGATGATCCTGTTGTGTCACAGCTGAAGAGGCAGTTTTCTTCAGTAATACTTCACATGAAGTGGTTTCCGTGAAAGTCTTCTTATAAGTAACTGTATCAGTTAGCCTGGATGCCAATACCACAGACTGTCCACTTAGTAAAACATAGAGCTGTGCATCTTCACTAGTGTCAGGATTTGATTTGATTTTTAAGTTCATTTGATTTGATATAACCATGCAATGCAGAGTAGTATTTTCCATATTACTGCACCAGGCTACTTTCATAATAAAAAAGATACAGTCGGATAAATGTAAAGTCCACATCACGATGGATCAATTAAGATATTATTTTTGCCACCTTTAGTAAAACCGTGAGTCAGATATTACACAAAAATTCTAAACCATCAGATGCATTTGAAAAAGGTCACTTGTATGAGGCATTGTGATTCAAATTCAGGTTAGATGGGTAGATAGACAGACAGACAAACAGATAAAAATAAGGAAAAATATAGAAAGTAACAACATTATTAATAATAATGATAATAATAGTCGTAAAAACAATGATAATTCTTATCAACCAGGAAGATTGATAAGAATAAATGCTTACAAGGCTAAATATGATTAAACAAATATACTAAAAATATATGAAACAGCTAGATAATAACAAAAAAATAAACCAATACAGAAAAAAAAGGTATAACATATTATAACAGATGGATAACATAAATGATGGATCTAGCGCTTGTGTCCCTTTTTATTTAAATCAAATGTTTATGTTGCAGCTCTCTGTCTGTTAGCATGAGTTTCTGGTAAACTTTATTAGAAGATGCTTTTTTATTCTTACTCTTGATGTCCTTCAGTGTTTGACCTTGCAGCAGACTAGACAGACTTGAACATGAGGGCAGACATTACATTAAGACATAGTTTTATGGAAATGGTGGAAAAGCCTTTAGGTAGAGGCATTTTTATATTTCTACATGGGAATATTTGAGTATCATTTCATTAAATTGTGTTATTAATTTATTGGAGTGACTGGCTCTGAAATGATACACAAATATATGGCTTTGTGTGTATGAAAATAAGGACAGTGTTGCCAACGGTTCTGGTTTCAGTATTTTTTGCTGAGTCAAGGTTTAAAAAGGCCCCAACCTCTTCATGATGAACTGACACAGAGCAACCAGATTTTTTTCAGAAAAGGTTTTTAACCAGAAAGCATATTTGGATGTTTCATGCTCATTATCATATGTCTGGTGCCTCTTGTTGCTTTGGGTTCACTCTTTGCTGTTCACTCTCTTCCCTCACATTTCAACTCCATCCACTGGCTCTCATTAGTCATAAAAGCAAAAAGGCCTGAAAATACTTTTTTTCATAAATGTTCAACAAACGATGCTGATTAAGCTGTAATCAGATTCATTTATTCTTGAGGACTTAAAGCTGGAAACTGATTCTGATGCTTTCATATAACCTATTCAAGCAAAAAGACCACAAGGAAGAGGACGGGTCATTTCTTTATACTAAACTGTAATGTTTGAAACCGACACCACCAGGTAGGCATCAGACAAGCTTCCCTTCTGCTTACATTTATTCACAGAGGCAAGTCTACGTGAAATGTATTCATTTCTATAGGAATCTTCATGATATCCATCATGCCTGCAAAACTCCTCCCCTCCGTGATGTTTTTGGCGGGAATATGAATCCAGTATGTTGAAAAATTTGAACTTTAGTGGTACATTTCAGAGAGACTGTACAACAGTGTGCTGCCCAAACTACAACAGTGTACCATTCAACTGATTGAACAATGTTGATTATCATACTACTCTGCTAAAACATGGTTATACATTGCTAACCTTGCAGTGCAGCTGGATCAGCCAGAGCTAAAAGCGAGACGACAGCAGGAAGTGACTCATAGAAAGGTTGGCGTAGATGCTAACAGCTTCAGTAGTAGTTTCATCAGATCTGGACCTCATCTCTATAAATGAAATAAATAAAAACCAAATATCAACACTACAAACTTCCCGATAGAAAGGATTTTTCACTCCACTTCCAACATGTTTTGCCAAGAGTTTCTTTTACTAAGTGGCTCACGTTCTGTCCTTTACACTGCAGCAGTGGTGCCCACCTACTGCATTATCTGATTGGCCCATCATGAATGTGACTGATGGACTGATCATCCAATCACCTGCAGAATATTCTTTGAAAGGTTCAGGCCATTCCCAAACACTTTCTATGGGCTGTTGACCAGATGGACTAGTGAAATACATAAAATAGTTCATCTGGTGTGTCAGATTAATGCATTACATTTTAATTAAATACTGCCGCCTCATCAGTTTAATTCTGAAATGCACTTGGATTTATCAGTGTGGTATGAAGTGCAATTGTGTCACTTTGACAGTTTTATATGTATTTATACATTAAGTGTAAAGTCAGATGGCATTTATAGCAAAAACAGATAAGCTGTGACTAAATGGAAACAAGTAGTTCTACAGGCTTTATTAATGTGAAAAAAGTGCACTTCCTTTGACACTTGGAGGCATCATCCTCAAATTAGTAGATAAATGGACTCCAGCCTACACATAAGTGGACTCGAGGCAACAGATGTGACAAGGTCTACTGCAGGAACAGATTTTATCTACTGCTTTTATGACATAAATTAATAGTTAGGTTAGGGCAGGGCAATTAATCGAATATTTATCTCAATTACAGTTACTGTCTCTCACAATTATAAAAAAAAGGAGTAATTGAGATTTAAAGATCACTGTGCCACATGACCTGTTGCTTTGGTTTTTGTCTTTTCCAACCATCTTTATTTTTAATGTTTTTTTTAATTATTTTTATTTATTTCTTGTTTCTTAATGTTCAAAATGATGGTGTTTAGCGCATCAAAGCTCAATGATTGCACGTGGTATGTGTGGTAAAATCAATTAATAATAGTGTTTTGTAATCATGATCTCAATATCTATCAAAATAATGCAAATCATGATTTGTGACATAATTGGGCAGCCCTAGGTGAGGTATTATTTTAATGCTTGAAATGGCATGACATTTCTGAAATGTAAGTTATGATTCCAGAAGTTCTTCAAAAGAGTGTAACAGTAAAGCATGAATCCCTGTTCCTTAGGATTTCATGTAAGAATAATCAAAAAATAACTATGTTGGTATTTTCCTCACCTAAAATTGTGGAGTCATAACACAAATCATCACAAATAGAGACTGTGGCACAGTATTAAGAAACGGTGGTTAAAGCACTCAGCTCGTAATCTCAACAGTGACATCATCTTTATTTTCCCAGCAGCAGCAGCGTCCACTCCGACCCCCGAGCCAGAGTCTCCTGTCTCCAGGGAGACCATTTCAGTCAAGCTGCTCACGTCTGTGCGACCCCGAGGCCCGGCGTCTTCGTCCCTAGCTGCCATCGGTCTACACTCTCAGGAACAGCTGGGCAGCGATCATTGGTTTTCAGCGCTTAGCCTATCAGAGGAGCCGACAGAATGCATCCATATAGCAGGTACAAGAGTCACATCTGTAGTTTTTATGTTGTGGCTCCTCTGACCACTGCCCTCTTACCTCCCCTCCTCCAGTCTCTGTCTCCCGCTTGTTCCTGAGTGAGATGCTTCCACTCTGAGGGTTAATCGATGCTTTAAATAAAGAAAATATCAGATTTCGCTTTTAGCATCATCGGCCTTCTGGAGCTGGCAGACAAAGATGGACCCTGCCATTGAATCCAGACTGTTGTCTGTAACCCTCTCTTTGACTCTCGGGGCTGATGGTGGTAATTACAAGGGAAGCATTTTTTGCTTTGGTTGACTTTTTGGACTGCATGCAGGCATCGCTGATGTCAGAATGAATCACCGTTTGGCACCGCAGAAAGAGTCAGACGTGCGTGTAGTTTCTCGTGCAGATTTTTTGAGTATTTTACGATTTTAAAAGTGAATGAGATCAAACAAAAGAGAAAAGGAGACAGACAACATTCTGGCTTCCATCTCTCTGGTATTTTAAGTGGACGCTCGGTCAGAGAAGAGCTCAGGCTTATTTTAGTAGATGGGGGGTGTCTGCAAACCCCCACTGTGATGAATGTGTGGCCAGGCTGATGACAGAGTTTAGGGTGTCCTGAATAAATAGTACACATGCATCTATTGGAGCGTCAGGTTTCATTACCGACTTTTAGAGGCTGCAAATTGAACCTCCAAACCTCATTGACAACTGATACATGATTTTGATCAAAGTTTAGAGAAATGTCAAATATAAAATGTTGCGATTAATGCGCCAAACAAATATTCCGTTATTCTCTTGTTAAAAGAAGTCTGAATCTTGCTTCAAATGTGTCTACAGCTAATTGTCTTAATACAACATTTGAGATTAAAAGGCCTTTGGTAAAGGATAAGTATAAGTAAACTTAGCAGTACACAAATAACTATACAAAATAGATTTTCCTGTAGTCAGAAAAATATATATTGCAATATGAATAATGAAGTTGTGCAGTAATGAGTCCTTAAACGTGGAAGTGAGTTAGCATTTTAGCAAGTTCAGTGTCCTTGTCACAATCGATGTTTTTAAACAGGATTTTATTATATGCCAGAATAAACTTTGGACATTTTAATGCTACTTTTGTGCAACATAAAATACACCCAGACATGCCCCACATAAAAAAATGAAAGAAGTATCAACTCTTAAAAATAGGGATGTCTTGATCAGCATTTTTTGGCCCCCAGTCCTGATCTATAAATAATCAGTACCTGCCGATTCCGAGTACCAATCTGATATTTACATTTACTTAGACAATACAGCTACAAACTGTTTTTGTGTTGGTTAACCAACTTAGGTAAACAAAGTTAAAAGATACCCATATGTTATTCCTTTAAAATAAGTCCGACCAGCAATACTCATTAAAAAATAGAAATTCTATTCTGAATGGTATATGTAGTATATATTCAGGAATCCGTTGGACTGTTGTTGCCGAGTAAATAAAAATATTTCTAAACCACTGACACGTTAGCCACAGGGCTGCTACTGTTACTCATTTATGGCCCTAAAGTGTGCTTATCTTACTGATACTTATGAAAATAATCGGGGTAAGATGGTCAGTATTAATTCAGTTCCTTGAATTTCCTGGTACTGATACAGTATCAGGGCATACAGTACTTACTTAAAAAGGATAGTGGCTAACAAGTTGCTAACTAGGACTACAGAGTTATCATTCATGACTGCCTTTAAAATATCAATGTTAAGCACACAATTGGTACAGATATGACCACTACCTTGATCAGGTCACACAGAAAATCAGTGGTTTACAGAAGAGTCCAGCGGTACAAACTTAAATCAAGTTGCGATGATGTTGAAGTTAGTCTGCCACGTTGTGGTTTCACAATACCTTGATATTAAAATTTCACTATTGCTGCCTATGATTACCCTTACATTTATGAAAGTAGTTTTCATATATAAAGATTACTTTGATGAACAAATGGTGCAAGTTTTATAAAAATACTTTTTCCACAAAGCATATTTCAGCGATTTGTCGAAAACACTGAAAAACCGATAGACTTCTTGTAAGGGAACCAGGGCAAAGCTAAGTTTAACTAGGTCCAAAAAATACCTCATCCCTGCACGGCTCTGTTCTCTTTTCTCTTTTTACTGTTTTAATACAAGAATGTTAGTTATCGATATTTAAAGTGGCCAGATTTTACCTGTACTTGGGTTCATACATTATTTTTGATGACTGCTAAAGTATATTCATATTCATATTCATATTCATGATCATTTCTCAAATACTGAGTACCTCTGATCCACCTCTGTTCTCACTGTATCTAAGATGCTCAGTTTGAGTCCTGTCCCTTTAAGCACTAGGGTGTCCCGATACAACTTTTTCACCTCCAATACGATACCGATATTGCAGCCTTGAGGACTGGCCGATACCGATATCGATCCGATATCGATCCGATACCATGTCAGCAGGAATCATGCATACTTTTATTACTTATTTTGTAGTGCGAACTGTAAGAAAATGCTTGCTCAAGTGAAATTACTCAAACAGAGAACAGTAGTCAGCAATAGTAGGTATGAGAAAAACTGACTCATTTGTTATTAACCAATGGGTTAAATAAATTTTAATCTTTAACATAAGAATATACTACAATTAAATAAAATGAATAATAATAAATTAGAAGTTCCTGAAAAGTAACCTCAATAAATCCAATAAAAACAAAAAACATATATTTTTAAATAGCAAAATAACCCCTGTGTTTAACTTAAACATAAGCATATTCTACAACTGAATTAAATAAATAGAAAATAAATTAGAATGGACTGCTTGTATCGGAGAGCTAATATCGGAGATTTTAGATGCAGGCCGATATAATCTGATATTTGTTTTTTGCTAATATCGGACCGATATCCGATATCAATATTGGATTGGGACACCCCTATTAAGCACCCCTTCCACACATGAGCCTAGTCTGTTCTGATTGGTTGACTGGTCTACCAAAAAAAAAAGAAAAAAACACTGCTGGTATATTGTATTGATAAAGGTTATCACAATACCCACATTTTGAATTTCAATTCATTTCAAGTTAAAATGACAAACAATTTTGATTCCTGATTCCTGTTCTTACAGTTTAGTAACAAACTCCTAAAGATGTTTAACCTGCAAAGATAGATTGGTAACAGTTTGGTTCCTAAAAACAGTCCTCTAATGTGTGCTGTTTTTGGAGGATTTATTCATTTCTCAAGCATCTCTCTCATAAAGAACATGAGCACTTTCAAACTTTCTGCGCTTTTAGTTTCATTAAGACACCTGATCTAAAAATATACCAAAGTGTAATATGAAACATCCATCACCGCTGATAAGGAGGTAATGATATGTACGGAAACAGGACAGTGACGGCTCTTTCTGCATGTTGTTGCATACGTTTTTGTCAAAAGCGGAAACTTAATTTTTTTGCAGTTAAATTGTCAAGATTTACATTATTCTCCAGAAACCTTGCTGGTCGTGAATGCTTTACTGTTAGTGCTGGTTGCACCGTCCAGTGTGGTGACATAACAGAAATAACCCCAGGTTCTCCTGTTTCAGGTGTTAAACAGCACATGAATATGAGCAGAGCTCTAAATAACACCGTCTGGAGCCAAAGGAATGCCACTTTTGATTTATTTTGAGCGTGAAATTTTCTCCATTTATACGTTTATTGCCATTTTTGAAATTGTTGTAAATCATATTTTCTATCATCATCTCACTGAGTGTGAAGCTGTTGGGGTCCTGTGGAGGGGTGGGCGGTGCTGTGAACAAGATTATTTTGGGCTGTCAGGCCTTTGGACTGCTGAGCGAGCAGGGCCAAAAACAGCTCAGAGGGGCGAGGGGGAACTCAGCGGGACACAGAGAGGGACAGAAACTGTGAGGGGAACACTGGGAGCTGCAACCAAAATGGCCAGTAAAGGTGAGACGTTTGAGTTAAAATGAAAAAGAAGCTGATTTATGTCTGTCTGTGCTCACCATGTCTTGGTATTCCTTACAGTCCTGACTGACCTTACTGCTGTGTTTGAGTTAAGGCAGAAGAACGTAGGCAGAGGAGAGCTTTACGCTCAAGTGTGAAGGAGTGTGAGACACTCCTAGTCTTTAGGAGTGGACTGTTGAGCTTCTTAACTTTGGTGATTTGTGGAGAAAGCCAGACTCTCCGGGGACTGAAGGTGGGACTAGAGCAGATTTCTCTCTTTTCTCTGATCCTTTTACGAGGCGGCAGCCTCTGTAATCTAGAGGAGAGGCTTGCTTTTAAACTTCAGAGCTGCTTGTATGGGTGGACTTGGTATCAGAACTTTGATGTAAATTTTCCTTATTCATTCAAATGACTGTAAACTGTGTGAGCTGTCCCGGACTGCTCAGCAGAGACAGCTCATGTAGTGCGTAATAACTTTGGCAGCTGCTCTCTAATATTTTAGTGCTTCCTCTTTAGGCGGAGGAGCTGGCACGAGCAGAGACATTTCAGAATGTACTACTAAAGGACTTCTGTGACATAAGTGATGTTGGTATTGATATGAGAGCACATCAGGCTGGGTTGATTATAGTGGAAATGAGCTGTGTGAGTAATGAACTGATTAGCTAATTGGTTGCTGCATTTAATTACTCCCTTAATGCTTGTTTATAAAAAGTAACAGAGGAAAATGCTAATAATAGTAGTTCTGCTGGACATGGAGTACACGCCAAGTCTATTAGAGTTATTTAAACTGATGTTAGATGGTTAAATTTGAGTAGTCAGAAGACTGGCAGTGGTTATTTAAAAACTACAGTTTATTCAAACAAACTACATCTCAGGTAGAATACCAACACCACTGAAAAAAATATTTTCTTAAGAGTAATGCAAGTTTACTTTGTCTCCAAATAAGGGTTAATTTGGGGCTTTTTATGCCTTCATTTAAAGGACATATCTTTGCACAGAGTCAGTGATTAAGGAGAGAGTGACATGCAGAAAGGATTATTTGAGCCAAGGATGTCCACTTTGAGGACTGAAGTCTCTGTACACAGAGCAGGCAAATGAACCACAGGCCGGCACCTCAGCCTGCAAGAAATAAATTGACAAGATTGATACAACTCTTACATAAGAGTTAAATATGAAACTAGAGCAAGCTGTGAGTTAGCTTAGCTTAGCTTAGCTTAGCTTAGCTTAGCATAAAGACTTGAAAATCAGGGAACCAGCTAGCTTGTTTTTCTAATTAAAGACAATTAATGCAGGAACACAAATAAGGAAGTATATAAATAAATATATATTATCAGGCATTTTCTGTGTGCCCAAAAATAGTAAAATTTTTCAACAAGGTGACCGGTGAAGAATTTTGGGGTCAAACTAAGAAACACACCTCGCCAACATATTTGCACGCTATAGATTACGGGATAAGAGAGACTGATCAGTTGTAAACATCAGGACTGATGCAGAGGTTAGAAATAACAATTTAGGCTAATCTAGCACCCATATTTTATTACTTTTTTTAGTTCTTTGTCTCTGTCTTTCTCAGTAAGCTTAAGATTTGCTGGACTACAACTGTTTTCAGTAAATCCTGCTCTTTAAAAGTCTCTGGAGTTCATCTTTGACACATTCTTTGCTGATGAGCTGAAATTTTTCTACGAAGATGATGACAGCAGTATCAGTGTCCAACCAATGCATGACCTTTCCATCAGTGCTTTCCTGCATAAAAATGCAAGTACTGTTTCAATTTTAACAGTGTTAAAAGTGCAAGTTACATGATTTTGTGACCCTCTGGCCGGCAAGACAAGTTGTTTTACTACGTTCCCCATTTTCATGATAAGCTAAGCACTATGCTATTTCTTGTGTTTGCCAGCCAGTAGCCATATTTTTATTTTTTATTTATATTTATTTTATATTTATTTTAATTTTTTATTTATATCTGTCTTTTATATATATACTTTGTTTTTGTTCCCTGAGGGAGTTTCCAAAGGGATTAATAAAGTTCTGTCTAATCTAATCTAATCTAATCTAATCTAATCTAATCTCTTATTAGCAAAGCTGTTTTTTATGCTAAATCTCTTGCATACCTTTATGGCACCATCTGAGAGGTTAGAAAGTCCTGGGTAGTGTTTGTGGATGACCTTTGATGGTTCCTATGTGACTAATATAAAATCTGGCGTAAAGCAAATGTCTAAATATATAAAGCCCTCAGGAAACTGTCAGACTGGAGCACTATTTGTGAAACATGGGATCAAAATGTTAACATAAACAGTGTCAAACTGTTTTGACAAGTATGGCTGAAGTCAGCAATGCTAGTACGGCAAGCTTTTTATCCTTAGATTAAGGTCATATTGCTGTGCAGAATGTATTTATTAACTTCTCCTACTGCGTTGGTGTACAAAGTTTAAGCCTCCAAAAAAGTATTTTGTTTATTTCCTGGACCAAAATGTGCTGCTTCTACAGATGTTAGTGCTACCAATGCCGTCTGTCCACTGTGGACTATGTAATAGAGCATTATGCATTATGGCAGCATGACAGTGGTTATTAACTTGAGCAGGGGTTCCTAAACCTTTTGGCCCATGACCCCCAGTAAGCAACTTGTGAATGGGGACTACCTCTTTGTGCATCTTTACAGAGCAACAGGCCCCAGCATTATTGCAATTGTCTGCAAACTTAAATTTTATGGGATGATTTTTTGCACATTAACTTCATTTCTGAGGATATTGTGGCCTAACCTCACTTACCTAATTACTGAGGGTAGTGTTCCCTCTAGTTGTGCTGGTTTTGCGGAGTGGGTAGCAGCCATGAATGTACGATATGTGATGGCTCTTGCTGTCTCTACTCTATCAATAAAAGCCAAAAATGTCCCAAAAGAAATCTTTAAAAGAAATAGTTTTCTCATACTGAGTACCCCTGATCCAGCTTTATTCTTAGTCTGTTAGAGCTCCTGTCACTTTAAGGCTCTCTCCCTTACATGGGCCAGGTCCATTCTGATTGATTGACTAGTTTACTCTGTTGTGGTTGGTTCATTCAGCATTGCTCAGGGCAATTTTGTCAACAACTCTGCCTTCTTATTACCATCTCTGATCTACTCTAAGCCAGTGTTAATTTTTTTGACTAATTATTTTCATCATAGTTTTCATCAACAACCTTTTTTCCCTGACGAAAACTAAACTATCATTAAAAAAAACAAGTGCACTTGGACAAAAACTAAAACTAAATTAACTGACATTTTCGTCAACAAATAAAAACTAGATGAAAATGTTCGACAGAGACTAAATCCAATCAGACCTAATTTTGTCATGTAGAAAGTAGAGACAGGTTAGGAATATATTGAGTCACAGCTGCTTTGATTGTGTGGCAAGGTTGGATGAGTTAAGCCGGACATCCAATCACAACTGCTTTAGGATTGTGGCTGGATCCAGGTTTCAAACATGACTTGAGAAATTCAAGGAAACATAAAAATGCCTTACACTTTACGCTTCATATTTTGGTAGACTAAATTTACAGTAGATTTTGTCGACTAAATTGTTGTGAAATTTCATCGACTAAAACTAGACTAAAATTAAAATAATTTAGATGACTAAATTATGACTAAAACTAAAAGACATTTTAGGCAAAAGACTAAAGCCAAAGCTAAATTCAAAAGTGTTGTCAAAATTAACACTGCTCCAAGCCAATGGGCTTAAACTAGTGATGGAACAACGGTATGACATCACACTGGTAGGTCCATTTGGAAAGGTTGGGGAAGGGGACATTCGGGGGCAACTGGCTCTGTAAAGATGAGAGGGAGAAGTGCAGACGCCATGGACTTTTGGTCACGTGTAGATGTAGTCTATCACACAGAGGACACATATAGGACTGACTAGAAAAGCACAATATTGGCTCTTTAAATCAAACCTGTTTAATACATGCTGGAAATAATGTCTAAAAATAATACACCATTTGAATTTGTCTTTCTTTGTTGAGGAGTATCTATGGACCCCCTCGGAGAATGACACCAACTTCGAAAACCAGAGCTACAGGACTTTAAATTGTCGGGTGTCTGTGTTACAGTTTAGACAGAATCGGCCTGAACTAAGAAAAATAAGTTTAAGACTGGGAACTTTGGTGCAGACTACTGAAGGTGCTGATTTTAATCATTTAGCCAGAACTTTGATTATATATATATATATAAGTCTGGTGCTATTGTGGTAAAAATGGTAATTGCTGTGTGTATGCATTGTTACCAACTCTGCCCCAAAGTGACAGCTGCACAAACAAACATGTCAGGCAGGTGTATTGAAGGAGCATCATGGGTATTAGTTGCGTGCAGTGATGCTTATGAATACTTCATCTGCTGTCAGTGCGGTCTATTTAAAGAGGCTCCTTTTTATTTTTTTATGCCTTGTTTTACTTAATGAAAGGGGAAATAACAATATATTGTCATATTGCTTTGTACAATGAAGAACATTTTCTGATGTTTTTTTGCACAAAAAATCCTACTTTCAATATGGACCATGTGCAGTTTTATCAAGTGGAATATTGCGTCTTGTTTTCTCAGAAAGGGTTTGCATTATTGTTGAAATTTAACAATATTGTACTCATGCATACTTGAATTTTTGGGCACCTCAGCCTCAACGGCAGCTGTTGCCAGGAAACAGTAAGGGACACCAGCAGGGTGTGGAAAAGGGCCCGCTGACGGCCTGACGTGTACCAGCAGGTGCTGTGAAATGCTGCATTTAAATTCTCCTCGACCACTCTCCTCCCTCTTTCATCTGAGAGCTAAATTTAGCCCGGGCTGGAGCATGACGTGTCCTCGTAGCTGCTGCTGCTGCTGAGTGTCCTCTCATGCTGGAGGCTGGAAACCCCTCTCTGCCTCACGCCTCCCTCTTCTTGTTTCCTTAGTGCCCTTTTTCCTTCCCATCCTCATGTGTTAACAGCTGTTTTCCCTGTGCCTCATCTTTCTGCTGAATCTGTGCCCTAAAAATGAAAGATTCTTTGGTCGACTAAGGGGCTCGACACTGACTGATGTTGCTGCAGCTGCTCTGAGAAAACCAGGAGGTCTGCAGTAATTTGGTGAACTCTACGCAGCTAAAAACCTCTCAGTGGAAAATAAGAAAGCCAGTATTCATGATTTTATACACATTTGACCCAAACATTTCTCAGAATACTTTATGAGAAAGGTTGCAAACCACCGAAAGTGTATTAATATTGACAATAGGTCTGTTCTGTTGTCCGGTCTGTTTGGGTAACACACTGTGCAGGAGCTAAGATGTGCACAGACATGGCTCGCCAGCCTCTCCTCATACTAAAGCACATTGTAAAGGACTTGTTGCATTGTTGATGCTTTAGCAAAGCAACCATTTGTAATGTTTTTTTATGTTCAGCGTCAAAAGCACAAACACCTACAGTGTCTCCTGTTTTTTGTTCTCTCATTTAAACCTAGTTGTCCACTTCTGCTCAAAATCAGGAGAGGACAAGTTTTCTGGTTCGAACTTTCAGATTCAGACATTTTTTTTCTTCCTAAAAACAGTTCAGTATCTTGTAGTACCTGGAGCACACAGGCAGATATTTACAGTATTTGTTACAATACTTGTTCTTGCTTCAGAAATCCGCCCAGAAGAGTTAAGACCAAACAGACACAAATCAGGGTGGTGACCAGAACTATGCTGTCTGGGGGTTGTGTGCCTTCTCAAGGTATTAAAGTGCCAGACAGTTAGAGTATAGTGAGGTCAAGAAAGGCTGGGATGGTTTTTGTGATCGTGTGATTTGTCAAGTCTGAGAGGGTTTGTATGCAAAGTCAGACAGAAATCCCATCAGAATCAGAATCTCTTCATTGTCCCGTGATGGGAAAAAAGACAAGTTAGGCAATGACAACATCAGAATTTTAAAAAGAAACTAAAAACTAAAGTTTAGTCCAGAGCTCATACTAAAATGGAAAATTACTGCCAAGTAATTTTTAAAGTGCAATGTGCGGATGTGCAAATGAGCAATAATGGTGCAAGAAGAACAGGAGCAACCTCAGGGTTTACTGCCATTAAGTCAATAAATTGCACTGGAGATAAAGAGACCTGAAGTCTTTTAGTCCAACTCATAGGAGCCCTAAAACAATGGCCTGAGGGCAAAACGACCTGAGGGCAAACCCATGGAGCAAAGAATATACAGCTGTGAAATGTACTTTATCATTGTGAAATAGAGACTAGTGTGTAAAGTTTCAAAAACTCCCTGTTTGCATTATTGAGATATCATATTCAAAAGATAGCATTCACAAGCAAGGATGATCATACTACTTAATTGCCTTGGCCTTTTGACACGTGATGTTGAAAATATAATCTGGTCACCTTTGGGTAGGAATGGACTTTTTCGCAAAAGTAATTAAAAAAATAAATAAATAAAAACATCATTGAGATATTCCACAAGCAATAGGTGGTCATTATTTTTGTCCTTTGACCTTAAAATCGATTTGATTTATCCTTGAGTGAGAGTGGCCTTCGAAAAAAATGAGGGATGCACAATATTATTGGAGCAATATTGGTATTCACAGATAATTCCCTAAAAAGTTGAGCATCTATATTTGCAGATATGAAGAAAACTATTGACAATATCTTTGGGATATATTGTCCGTTATAATGGCAGAATGTACAAAAGAACCATAATGGGTTGCCTCATCACCACTAAATGTTGCATTTTATCAAACAAAAGTATCACTTATTAAAAATAAAATGTTTTGTTTCCTTTACATTTGTCCCTGACACAAATGGAATGTCATCACAAAAGGAACAGGACAATTTTAGTAAAGGAAAAGTTTTGTGCTCTTGACAAAATGAGCTCGGAAATTTCAGCATATCGAATAGCTGCAAAAATCCAATGTCAAGTGTCCCTGATGAAAATCCTTTCAAGTGATTTTGCAACATTTCCTCTATTAGCAGAGGATAAACATGAGGCTTCATGACCTTGGCATTTGTCTTTTGACCTCTGAAATCTAATCAGTTCATCCTAGGATCTACAATGATTTGTGCTAAAGTTTGTATAAAAAATCCCTCAAAGTGCTTACGAGGTATCATATTTACAAATATTAGCTAGCAGGCACTGACAGTCCAAAAACATGATGTCTGTGGCTGTTGCAGGGCCAAATGAATTAGAAGTCACTATAACAACAAACACTGAGCTTGGCAAAAAAAAAGAAGCTTGACATGTATTCAGAATTTATTTTGACCATGTTATTTGATGAGGCAGAGTTTATGGCCTACCATGCAGCCTGTCAGCAGGAGGGACTCTAAATATTTTGGCTTCACTTCCAGGGAGCTGATGTTCTGTCCATCCTATTTCCTATTCAGCATTAATATCCGCTGTGTCAATAGTTTTTTTTCTCTTCTGCAGTCTGTATCTACATCCTTATCTGCTGCTTAGTTAATGCCAGATTTGTCTCATATTCTCTTTTCATTCTCCCATCTTATCCTCTCCTCTCTTTGTCTCTCAGTGATGGACCTGATCTACTGGAAGGACACGGAGCGGACAGGTATGGTGCTCACAGGGTTGGTAGTGGGCTTACTGACCTTGTTTCAGCTCAGCATCATCTCTGTGATCTCCACCGTCTCCCTGGCCATCATGTGCTGCACCATCTCAGTGAGAATCTACTACCAAGTCCTCTTCATCCTGAGCTGGGGAGACGGAGTTCACCCATTCAAGTAAGATACTGTGGTTTCAGCCCTTTTTCTGTCTGTTTAATTTGCCTCTCCTTAACTATTTTTGTACTTTTCTTAAAAAATATGCAGCACAGCTAACATGAATGATCAATCAAACAAGCTGAATGTATTCATCTCCTTTAGACACATTTAGTTGTAGCATAGAGTTTTTTAAACAGGAGCAGAAAACGACAGACTAAAAGTGGAATTTAGGACAGCTTTTGAAACCATTGTAGATCGAAGTGAATTTAGTTTAGTGTCAATCGACAAAAATGGGTGATAAAAATATAATAAAACAAGGACCTTGAGAAAATGTGAAGTTGTTATTTAGCACAAAAAAAGCATAAAAAATTTTGATAAGACTTAAACAGCAGTGCTAATGATATAAACAAGCAGTACCAAAAACATAGTTATGCACATTAAAATGTGAAAAAAAATCAATGATTTTCAAAACACATATATAATATTTTGTCTTTTAAACATCAGCTTTTCTACATTTTGCATGGGTGAGCTGTCTCTATCAGCTACTTGGGGATTTATGTGGGTTCAAGTGGTGAAAATCATGAATACACAGCCCATTAAGATTTACCCTGAAACAGTGTTCTGAGCAGGGCTGAAACAAAGGGATTCATAGGCATGCCAAAAATATCTGAGTGGATTTTAGGCATGAAACTGTCCCTGTTAATTACTGCTGTCCTTGTTAATGAACTAACTACATGTGTGGTGAGGATCTATCAGTGTTGAAAAATAAAGTCAAAGGTAAAATGCAGAGTGCTGCTCTTCTGTATGTGTCCACCTGAGGCTGGTTACAAAAGCCAAAGATTCCCTATTAGGTCCTATATTGAATGCCAGCATCTACAGCAGAAACAAATGTGTTGACAGTCCGTTGCAAAAGCAGTTTTTAATTCTGTGGCTCATTTGGTTATTAATAGAGGCTGTAACCTGTTAATTTCATCAGATTCTCTGTCAGTCCTCAGATGGATCCTTCAGCTGATGAACTTGTTCCTGCTCAGAAAATCTGATTTGCCTGTGTTTAGTATGACAGACAGAATGATTGTCCAGTCACCCTTTGACATTTTTCAAAGGTTCATCCCTTTGCAGTGGAGTGTTGCCCAGGTTTTGGACTTTTGAAATACATCCAGTAGATATGTGAACAATTCATCAGGGATATCGGGTTAGTAAGAGGGAGATGTGTGTGTGCATTCTGTCAGCACTGCACCATCTCAATGCTCATGGTTATCCGGTCAATCCCTGGTGCAGCTGATTTTATATTCAATCAATATAATATTATAACATCAAAACAGACACTAAATGAACTGCAAACAACCTCAGGGTAGTAAAACTAGCTTTGAGGGCGTAGCATAGCATAGCAGGGTACAATTTTGATGACTCTGTGATTTTAAAAAAGGCTAAAAGATATGCATGGTAGCTTGGTTGCAACTGTTAGCCAGTAGGCTCAAAGCCTGGTCCAACTTCACCTATTTTCCTATTTCTGGATTGGTTGAAAATAGGGATGAGAATTGATAACAACTCCCTCAAGAAGTCGACATCGTTAGTCTTTTTTCTTATCAGTTCCCTTATCAGGTTCTTCCACTTTGTTCTGCATGCTTTGCAAATCGATGACGCCATCCTCATCAGAGACGGTCAGCAGAAATGGTAACAAAGGAGTCAAAAGTCATGGCATACAGGGAGCAGAAGAGGGCAAATTGTGTCTAAATTCTTTGAGAAAAAGATTCTTATAGCCCTTTTCCACCAGCACGCCTTAGCCCTACTCTACTCTTGGCTCTACCCGGTTTGCGTTGCGTTTACACCGGCACGGTACCTCCTAAAACAAACCAGTTTTTAGTACCTACTCTGCTCTGGTTCTAAGCGAGCTGAATCGATACTAAAAGGTGACATCAACTGACTGCCGGCTACTGATTGGTCAGAGAAGGTCGTCACTGATGAGTCATGAGCGCGACGAGCTAGCTAACATGCTAGCGGTAGCTACCATTAGCTTACCCTCATACGTCTTTTCTTTTCAGCTCGATTGCTCTCATCCTCAGTATTTCTTATCACCGCCTGCAGCCTTCTTCTGCTTTCCTCTTTCATTCGGTTTGTGACAAAAAGCCACAGATCGAGCAGCAAGTATACTATTGCCTCCAGGTCCTCCATTGTTTTGATTGTTGTGTTGCGCTCAAAATGTCATGAGCGCAGTGTCGCCCAGCTGTTTTATGGCGACCCCGCCCCCGCTGGGTAGGGGACTGGGCTGGTGGAAAAGCAGCACAATGCGAGTAGAGTAGAGCTGGGGAAAGCCGAGTCGAGTAGAGTAGGGCTAGGACGTGCTGATGGAAAAGGGCCATTAGTGTCCAACTTTTAAACAGCAGCAACTTGCAGGAGCCTTTATCTATGCAGCACAGCACTGAAATATCAGAGGCGTCGCATGTTTGACTTTATTGCCACTGAGAACTTATGTGGGCCACATAGAAATCAGTGGGAATTGAAGGAATCATTAAGGTATTGGATCAATAAGCAGAATTGTTAATGACATTGGTTTCTTATCAACTGGATGCTCTTCATATCCTTTTGTCTTCTCAGGTCATTCTTGGATCTGGACATCAGTCTCAGTGGAGAGGATGTTGATCGCTACATGAGAAAAGCCATCGTCATGACCCTGTCTGCGGTGGACACACTGAAGAGGCTTTTTTTTGTTGGAAACCTCTTTGACTCCCTCAAGGTGAGCTATGATTACATTTGTCCTTTGAGTTTGTGTGTGTGTGTGCTGCGGTCTGGACTTTTGTGGTCTCTGCCTTAATGACCTGTTTCAGAGATTTGCCTCACCCTGTCTAGATCCTCTCTTGCTGATTAAGCCAGGCATCAGTCCATCTGTACTGTCTTTCATTTTTCTCTTGTATCCATCATCCTCGTCCCTCCATCACTAAAGCTGACATTGCCAAACCATCCATCCGTCTCATTACGCTGAAAGCTGAAGATGGCTCCTGAACTGGGGCAAAATCTCCAAAAGCAAATGTCAGTCTTCACAAGAGAAATGTTTGCAGTCATGTGGAAGACAGAGTCTGTTCAGTAAAAGAAAATCTTTTAGATTAATATGAATTTGTACTAACAGAAAAAAGGGACGTATATCTACCTCCCACTCTTATGTGGTTTGCTTTTTATTCAGCCTCTGTGTACGCAGCTCATGCTAACAAAGACAAACAGCAACGTCAAAATATATCAAACACAAAAACCTTTGTCTGAAAACATTTGTGGACACAGTTTGCTTATAAGAATAAAGGAATGCTTGATATTGAATTTTTACTGATATCCAATATGCTGATGTTTGGAAACTCATTTTCTATTATACTTATATTAATGCCTGTATTTTCTAGCTTCCACTTAACTAAAATAAACCTGTTCCTTTAATGTTAACAGTCCATTTGTGTTAGAAAAAGAAACAAAACAAGTAAAACACATTTTACGTGTAATTGATAATACTTTTGATTTGTAAAAGTGGAAATTTAGAGATTATGAGATAAACCGTTTTGGTACGTTTTACATTCTGCCCAAATTGCTAACCTTGCAGTGCAGCTGGATCAGCCTGATTTAATGTCTGTAATCAGGCACATCCATCTTGCCAAGCTCCAAATTACAACATCTGTGAGCAGCCCAAAGCGACACGGCCCAATCAGTGTGCCTCAGAGCAGGAAGAGGTAGGAGCTGAGAGCGAGACGACAGCAGGACTTGACTGCTTGTACAGAGAGTAGCATAGATGCTAACAGCTTCAGTAGCAGTTTCATCAGATCTGGACCATATTTCTTTACTAAATGAAAAACAAATATTCACACCACAAACTTTTCTATAGAAAGGATATTTTCGCGGCACTTCCGACATGTTTTGTTTTATGAAATGGCTCACGTTCTGTTCTTTACGCCAAAGCAGTAGCGCCTGCCTACTACATTATCTGATTGGCCCATAATTAATATGATTGACGGAATGATCGTCCAATCACCTGCCTGATTTGCTTTTGAGAGGTTCTGCCCTCTGCAAACACTTTCTATGGGCTTCTCTAGATGGACTAGTGAAGTACATTGATCGGTGCATCTGGTGCGTCAGGTTACCAAAGTACAGCCAATATATGGGATATTAATGTCTGCTTTGTTTATGCAAAATATCAGCTGTAAATATCAGCAAAAAGTTTTCAAATCTGCAAATACTGATAATCAGCTTTTTAGGCAAACATCTGCCAATGCTGTCGAAATTGCTCTGATAATCTTATTCATCCCCAATTGGTACAGTAAAACTTGTGCTGTCTAAAATGAATTTATTTTGATTCAAGAATTATTGGGTAAAAAATAAAATATGTAATCAGACTCATCACACTCTGACATCACTGAACAACTGCTCACAACAGCCTCGTAGATTTAATGACAACACATGCTAAAAGTTACCTGTGCTCCGTGTTTTTGGTAGCTCATGCGTCTCTTTCTATTAATACAGATGAGAAGGAGATCTTAGATTGTGGAAGTTAGAAATGATCAAGTGAAATTAGATAAAGCACTGAGTTGAACTGATTAGCAGTCTTTCTAACATTATTGATATATAACAGTATTTTTGATAAAAATCAAAGCCTGTAATTCATTGGGTTTATTTTCTTGTCAGTTGACTTTACTATCATCTACATTCTCCTCTTCAGTCTCTGTGGAATTCAATTATGTTAAAAATGTAGTTGAAAAATTCCAGGGTTGCAAGTGAATATCCCTTTTCTAAGCTCCTCCTGTCCACATGTTGATGCCAAATTCAAAAAAGACCCTAAGTACCTCCTTAATTATTACACGTCAGTACCACAGTTCTCACAGATCTATAAAGAAGTCAGATTTGAACTTTTTTTAGTTCATAATATCTGAAGAAGTCTTGTTTTCACATTTGGGGGAAGCACTTCCCGATTTCTAATCACCTCATCAGATCAACACTGCCTAGTTAGCTTTATATGTTTGTTTTTAATTAGTCCTTTTTGTTAATTTTATTGTTCAGGTGACAATTCACAGTCACTACAGCCAAGATAATGTTTATGGTTTGAGGTTTTGTTTCATTTTGATAATTGGAAAAATAATTGATTGATTACGGTTTACATGGCTAAATCATAAAGGAACATGAACTTAATAGGGTATCAAAATATCAAAGTATCAAAATTATCTATTAGTAAAAAAAACAAATGTTTCACTAAGTTTTTTATTCTTAAGTCCTTTAACAATCACAAACTGTCTTTACTACTCCTGTAACCGTCTTGTTCAATGTCCAAAAAGTAGTGTTTTATTTTTCACTTCAAATTATGAAAATAAATCTCATTAGTTTAATAGAATCATGGTTATTGAGTACTGAACAGCAGCAGTTAGTGAGTGCACAGATTAACACATTTACAGTAAACGGTGAGTCAGTGGGAGCTGATTGAGCCCCTAAATCCCAACACCTCCCTGCCTCAACCCTGACCTGGCCGGTATGTGACATGGCACACGGTAGGAGGTTACACGGAGACGCCCCGGGATCAGTTGGAGTCGCTTTCCATCCGAGACAGGACAGGAGTGTCCCATATCAGGGCGACACTGGATCCCAGGACGGGAGCGTCGACACTGTGGGATATAAGAGGAAACACTGAAAGCCATATTTGGAGTCTCAGACTTGGAGCCCCAGTTTTTCTTCATTGGAGACAAAAAAGACTACAGAATTGAGCGGTGTAATTAACATTTCAGACATAACTCATCACTGGAGTTGTTGGAGGTTTTTTATTTACTGCTTTTTAAAACGATGAGTCTAAAACCACAGACAGCAGTGACTCTCTTCAGGTGATGACCTCCCTCTGTGTCTCTTTGTCTTAGTTCCTGGTTCTGGTGTACCTTGTGACGTTCCTAGGAAACCTGTGCAATGGCCTTACTGTGATCATTATTGGTAAGAAAACGATTACATGAAGAAGACAGACAAAGAACCAACCAAGTAGGGATGCATGCTATTATCCATATGATATCTGTAACTGCAGATTAGGTTTAAAAAATGTCTGTCTGACTGCAGATATAGAAATTCTGCCAAAACACTGGCTGTACACAATGACAGAATGTTCAAGTGTACCCAGTTTGTGTAATTATAAGTTAAACCAACAGATGTACGTATTTTTCTTAAGCTTATTTCTTACACAGCAAAGTGTGTACAGAGTTTTAGGTCAGAGCCACAGCTGCTTTATTTTTCTGTCATTAAGAGAATCGACTGTGCAAGAAATGACTCTATAGAGTTCACTGTCTGTCAGCAGATTGTTACAGGACTCTTTGTAGCTCCCAGTAAGCAGATGAATCTTGGTTTAAATGAATAGTTTAGGTTTTTGCAGTATCTCGAGGTCTATGGTACTAATAAATATGATTGCTACCAAAACACCCGGCCAGCTTTTACCCTAAAGAGAGAAGGCTGGGTATTGATGCTAGGGGATATGGAGCAGTACTCGGTGCAACCAAAAGTCTCACAATTAGCAACCAATTAGTCTCACTTTTAGGTTAAAACTTCACATAAACAACATTGGCCTGACTGGACGCTAGAGTAAGATTCTATACAGTGTTTCTCTTTTCCTCGACAAAGCCCCTGTGTTCAGAAATTTGTTGTTATTCGAGTTATGTATCCCTACGCCCTCAGCTGGCCAGGTCGTCAGAGGAATCAACAAACACTACCTTCACTAAAACCAATATAAATGAACAGCCTTTTTATATTATCTGGGACAAATACAGGGGCAACCCATCTTTGTGATATCCAGGAGAGTTAAGTTTATATCAGTTTGTGCTCCAGTGACCTCTACCTGACCCCGCACACTCAGTTGCCGGCAGAGGGATACATAGCCCATATGTTGCGTCACAAATAGTTCAAACACAGGGGCTTTACCAAGAAAAAGAGCTGTAAGAAATCTTACAGTAGCATCTAGTTGAGCCAAGGAGGATTTTGGTGGCAGCATTGACTGCTATATATCACATAGAGTTGCTAGACAGTTATAATAATAATAATAACAATAATGCATCAAATTTTTATAGCGCTTTTCAGAAAGACTCAAAGACACTTTACAGAACAAAAATTATGGGTGGTTAGGGGTCAAATGCATTTGTGAACAGATAACCACCAGGGATGAATCTGGCTGGGTGCTTTAATGGCAATCATATTTACCTTAAAAACCCAAACATTCCCCTTAAATGTTACTATCAAAATAAAAAACATTTTGAAAATAATGTACATATGTTCCAGAGATAAGATTTCAGTCTTTCATCCCAAATTTTCCATATTTGAAAGGAATATATCTGTTATTTATTGTATGTCTTTTAAAAACACAAAGACTGTCACAAAAAGAGTAATCTAGTCACCTGGTGGATAAAAGTATGTATACATTCATATTAGCATCACCCTCGGTGGTTTTGGATTTCTTAGGTATAGTCAGACATCCAATATTGTGCATCCTCACTGCTAACAGATCCTATGGCAGACACATTAACTTCAATAACTTTCCTTCTTTTCGTTCTCAGGTGTGATTGCCGTCTTCTCTCTGCCACTTTTCTACAGGCAGCGCCAGGTAATGACTCTCTTTGTCGCTTCTTGTTAATTGTCCTCTAATTACAAAAGCTGTAAATTGTTATCTCTTAAATTAACAGGAGCAGGTGGACAGCTTTATTGCAAAAGTGCAGGCCAACATTGACAACATCAAGGACATGTGAGTACAGCGCCATCTTCTGGCACAACGATGACTTCAACACAAACAAACCTACAGTTCTGTCAGCTGGTATTTTTTTCAAATGCCAACATTGTCTGAGGAAATTTGATACTATAATAATAATTTATTCCATATGGTTTTAATCCAAACAGTTTGTGTAATATTAATTGATACGCAGAGCAGGTCAAAGTGTTTTACATGGTGAAAACAGGATCTTAATGACATTAAGAGCATACAAGACATAAAATAATACATTTAGACTCATTAATGATCCTTAAATTTAAGTTAACATAAAACAGCATGAAACAAAGTATATATAAAGATGTCAAAACAAAATACAATTAACTGCTCTGTTCACTGCACAGTGTTAAAACGTCTGACGCCCCTGCCTGTAGAGTCTCTTACGGACATAGATTGACAGATTGTTTTTGCTTAATCAAAATGAATTATGTCCTACAGTCCACACCAGTGTGTCAGGCACACCTCTGGATTACCCTAGAAACCCCTGTAGGAGCCTTTTGGAAGAACAACTCACGCAGTCTTAGCCCTTCAGCACCTTAGCTGTGGTCGTAGAACGATAAAGTGCAGGGAGAGACAGAGACGATGTGACAGAAATGTCTGGCAGTATATTTGTAGGAGTGAGACACTGTGCACAAGTTTGCTCACAATTTATTTATTAAAAAACTCTAAATAACTGAACAAGTATGTATCAGAACTATCCTGAGTGCGTGGAGTGTCATTTCTAAATATTGCACCTCTTCATTAAAGGGAATAGGATGACAAAGTCTAATAGAAAGAAGGAATTTTATGAAATTAGATGAAAGATTAAATTAGCTATTTATATTCCAATGTGGCTTAAACTTTCATTTCATATTAGATCTGATTATTCTGTATGGCAGTGAAATCAGGCGACTAAAATGAAATCAGAACTTTGACAAAGCCCATAGCTGACCTTTGGTGCAGGCGTAATGTGCACATCAAATCTGAAAACCACACTGTAGGTTAAAGTTGCTTGTGTACTCAGATTTTTTGTTTTTCTCCTCCACAGCTTTCAAAGACTTGCCCAGGGTGGCGGCCCCCCTCCTGATCCAACTCCTGGTGGTGCCAAACCCAAAGCCCAGTAAACACTGATGGACAAGAACTTTGAGAAAAAGCTCCCAGAGTCACAGGCTGTCACTCAGAAGTCTTACCCAGCAGTCTGTGCTCAGAGCTCCATAGAGTGGAGCTCCAGAGACTGAGGAAGAAAAGGGAGATTACTTAAATGGACTATGACGAAGAAGACGCATGGTACTTTATACTCTAACTGTATCTAAGTTATGGGGTGGAGGTTTAAGGGTGTGGGGTAAAAAGGATGAAATGAAGGAGTATAAATCCTGGATGGGACTCTTGCTGCTGAGATGCAAAGATGCAGCTCGTCGTATTCTTGGGAATAATCACTCTTTTTAATATGTTAGTATGAATCAAGAAGTGTCTTAGATAGTGAAAGCTGTAGTCCAAATGAGGTAACAAGACCAGGAATGAAAAGTTCCCACACTGACAGCTACTCAGCTGAGAATAAAGAAGTCAGTTCAGGTGAAAAACAGAGGTCATTATTATTCATGGCAGCATTAAACTGGAATCATGGACGCATGTGTCACCACATGTATTTATCTGAGTGCATATTCATTCTCATGACAGTGTGTGTATGACGGTGTGACTGTGTCTGTGTGTTTGTGTGATATTCTTCACATTCGCTTGCAAAATGAAAATGTTACGTACAAGCAATTAAAGCCACATTTCTCTTTTATTTTCCAAAATTTCTGTTTCTTCTTATCCACATTTGTGCACAAAAGCACACACAGTTTTCTTTTTTTCAATTTTTGGCAGCCATGTTTTTGTGTCACTTCATCACTTTCACCACAAGGGGCAGCTCTCCTCCACTTATAATGAGATGTAAATGAGATGAAATCTGATACCCAGTGAAGAAGACATACTCCTCTGCTACAGCCTCAGTAATTAAGATGTATCATAATCGAATGAAATCACACAAATTTCCCCTCTGACCCTCTCTGAGCTCTTATTGTGAAAATTTCCAGCCTTGTGAAGGATTGTGGGAGTGAAATACAGCAGGTGCCTTTCTTTCTGCAGGTTTTAGTGCATGATGTGATTCACACGGCCGCTGACAACAGCTTAATTCTCCTCCCATTGCCTTCCTGAGAACGCTGTTTTGTATGTGTACGATAACTGTGCAATACCACGTGTCATGACAAGGTATCTTATACAGAATTGTAAGTAGGTCAATTTTAGAAATAATAAAAGTATTCAGGACACTCTGCAGCTCCACAGTTAATTTGTTTACATTTGTAATGCCCTCATAATGTGTACTTTGCCTTATTTTAGTCTCATTTACTCTGTTTACAGAGATGATCTTTGAAAACCAAACATGAAGTGCTGCGCCCTGTACACACTCACCTTCAGTGGCAGCCACCTGCACATCTGCAAAGCACTTTCTGTCCTGGTTTTCTACCAAGGGAAACTTCAGCAAAGAAAAAAACTAAACTGTTAGGTTAAGGCTTCTAGCTTCCTTAACAGGTAATTTGACTAAACTGCTGATAATCCAGTTGAAATGTCTGGGTTTTTTTTTTTCATTCTGTCTCACATTGTGCCTATTTTTAGAGTGTTTTAAGAGTTGGACTAAATCCAGACAGGGCAGTGACTGAATTTCTCTAAATTCACTTGATACCTGAAATTCAGTCTTAGCCAAGCATTTATGTGCATACCAACCATACCAATATTTATATGCTAGAAAACAAATTAAAAATGCTTTATTAAATTAGTGTTATTATAGGGTAAACAAAATAGATTGGTGCAGGAATGAGTCCAAAAACATGGAAGTGAGTTAGCAATTAGCACATCCTGGTTCACAAGGTTGAAAATACATGAGATTTAAAGTAACTTGAAATAAGCTTCATGATGAACACACACAGATGTTAATATTGAATCTGGAATAATAAAATGCATTTTATGTTGCCTGCTTTTGATTTACTAAGCATTATTATGTGTTTAAAATGATGGTTGCCAATGAACTGCTCATCAGGACTACAAAAATAGCCAGAACCCTACTGCGTGTGTTTCTGATTGTTTTTTTAATAAATGATAATCTATACACCACACCTCAGGTCATTGGATTAAGAGTAAATTCCAAAACAAAAGGTCACAACAAGATGTTATACATTGGAAATATTGTAGTAGCATCTAAAGCAAACCGCCATGTTGTAGTTTATTAGTCACTAAATAATAGCTTTTTGGTCTTGCTATTTAGATCCAATCTTAAATCACTGTGAAAAGAAGGTATTTTATTAAGATTATTAAAAAGAACAGAACATGTTTGTTTCATAATGTTTTGTTTGCTACAAAACTTATCAGCTATGACCCAAAGCATTGTGAAAAAAGCCCATTAGCTTTTAGTGGAGAGAACCACTGCAAAACTAACTTCCGTGTTGGCCTACAAAAATACATCATCCTTGCACCACTCTATAGACTGTACAATATATTTAGAAATTCAACTTTGCAAGAGTTTGAACAAAATAAATGAAAACAAAGAGCATTGTAACTAAGGCTAAAACAAAAAATGGATCTTATTCTTAATTTAGTCAACACATGTCAGAATGTATGCAAAGTCTGAGGTGCTAGTAAGTTGCTTCTCAGCTTTGACTTTTATTTTGAGGCAAAAATGGCCTACTATAATTTTATCATCTTTTCTTTTATAGCTGCTCTGATTTTAGGTCGACGTGTTCAATTTTGGATTAAAATTTTACTCTGCCTCTGTATTATTGGCCAGCGTTGCCTACAGAGCATCAGGTAAGTCGTTTTTACAAGCACCAACCACTAGGGGGCGCCAAACTGCAAGGAATTACATTCAGACTATGGTCCCATGTGTGTCTGACAGTTTTAGGGAAGGAGACAGGGTCACCATGACTTTGAGTTTCTTCAAAACAAGAATAACTTCTAAAATTCTGTTTCTCACAAATATTTCTTGAGCATTGGAATCGAGTCTTGTTTGCAGGTGCAGTCTTCAAATGTAGTTCAGGATTCAGCAGGCAGCGGTATGAAGTGGGTCAAAGGTCAGAGCTGAGAGGGTCTGAAATTTCAGAGCTTTATGTTTCATTTTAAAAATGGACATCTAGGTTGTCTGCCTCTCAGCTTTGAGGACAAGTCTGGACTTGCCTGCACTTCAGAGAGAAGGAGACCTGGAAAATGATGCAGGAGGTCATGTGGATGAGTTGTGAAAACCTAAATATGAGCATAATTAAGTCAAGGGTAGGGATGGGAATTAATAAGGTTTTATTGATTTTTTATTGGTTCTGCCTATCCATCTGATTGAGTAAAGATTCCCTCATTAATTCCAGTGGGGGGTTATTCTGGGTGGGCAAAAGTTGCCCTATAGGTCTTCAGTGACAATAATGTCAAACGCATGTCAATCCTGAGAGTCGGTACCATACTACATACACTTCATGGATGAATGCTTCTGCAAGTTGCAGCCTGGGTGCCATGTGGCCCTCCACTTCACTAAATGGGGCCTACCAGTCATTTCCAAAAGTAAAAATATATAAACATGAGGAAACATGACAGAGTTCACCAAATGTGATTCAATCGAAACAAAATATTTTTACGGAGTCTCAATTGTTGGTATATGTTTTGTTTTTTTGTTAGTAATTCAAGAGCTCAGTGTTCTATAAATGTTTTTCTAAATCTTTTCATGAAGCATTAGAATATAATATTAAGTATTAGTTGACAGCTCATGTAGAAAACAGCAGAGGTAAAATATTTGTACTTAGTGGTAAATGTCCATTGTTTTGTTGCATATAAAAAGTACCTTAAATTGTATTTAATTCTAGATAAATAGGACTAATTTGGCTTTCATTTTATTTTAGGCTCATTCAATTATTCATTATTGGTATTATTGTTTGAGTTGTCATAAATGACTGTATATTATATGTTTATGACAGCTTTTGTATATCCTATTTTTTTTTCTAGTCAGGAGTACCCAACAATTTGTACTGATGTGACCCTCAGGCTGGGAAAAAAGCTTCATGGGGCCGTCTTAGTAACTAAAGTTGCCCATCCCTAACTTAGAGTTTACTCTGTCAGATTTTTAGTGTATATTTAGTGTGGTAAGAGTCAGATAATCAAATGATTTTTTAGTCCTGATTAATGAAGAATTATCAGATGTGCTCCTTCTTTTAAAGGTCCCATGTCCTGGTGTGTTTGACTGTTCTCATCATGTCTTGAGTGCAAGGATTTAAATCAAGTTGAAAAAAAAATGGATCTCTATAGAGGATCAGGTGCAGCTCCTTTTCCCTCCCCTTTGGAAATGCTCAAAACTGAGGGAGCATGGAAGCAATGGGAGGCTATAATAATGAGTTCTGTGCTGACTGGTTGGTCAAATGATGTCTGATGGGAGGGGGGAGCAGACTTTCAAAACAACCATGGTGTCTGCTTGTGATGAGCAGAAACATGTAGCTGGGGGCTGTATAGCTATTACATCATAAACCACAGGAAGTGAAAAACAGAGCCTTTTAAGAGGTGTTGCCTTTAAAGAGGCATAGTGCAGTTCTCCATGAACTGTGAGTTTAGTAAAAGGTGTCATGTTCTTCTGCTCCCCGAGCCTCTTCTAACAACATTAAAAGCAAAAACAAAAAAAATGGTTTTATAGGACATGGGGCCTTTAAGCATTTTAGAGCTTGGTTAAAGACTCCTGTACTGAGGAACCCACCTTTGACTAATAAAACATAGGCAGTGAATAAAATGATTCCCCTGAAAATAAGAAGGCTAAAAAGGACATCACCTTGGCTGACATGAAGGACTGAAAAATTCTAGCCTGACTCTGCTCTGCCCTCCTCAGCAGGGAGGTGAGGTGGGCGGGTTTAGTCAAATTCATCGGCGTTAGACCCACCCTCTCATAGTAGCCACAGGGTCTCAGCCTCTCTCCGCATTGGTGAACTGCTGCGTGAGTCCTGCAGCACGCGAGACGGGAGCAGACTATCCGCACGAGACTTTGCGCGAGCGTTTGAGGATTCATCGAACTCGTCCTGAAGAAGAGCTCTCGCGCTCTCACGGTGCGTCCCTCTCATGTCCGTAGAGGAGAGAGCGGCGTAGAGCTGACGGTCTGAATGTCACCTCCTGACACCATGGATTATAGCCGGACCATGGCCCCTCCGGTCCCCCCGCACAACCCCAAACCCGCCCGGCCGGGGCAGGCTCAGGAGCGGCTGCTGAAGTGCATCCTGCTCGGGGACGGAGCGGTGGGTAAGACCAGCCTGGTGGTCAGCTACACCACCAACGGATACCCGACCAAATACGTCCCGACCGCTTTTGACGACTTCTCAGGTAAGCCAAGTCTGAAACAGTTTATTATTTACATTGTTTGCAGTTTTGTTGAATCAATTTACCGTGAAATATGAAATAATTCGTTTATTTAAGGACTGTGATCTACTGTTTTTCCACACCAGAGATTCTCATGTCAGTCTCTTTGTATTTGCTTATTTGTGCATTATGGTGCTACTAACATGTATTCCACTTTGATTCATTCTGCCCTTTATGATCTGAGAATGATTCACCAAGAAGTTTTTACACTCCAGATAAGAGCCGCCTTCCAGAAATGTGTTAAAAGCAAAAGTAAACTACTCTCACTTTGATACAAACTTAGCGTGGTCAAAGGAAAACTACTGGTCTATTAATCTACCCATGTAGTACTAAAACAGTAGGGGAGACTGGGGTTGGTTGTTGCTCAGTTAACTCTATTGCTCATGATCAATGCATCTTACTGTGGTTATTCCTAAATTATATGTGAACCAAAGATCTACCCATGTTGTGTTAATAATTTAATTCTTGTAAATTATTCTATATGTAAGTTATTGACTATCAGTTCACCTTTACCCACTGTGATAGCCTAAGGGGGCGATCACACAGAGACGCACTGCTTGACAACCAAGCCTTGAGTGGCAGCATGGGTTTACATCGCTTTCAGACAAAGCAGATGTTAAATAAGATCAAAACAGGCAAATAGGCAGGTGTGATGCCTTAATGGTTCAACTGTAGGTGTTTTGGTGATATTATAAATTGTTCTGACGGAGAATGAAGGGTGAAGGAAAGAGTCCTTCACTAAACTGCTGAAAGAGCAGTGTGTGTGAGCATGTTTGAGTAAAGCTGTGAAAGCATTTCATTTGTCCCAGCCAATTATTTCATTAATTTTATTTGACTGCATGTGCGTGGACACAGATCATCTCCACATGCACTCCTTGAATTTTCTCCTCCTGAGGACGTTTTTGGTGCGCCTGCGCCTTGAGTGACGTGTCTGCGTGATCGTCCCCTTAGGCCTCATTCCTGCTGAGTGGTCTGGTTTGGTTCAGTACAGTTTGGAGCGGTAAACTCTGATCTTGTTTGCGTTTCCACTGCTGGCTGTTATTTCACTTGAGGCCGGGGATGTGAGCTGGGAAAGAAGAGTCGCCCTTACTACTTAAGGGCCCATTTACACGACAACAAAAATCGAGAGTGCCCGGAGTGCCTGAATCTGCAAACTATTGAAACCAGGGTCCAGAGTGAAAAGGTTTGTAAACGTTTTCATTTTCATCTCTGTGTAAACAGGGATCCCCGTTGTCAGGGAAAACGGTGACGCGCTGCACATGCGCAGTACTCTTTCAGATAGCGCACACACCTAGGAACAACAACAACAGCTATGGCCGATTACCGAGCAGCATGTGTGCTGCAAACTGCGCTTGGTTTGTTACTCCTCCAACAAAATGTGGATTTGCTGTGTCAATACTCTGACCAGTGTAGACACATTTATTATATTCACCAAGGACACTACAAACTTATATTGTAAACTACTGGACTGGCATGCATGCTACCGCGTTTTCAGTCATTCTTGCAGATCCGTTTGAATATGCATGGTTATCATACCATCTCCGTGTGAACACGGAGTGTTTTTGAAAAACCTTTACGTTTCTGGTGATGAGGTTGTCGTGTAAAGGGCCCTGAGCGGGCTGGTTTAGTTCGGCACAGTTTAGTACCGTTTAGTGCGCTAAACTCTGATCTTGTTTGCATTCCCCCTGCCGGCTGTTCCTTCACTTGGAGGACGGGGGTGTGAGCTGCTAAGTGAGAGCTGCCCTTGCACACAGCAGCGTGACATAAAGCGATCTGAAGTAGCGTATGATTGCAAACAAAGAGCAGAAATGGAGGACTTGCAGCACTCCGGTAATCTGTGGAGCATTATTTTGTGTAGTCATCACTTTAAAATCTTTTGTCTATTTGTTTGCGTTTCCTTTTTTAAGTAGTCAAATTAGATTTTTGCTTTTAATGCTGTGTTGATGGGTGACTGTGAGACAAAAAAAGAAAACAAAAGCAAGGGTGTGTCATCAAAAACATTCAAGTAAAAGGCAGCTTTAGCTGTAGCATGAGCTGAAATGCTCATTGTGAGTCAGTAAATAACGCGGTGCCTTATGAAAAGGAGTTGAAAGTGAGCCCCCTCCATTCAGCCATCTTAAGCCACACACCCTGTGACATTTTGCCTCCCCTGTGAATGTGGAGGAGGCAGAGTTGAGGGGTTGATGCTTTCTTTAGTCAACCCTCAGCTGTGGTCCCAGATTCATAATTTTGGTGGAAGGGGAGCTTGGGAGCCAGCGGGGGAACACAGCATTGTGATTGTATCTGCCTGTATATAAAACATGTACAATGTTGTGCTCTCTTGCGCTCCTTCAAGCTCTATCCCGCCGTTAGCTGGCACAAATATGTCCCAGCAGAATGAATTCAAGTGTTTGGAGACGGAAACTTCACTGCTGCACTTTTCTGTGAACACACTATGAAATGGGCTTGTGACCCAGTCCCAGCTTGTATTTTGACTGGAGTTGTATGCTAGATATAATATATTTGACTAGCTAGCTGAATCTAAGCTTCTGTGGTTGTTGAATGTTCAATTGTCAAATAACAGATCACCCGCAGGTTTTTTAAGACAAAGGCAACATTAAGATGAAAAATCACCCTGACCTACAAAAAAATTACGAAATGTCTTCTGAACTGCGTGGTTTTTATTGCATTCACAAAATTTCTCAGTTGAAGTATTTTGAAGTTGAAGACAGAGTATTTGCTGTTGATACCTGTGGGTGTGATTTAAACAGTTAAACACAATCTTTATTATGAATGCAGTGCAAAAATGTCAAGAAAATATGAATCACTTTTTAGGTAAAGTAATTATCGAGACACCTTTTTGTGAAAATAAGTTCAAGGCAACACTAAAATTCTGATTTAACATGGAGTCAATCTCTTTGTGAACTACTGTACTCCTACAGCTTGGACCTCCTCTCTGAATAGTTTAGTTTTGAGTTATTATCTCAGATTATGATTGTGTTCAACGAACTGCTGCCTTTATTTTCTGACTAATCCAATAGCAAAGTAATTCAAAAACAAAAGTACACAAACAGGCGACTCAGTTATAGTAACTAGATAAATGTTATATGTTACTTTCCACTCCTGGTATTTCTCATTATCTATATTCAATCTGCTTTAATGCACAAGAGCGCTGCTCCCTGATGAAGCCAGCAGGTTTCCATTTGGCTCAGCTCCACTTTCCAAACGGTCTCACTTGTCCCAGCAAGCTGGAAATTAAAGTACAGAAAACAAAGTTTCAGAGTACAAACTGATCAGCCTTGTAAAAGTACACCTGTGACCTGCTGATAACCTTTGACGCTCCATGGTCTATTCCAGATCTTTCTATTCTTATTCTTCTGGAAAATCAACACATTTATTCACTTCCTCAAAAGTCTGAAATGACAGAGTTAAAATATGAAAAGGCACGTCTGAGAAACCAAAAACGTTTTACTGGTCAAACCTCAGGATCTTCCACCACCTACTTCATGAAAATTCATGACTCAAATTTACAAAAAAATTTCAACCACTTTAATTTATTCAAAGCAGGATGTTTCAGTGTAGATGATAGATGGAAGAAAACACGAGACACATGATAAAACAAACATGTGCTCCAGCCCCAGAAAGACACATTCAAATCTTTCACTTCTCCCTGTTCCCTGTGGTGTCAGGTCAGTTGTGTTTGTTTGCTGGTGATCTCCAGAAATGTACAAATGATGATGGGTTAAGTAGTCAAGTGGGAATCTTCCTCTAGGTTACAGTTTGATTCAATTCTGATTCAACGGGTTGCACTCTGATTCCAAATTGATTTTCTGATTCAAATCGGTTCATGGTTCACAATACATTCTCTGTTTGTTAAAAATTGCAGCAGCTGCTTCTGCCTGCAGTGCTCTAAGAGGCTGGAAAACATGATTGGACAAAAAAAGCATAATAAAATGTGGTCAAGAAAAACAGGTCATGTCTTTGTAATGTTTGTATCAGCTGATAAAACAATTAAGATACACTGCAGTATGAAGTGTGTTTGACAAAAAGGTGTTTAAAACCGTTTCATTGATGTTTTAAGTCTTTTCTGAATCTTTTATTGATTTGATTTGATTTGATGCAAAATAATTTTTTGCACACCTCTAATAACTGCCTTTGTTATCTTAAGGTAAAGAGTAAAATGAGTGGAGATCTTGAGATCACAATCAAAATTTAGTCTTTATCACAGAAAAAATGAGTCAAATAAAATAATTTTTTGCTAAATGTCCACACAGGGCATCTGTTCATTTTAGACTTTTTAGGCTTTTTCTGTTTTTCCCAGACACACATTAGAGACCCCATTAGAACAGGTTTGTGATCCACCTCTGGATCACAACCCACCAGCTGAGAACCACTGTTTGAGAATATTGGTTGTTAAATCCTCACATACCGACCAAAACCATGATAAGAGACATTTGTCTCTGCTTTATCCACTAGAGACTAATGTGATGAGGACAGATTTATGATCTGGGAGTCCATGGGTTTGTCGCTATCATAAATTCTTATTTTTATTTCCTTTGTCTCTTCCTGATGGCTAACCTCTGGATGTATATACAAATATATATATTATATGTATTTGTATAGATGCATATTGCATAGATGGCTTCAGCCTGCTCTGTTTTTAAAGTGCCTTGAGATAACACTCGTTATGAGCTGGTGCTACACAAATAAAGACTGATTGATTGGTTGATCGATGATGATACCACACTAACAATCAGAATCATTTATTGTGAGAATCTCATCACATCCTAGCTGGATGCATTCTAGTTATGAGCTGGTGAAGTTGGGTTAGCTGAAGGACGTCTGACTTCGAAGTAGAGAATTCTGACCAAAGGGGGCATTATCAGAACTGAAACTCGGACAGTCCCTGTTTTGAGATCATCTAGAACACGCTATGACTCCCATGTTGGCCTACAAAAACACATCATCCATGCAACACTATTACGATGTTTTAAAATCATCCTCTGTTTCTTTTATAGCTTTTCTTGAATTACTGTCCTTTAAAAGTAGAATTGATGCTGTCTTTTAAAAGCAGTCTGGCTTTTTTCTTATTTGCCCTCAGGAGGATACACTGATTTGTTTCATTACAATACAATATGGGATGGAGAACAACCTCAGAACAAAATTATAAAGGCACTAGTCCAGGATGGACAGTTTCCAGGGAAGCATGTCAGGTTTTTTCAGATGTAGATTGAAGACTTGACATAGTTTCCTGTAAACTGACATGTGAGTTTATCCATTTTCGTCATTAACCTCACCAATTTTCGGTCATTACGCTGATGAGCAGTAAAACTAACAACTTGGCTCGCAAAGAGATCCAATAAAACACTCTGAGAGAACTCCACTAACACGCACCGCCTTCAGTCCAGCTCAGGCTCAACCCCTCGCCCACGGAGCCTGAGAGCGTCTCTGGTTCAGAGCTTTAGATTGCACAACTCGGCCTATTGTTGTCAGCCTTGACCCCTGGAGCCCTCTTCTCTATACTGAAATGGGCACATCTGTTGCAGTGGCTCAGAGGCAGAGATTGTCTTTCGGCAGGGGCCTGACAGAGACTGATTGTGCCATTAAAGGGGGCCCTTAATGGTGATGTCATCTCTCTGTGCCTGGAATCGGAGCGTCCTCTTGAAAGCTGACTGCTGGACTGTTACGCAACGCCACAGGTGGTGGCAGAGCGGCAGAGGAGAGGGGACGATAAGGCCGAGTTTTGGTCTGGAAAATCAAAGAAGTATCATATGTCAGGGATTAGGAAATGATTACACAATGGCAGCTCTCTCGCTCTCTCTTTTTCCTTTCTTTCTCCTTGCTTTGGTTCAAACATGGTGCTATGACAGCCGTCCGACTACTTGAATAGTTCCAGCAAAGTCTTTGATCAGGTGGCACGACCGACCACACACTCCAGGAGTATTGTAAATGTTTCCATGTGCCTGCCGCTCGGCATTGTGCTCGCTCTTCTGAAAAGAATAAATGGCCCCATAATGAAACTCGCTGTAAGATGACTCATCCACTTTTCCAATCCTGAAATGAGGCCTATTGTAGAGAATAGGGTCTTTAATACCAAGTATTAAAGATTTATAAACTTATTTTTAAACAAGATCAAGAAAAAATACCCCCCCCGGAGGAAGTTTATGTACGGCACGAAACACAGACAGTTATGTGATTGGTGACCACAAGATGGTCAATTTTAAATGTGAAGTCTAAATGGAGATTTGTTTGTTATCAGCCATGAAATCCTCTCTGTAAATGCACTTTTAAAAACAGTTTCTACATCTGAACAGTTAGTTGTGGCCTATATACTGATGCAATTAGACCACCAGAATAAAACGCTGAGCTATGCACCATCATGACCACAACTGCAGACGCCTTCATAACATACTGTACACAACCTGGCTTCCATTCATTGTTGCTTAATGCAGGTGGCAGCTTCACTTTGTGATAGCTTTTCTCCCTCATTAGGTCATAACCTGGTATGAAAATGAAACACTGGTACATGGTGAACTGGGTTTTTGAATTAATTTTCTTTAGAGTGTTTTTTGCCGTTTCTTAGAGCATGGTTGCCACTCACTCCACTGCACCAGCATATGGAGGAGTGAGAGTGCCAGATTAGAAAACAAATAAATGTATAAAAGAAAAAGCAAGAAAGAAAAGGATAATAAAAGTTGAAATATAAAGACAAATTAATAAAATATTTTTAAAAAATGAGAAGAAATGTGCATTGCCATATTTCTGCTTTTGTTAGCCTTTTCTTTTATAGATTTATTTTTTGATTAATATTGCTTTATAAAGCCACATTGTTTATTTTTTTATTTTATTTATGAGCACATTTCATCTTATTTTTTAAATTTGTCGTTATATTTCAACTTTTTTAGCCTTGTCTTTTCTAGATCTATTTTTTGATTAATATTGCTTTATGTAGCAACATTATTACTTTTTTAATTTTATATAATCATCTTTATATTTCCACTTTTATTTGCTTTTTCTTTTATACATTTGTTTTTGTAATTTGGCACTCTCACTACTTCATACCAGCACCACTTGCTTTTGAATTGATAGAAATTATTTCTTTGTCAATTACAACAGGTGAAAGTGTGCAGTGCAACTCTTATGAGCATGTTTCATAGAAGTCTTACACAAAAGTGCCACTACGAAGCTCCGCTGTTACAAAGCCTTCAGATATTGTGACAATTGTGTCAATTCACCGTGTGATGTGGCTATGGGAGAGTGCACACACTCAAAGCCCTGTGCTCCCCAGCTGGCTCAGAGTGCTCCCACCTCACCTTTATTATGTCTTTGGTACTTCCTCTTGAGATGGTACAAAGAGGGAAAACATCACTGGAGCGTAAATATCTCAGTTTGAAATTGGACTGTAGATGTAAGTTGGCCCCTTCCAATAATCATCATTGGCCAAGTGCTCACCCACCGCAATAAAGGTAGCAGAGGTGAAAGCCAATGCGGCAGAAGTGGATGGTACAAAAAGAGTGACACAGCTGCACAGACTCCTCAGATTAAAAATCAGGTTGCAGAAAGACAGTTGAAAACCTTTTTTCCTCTGGGAAACCCCTAAAACAGCTTGTGTCTGATTTTATTAAGACTTATTCCAAATAGTCCAGCATTTTATAACATTTTTGAGCATGTTTTTAAGAGTTAAAACTAAAACACACCGATACCCACCTAATACCATGGCACAAGTAGAAGTCTTGGACGCCTAATTTTGGTTAATCTACTGATTTTATTGCAGAAAACCTGCACAATGTGTTAAAGAATAAGTAGAAGCAACTCAAAAAGTGGAGGGAATTGCCTTTCTTTCACATAGGTGCTCTTCCTTTTCTATTGGTGCAAATATGACCTAAGATCTTTAAGTTCCTGTGCTTATCAACACCACTTGCAGTGTTTATGTCCAATTTTGGCAGTGTTTATGCAATTTTTGGTAGCTAAAAATAAAAACCGCCCATTATTGGGTGTCTAGGACTTCTATTTTTGTTGCTCTAGAATCAAACAGGTATCAGTAAAATAATACCAAAGTCTAAGTCTGGTGTCGTGACAAATATTTGTGGTTTCTTGACAGTAAAAGAATGACCTACACTGTGTGCGTTGTCAATCAGCTCAATAACACTGAGCTATGATGGCAGTTCCATACAACCCAGTCCTAGAAGTGAGTCACAGCACAAACAACAGTCTGGTTTACCCCCCTGTAGAAGACGAGCTTTGAATGGCCTCTGTCAAAATACAGGAGAGCACAAAGCTCAGGGGGACTGTAAAGTGTTATGGTCCCGACAGTGACGGAGGCAGGGTGGGTGGGCGAGACACAGCAGGCTGTCTGTGAGCTGGAAGAGTGGAACGGGGGGGTCTTTGTGTTTTCAACTGGCAGACTTTGTTTATTCCAGAGAATAATCTGCTTTGTGTGTGTGTGTGTTTTAACCTCTGAAGTGTCAGGTGGAAACTTTACAGCACAGACAGCTTTACAGTGCACTGACAGCTGTGTCTTATTCTCTCTGTTTGTGTGTTTTTGTCTCTACAGCTGTGGTTCAGGTGGATGGAAACCCGGTGAGGCTCCAGCTGTGTGACACTGCAGGACAGGTGAATGAATGAATTTGTCTTGCACAGAGAGCATAAAAAACACAAACTACATTGGACACCAATGACCACACAAGACAGTACATAATACAGTAACTGGGTATTGAACAGAAACTGTGTACATTTTTCTCACACTATCCACCTTGATATTGACCGTTTCATAGCTGTTTCTGGGTATGATATGTAGCCTTAATATGTATGTCTCAAAGACCAATGGGAAAAAACAATCTCACACTTTTTTAAAGGCTTAACAGGTAGAAAGATTTGAGTGCAGAAAGAAAGTTTTAGAAGCTTTTCACATTAAGGTGTAGACCAGTCATCCACCATTATGTGTAATTATAGCCATTCTTTACAGCTTGAGCACTAAATGAGAAAGTTAGTCTGCCCATTGCTTATTAATTGTTGACTTAACTCTTAACCAGTACAGTATGCTTTTCTCCACCATCGTCAGTCAAATAAGAACAAAGAGTTATGTTTTCAGCACATTTATTCAAATAAGATAATGTGCAGGAGGAGGATATGACATCTATGATTTCCAAAAAAAAAAAAAAAGTCTGAAACGTGAGCTCGTCAGACCACAGCACACTTTTCCACTTTGCATCAGCCCATCTCAGATAAAGCTTTCAAAGGCCCAGAGTCATGGAGGGGCAAAAAATGGGACAATCTTAATTCAAGCCATATTTACATTTTTTGAAACCTTCATTTCAAGGGCGAACAGTCTACCAAACATGTAAACTCAGTAAAATACATTGCAGACAGGGGTGTACTTCAGAGACAATAATTAAATTGGTAGTATATTGACAAAGGCACACACTGGCACTGTGACTCTTGTGTGGCCCCCTTGAGTAATAAAAACTCACAAAAACCTGGTTAATATCACACAGTTAGCTAGAACTCAACTTCTGGGTCAGTAATGGCCATCCGCACAAATGTGCAAGAACCAGTCAGGGGCCATTTGTGGAGCTTTTCAGGGGCCCATTCATGTCTGTGGGCAGACAGTGTAATTGTTTAGTTGTTTAACCTTAACTCTAACAGCTTGGCCCTTTGTGTATGTGTCTCTCTGTTATGTACATTTATTTTTTATGTATGATTATAAGCTATAAAAGACTTGATTAAGGCTCATACAAAGTATCTTTTGTCCAACTGTGGACTGTTGAAATGCTAAAGCTAGCATTTATGTAAAAGCTGTGGGTGCAGCCTCACAGAGCTGCTGGGACCTGTTAATTTGCTTAATTAAATTTATGAAATATTAAGCCTCTCAGGTTTTATATTAATTTATAGCTTTATAGTCATCGCTTATAGATGTTTTACTACTGCTTTGATAAATTGGGTCATTTTAGCACAGGATGTAGCAGGTTTGGTAATATTTTGCAATTTTTTTAACAGATTACACATCGATTTGTCACTTTACAGACTCTGTCTCTTTTCATTCCTCATATGGGTCCTGGCCTGCAATTCCAGGTATCTCATGCATATAGAAAATTCCTTTACTCTGCTGTCAATCTCAGCTACAGGTAAAGGCTAGTCTGAGGTGTTGCACAAGCTACAGAGGGAAGGTGAAATCAAGGCTGACACAGCAAAGACAAAGACATTCATTTCTCTTCACTGTGTGGCACAGGGAGTGTGCCAGGCAAAAGTTATTGACTCACTTTAATGTTTGTGCTGTGGGGCAATGTTGGTCAGAACTTATTGTGAAAGAGTGTTTTCATTTTCCCTGGAGCATGCGTGGGTTTGTTATAATTCAATTCAGCAGAGCCCCGCCTGCAAGGGAGACGAATATTTGACATTCACAAACGCTGTGAGGGCACTGCCAGTTCTACGCAGAATCAAAGACTGCTCAGCTTTTAAAAGGGGCGAAGCATTTGAACAAACCCATGATACATATAAAAAAAACTCACAGCGTGTTGTAAGCTGCACACAGTATCAAAACTGCACGCATACACGGAGGCAAGCCCAGGCAAACACAGGCAGATGAAAGTCAGCAATCATCCTCTGCACTTAAGTCATTTCATACGAGGGAAACCTGCACTTGGAGCAGGCGTGAGTGTGTCAAAGAGAGCGATAGAGAGAGAGCCCCGAGATAACAGCTGCTATCAGGGCTGATAAACAAACTTGCTCCTTTCCCTGAGATGTTGATATGTGTGTATAATCTGCAGATGGACTCACGTCATCAGATCCCAAAGTACAGCCAAAGCCCGCAGGGGACATGAGTTCATAACCGTTCACTGCATTTGTTCAGCTTTAGGTGCAGGCAGGGTCAGTTTTAGTCATTTGACGCCCCAGGCAGAGACAATACAAGGCCTGTCCTTATTTGTCCAAAAGAAATTAGAGCACATGAACAAAATATTTTAATGCTTTTTGGGGGGATGAATTACAGAAACTTATGATCCTTAGTCAAATGATTTTCATTTAAAGAGACAGAGAAAAAGAGCACCACCTTGATTATAAAATACGGTAGAAATTATTAGCCAAGGGTGCTTGTTTGGTGGAGTGGTAAAGCCACCATTTCAAAAGCTTATCTGCTCTCTCTCTCTATCAAAATAAAGGCAGAAAAATGCCCAAAAAAGTAATAAAATAAAAAAATGTGTAATTGAGACTTTTTCTGGAATTCCCATACAATTTAGTATTTTTCAATTATAATGCAACGATATTCTTCTAAATTAGTTTTCTTTTAATTGCAATAAAATGACACATATATGCTGACAACATTTTAAACATTTTGTAAAACTTGGGAGGAGCTTGCTGTTAGCATGTTAGAAATTGAGCAGGAAATCGCTGCTTAACCATGAGTGATAAAACATAGTCCAAATTGCACAATATTAAAAATGTTTCGACAAGTTGGGTAGACTGGCCTCACTTCTTGCCGCTTTCATCAACACCTCAGAACATGGCCAAACATTAACCCATGTGAGAGTGTTCAAAATACAAAAACATTAAACAAAATCCTTAAAGTACTTAATTATTAAAAATAATTATAGAGGCATACATTAAGTTTTATGCCCACCCATAAAGATTACATCCTGAGGCCTCTTTGAGCTTAAGGCCTTAGGCAAATGCCTCTACTTGTATAACAGTAATTACGCAAGTCCACATAATTAAATGTTCCCTATAAAATTTGCTGCATTTGAAAAAAAGTGTTTCAACCATGTTGATCAGTGTAGGAGATGCTTGCCAATATTTACTCATACTCATAGCAACAAATAAAGTCACTGCAAAACACAGTGTGGTCATCAAGCTAGAAAATGTTTTGTGTGGACAGAGGGGTTTCATAATTAGACTTTTACCCCCATCTGAGTTTGCCCATTTTAAACAGCTTCACCGTAAATGATGTTAACTCCAGTTATTTTGAATTTTGTATGGGCTAAGGAAACATCTGTGGAGGGGAAACAGTTAAAATGGAGAAAGAGAGGATTGTGAAAAGTTTCCGCAAACCTTAATCTGTGTGCTTAAAGGTGTGGGAGGCTCCTGGTTAGTCATAGCTGTGTGGCTCCAAAGTGTTAATTTAAGAGATTACTGCAGAGTATATAAATGAGTTGGCTTGTGTATGCTGTATTAGCACAGTATGAAATCCTTTGAGACTGTGTATAGTAAACAGTTATGAGCTTAAAGCTTTTTCCTGTGACGTCAAAACAAACTGCTGAGCTCACACTTGAGTGAGGTCAGTTTGGGCGAGTAGTTAAGTAGTCCATTACTCACGCAATGCTAACTAGGTCTGGTTCAAAGTCAACGAAAATAATATGCTGGTATTTTTAGCTGAATGTAGAAACACAGAATACAGTATATCCTGTTTTTCCTTTAAGTAACAAATAGTTGTCAAGTCTAATGAAGATTTAATGACATTGATGCCTGCGTGTTACAAAGGCAACAAAAACAGTAGTCCTAAACATCATTTAATCTTACTAATAATGAAATACTTCTTAAATTGAATCATACAGAATAAATTATTGTTCCTCGTATATACTGAACATTTTAAAAGATTATGCCATGGTCCATTAACATATCAGCACACCTCTTATCTCCAAAATTGCTACATCTCAGGAAATGATAAAATGCTCTACTATGGAGGAAACAGACGGCAACTTCCAGGACTGAAAATGGATGCCAGTGCGGATATGCCAAAAGCTGTAGTACCCTGAGTGTCCACTTGGCCAACGCCTTAAGAAACCTAATATCTTAATGATTGTGTGTGGGAAACGGACTGTTTTTATGGCCATCCTTACAGCCTGATTCAAAAATTCCAGATTCATTTTTTTGATATTGTGCCCTTTTTTACTTTACTGAGGATTTCCGGTGTTGGAAATAGGGACATCATTGACATGGCTGCATCATCCATGTGGAGTCGCTATTGGTCAGATGACCTCAAGTCCCGCCTTAACACAGCCTTTCTGCCTGTGAGTAGGTTGACCGAAAGCTTGGTTGCGATGACATATGCAGTATGGAATTGTCCATTACGACGCATCAGTGTCCCAAAGGCTCTTTTGATAATTAAACAGCTGGTGTCACAGGGCTTCATCCAATTCTCATACAGTCTATGGAAAGGAACAGACATTGTGTTGTCTGGGTTACTTCACCAACAGCTCTGTTTTATGAAAACAAATGAAAACCAGAAAAGCACTCAGAGGAAGCAGACCTCCACCAAGCAGCTCAGTTATGGCAGCAGCTTTTCCACAACCCCTGTAAAAGATCCAATTCTGGATCACCACATGCCCCGATTTGACGGCAGAGTCTCCGCTCATGTCTCTGCATGTGGAGGGCTCTTTCACCAGCATCGCAAGTGAAGCTGGGAAATAGAGTCAGATAGACTTGAAAAACGTTGATGCCAGTAATGACGTAAAGGGGGCAAAACCCTCACAGCAGCCGAGGAGAAATGAATGGGATTTCCCATAATAAACTTAAATGTTTTTTTGGGATGTCAGTCTGGTTCCGATCCAGATGAAATTTACCTTGATAACAGAGATATGTTATATATATTATCCTGTAAATTTTGAAGTGAATCCATCAAGTGATGTCAGAGATATGATCTTTCAAAATTCAGCTCAGTGTTAACCTATGGGATTTTTTTGAAACTTTGGGAAATTTTGCATCCAAAAAAATGTCCAGATCACCACATAAATCTAATCATTTTTAAGTTACGTCATTCCCAACATCTCCTGAAAATTTCAGCAAAATCCGTCCAGTAGTTTTCGTGTAATATTACTAAGGACCAAACAAACAAACAAACAAACGGGGCCAAAAACATAACCTTCTTAGCAGAGGTAATGATAAAAAAATGGTGATAAGAGGATTTGGCCTGACAGCAACATTATCACTATTTTAAGGTCTTCTTGTAAATGATGTTTTACTACGGATCAGGTCAGTCATTTTTTCAAACCAGCAGAAACGATGAGAATATAGTAAATTGTGTCACCCTTTTTCTGCATTGACAGTGAATCAGCATATTTAAAAATCTAAATATATTGCTATAACCATCTGTTTCCATCTCTTTCAGGATGAATTTGACAAACTCCGCCATTTCTGCTACAGCCGCACCGATGCCCTGCTGCTTTGCTTCAGTGTGGTCAGCCCCGCCTCCTTCCAGAACGTATGGGAGAAGTGGGTACCCGAGATCCGCCGCCGCTGCCCTCTCACACCAGTCATTCTTGTGGGCACCCAGTGCGACCTTCGACAGGACGTCAAAGTGCTGATCGAGCTCGCACGACGGAGAGAGAGGCCCGTGCCGGAGGAGGACGCCAAGGCGCTGTCGGAAAAAATGGGAGCAGTGACTTACATCGAGTGCTCGGCACTGACGCAAAAGAATCTGAAGGAGGTGTTTGACGTTGCCATCTCAGTGGGTTTGCGGCATTCTGACAGGAGAGCGAGGAGGGAGAGGAAGGTGCGCAGCACAGCAGATAAGATGAAGATGCTTTCCAAGTCTTGGTGGAAGAAGTATGTATGCGTCCAATAGGAAGAGCGGAGACAAATACCCTGTGCCTGATGATAGAACTGGAACTCATGATTTATTTTGAGGACTTAATTGGATGTAAGACCTAATACGACGTTCTTTTAGATGACTTGAGATGTGGTGGCCAGATTGACTTTAAAGCAGCAGAGTGCCTGCCTGAGCTAAGTTGGGATCTTTTTTTTTTGAGTGTGACCAGAAAAGATCCCTTTGTTATTGCCTAAAGACAGAGATTATAAGACTGTTATCATCAACTATTCCTAAGGAGGGAGTCAGAACTGCATATTCCTAAAAAGAGAGAGCCAGGACCATCTATTGCCAAGGAGAGAGAGTCTGAACTGTCTATTGCCAAGGAGAGAGAGCATCAGAACTGTTAAGCTTGATTGTGACCAGCATTCAACCAAAATAAATGAGCAAATAAATATTTGGGGCTCATGGATGTCAGATTGAAGTGGACTTGTCCAAAGGAAATGTGAGGGCAGGGGATGTTGTTGTCAAAGTATTGTCCTCCTGTGTGTATGACTCAATGCTCCTATTTAAGAATGGATCTATTTTACTCACTTTATACCGTAATTCAGTTACATTTTTGATACATCTTTTTCAGTACTTTAATCAGATCATGTTCATATAAACTGCCAGGCTTTAATTAGGGATGCACTGATGCCACTGTTTTGATTACACGTACAAGAACACTGGGGTACTCACCTATACCTGGTGCAAATATGACAAGAAACATAGTTCTTGAAACTGTTTTGAAGGTTTGTTTTATTTTAATTAGATACTTCTTACTCCCCCCCGTCAATGAAGCAGTGCATATTCTGCACTGCGCTCAACTTCTGTTGCCTTTGTTTATGTTTAATATAACACAGCAGAGATGGCTCCAACTTTGTAAACCTTCTTATAAAATATGAGGCTCAAACCATGTCGACATTTAAGATGGTATCAGCAATATTTTATTAGTACTAGTACTTAGGCCTCAGTGCATCCCTAATTTAAATCCAAAATAAGAGATTCAGTGGTGATCCCTCTGTTTTAGTCTAAGGAAGTTGTGAAACCTTCTTTTTTTAATCAAAATCTTCAGTAAAAGTTGATCACATTTATATGAACTCATTCTCTCTTGGATTGCAATCAAATGTAAATGAGCCCAAATTCTATTGATTTCTCTCGAGGTTTCATGGTTTCAACATGTTGTGCATATCTGGACTCCAGTCATTCACATCTGTATTTACCGAACGCTCCTGTAGGGATTTCCTTACATCAGCTTCTGTTTGTGCCACATTTTGATGTGTTTAAAACAGCTGTCACATTGTTGGTCGACCACACAGTTAGAGGCCTGTAAGCTTCCCGCCAACATACGCCTACTGCAAGAGATTAATGCAACAAAACATGGAGAGGTTCAGAAATCCCAGTGTTCACTTTCACCTCAAAGAGAGCTATTTTTTATATCCTTCATGTCACATGTTTGCAGCAATAACTTGGGTGGTGCCACTGTACATTGCACTTATTACACATAGTCCAAACACGTCACTCAAGTCAAGTCTTGCCATTCAATGGCCTTTGGAGAAGTGATGTGATTTGAACATGAAACAGCAAAATACCCTCTCAGTGCTGGGGTTGTAGCTTAATTAGAGAAACTAGTGGGGTTTCCATATGCTAGTTTTATTGTGCATTTAGAATTTGCACATAAAAACCCAAAGTGGAAATCCTGCAACTTCCCCAAAACCTTAAAATTTTAAAATCAAGTTTTTACACTTGGTGGCAGTAGACTTGTCAATGAAAAATCTGAGATATAGTCATGGAAGCAGATTTAGCAAATGCATGATAAGGTGCAGGAAATTACTTCAAGGGGTCTTCATTATTGTTGGATTAACAAAGCGTTTATCCCTGGTGTTGAAAAGTGAAGCCAAACTAGGTGTAGAAAAACTGCAGTCCCACAAGTGTCCACTCGAGGCTGGCCACAGAAGCACCAGGAGCCACACAAGATGCAGAAACTGACTGAAAGTCACAAGTTAACACAGTCGCTCATCAAACTGTAAAACTGATACAGTTATGACAGTACACAGAAAAAAAATATTGTACAAACAGAGTGCTACTGGTGCTGATGATAAGATCTGATCACCGATCACCTGTTGCCAATACATATCTGATGATGACATTGGTTATTGATGTTTATTTTCTTTGTTATACTGTGATTGCTGCCATGTTTACAGTTTACTTCTCACACAACAGGTAGTTGTATACAGCCTGAGGGCTCTCTATAGGTATTCTCAAGTAACATACTTTGCGTACAGACAGGTATATAAACAAAAAGGCTTCTGACACTAGCAAACACAAATGTGACCCATGGACAAACTGCAAGTTTATCTCCAGCCTTAGGTAGACCAATTTTCTACTGTCGGTGGGTATGTGGATCGGCCTTGGACACATATTTTTGTAAAACAAAAAAGTTATTGTTAAAAATGTTGTGTTTCTTGGTGCAATATATGACCTTTAAGTAAGCACCCAGGGCATTACTAGAACTCTCTCTAATGCAAAACAAAAAACGTAGTACTGTGCATTTTTTCATGAATAGCGTCACCCACTGCTTGACTTGTTGACTCAATACTTACAAAACAGTAGCGTGTGAAAACTCTCATTATTTAGCAAATTCTATTGTCACATTTCTAAAACTTTGGCTAAAGTTTGCAATGTATTTGGATAAAGAAAAAAAAAGAAAAACACTACTGAAACCAAAGTGGCCCAAAGCGCTAACCACTGTTTCGGGGAATCAGGGTCTTTCTAGCATCACAGTCAGGGCCTTAAAGTACAAATAATCTATCTTGTCTCTCTCTTCTCTTGAAATGATCTGTCAAATGAGGTGAAATCACCAAAGAGATTGATTCTATGTCTGCTTCTTATTTTTCAGAAGCCTGTCATTCTGCTCTGTCTTTGTCTGCTCCATCTGGGCCAAAACCGATCAACAGCAATACAGAGCAGATGTATGAAATATGTATGTTGTTATGTATGTTACATAGTAATCAATTATGATGTTTGTAATGTCATCAGGATAAACCTGTGTGTTCAAAGTGACTCAGTCATTGTCTAAACGGTACTTAACAGTGTGAGTGTTTCAAAGAGCTGATTGTTGAGCTGTATGAACTGAACTAAATAAAATGTGAATTATTCGACCTTTTCTCTCAAATGGCGCATCTTCTTTTGAGATATGCTTGATATCTTGTGTACCACATTTAAGTGAAGTTAAGAATGTGTTATACATCTTATATGTAAAGTTTGGGGTCACAGTGTCAGCAGGTATGCTAAAGGACGTTGTGTGCTTTAACAAGATGTTTTGCACAGAAAAGAGGACTTTGGTCTACAGTAAATACAGAGGTTTGCAGTGGAAATGTAGGTTAAAAAGCCAAGGGCAGGGGTGACAATGGCCTTTGGTTACGTCACACCCATCCACTTAACATAGACTTTCCTCCCGCGAGTGGGTGGGCCAGGCTGAATCCAGCCTCCTTTCCAGTGTGTCATTCCCCCCCTTCTGTCCCAGTTTTCATACTCTGTCCACTCTACTCTATCAAGTAAAATAGTTACCTAAAACCCTGTCAAACAGCCCTTAGTCAACAAGAAACCATATTCAGTCCTGTGGACAACAAAAAATACCTGTAAGTTAACATCCTTTCTAGACATAAAAACCCAATAAACTGTGAGGACACAGTCTATTCTCAAGTAAGGGAAACCAAGATATTCCTAATAACCATATAATCAATTTCTCTGTGTATACAGTGCTAAACGCATTTATTAGACCACCAGTCATTAAAATGAGAAAACATGAATATTTTAGAAATCTTTCAAAAACTGGTTTAAAATTGAAAATGTTGTTATTGGACATACATTTTGAACAGGAATTAGGAATTTTAAAATGAATTCACCCTTTTATACCCAAATATGAGCCAGAAATAAATCAAGCATAACAATTAACCACTTCTCCATTCAGAAATCCAATAAACAACTATAAAAATAGTGTGCTTTACTTTCTTCTGTTTTAAAGGATAAGTTCGGTTTTTGACACCTGGACCTTATTCGTAGGATTAAATACGCTCGTAGACTCACCCAGACAATTTTGGCGGAGCTTGGAGCCGTTTTCGAGCAATTTAGATCCATCCAACGGCGTTTTTCTCTCATGCCGTAGTAGCAGACGGGGCCAGAAATCGTATTTTGGGGGGCATCAATACGTGTTTCCTCTGGTCTCAAGTCCCACTCTGAGCAGCAAAGGCACTCCTCCTCTGTTGCCATTGCTGTGCAATGTCCACAACAACACCACCAGTTAGCCCCCATTCGTGGACGTGCAGTGGTTGCTTGTTCTCTGGCCAGCTGTTCGGCTCTTCCTCTCTGCATCCTCCTTTCAAATAGCTCCTCGTCAGTATATTCTGGCTCAAAACGATACGGGCATCCATTATACTCAAAGTCGTCGTCAGACACTTCTACATCGGATAAATATTCCGCCATGTTGCACAAAAGTAGCCGTGTAGCCGTGTAGCCTAGCAACAACAGCGGCTCTACTCATGTTCTTGTCTATGACGTCACCAAAAGTTACCCATCCTTGTAAAGTCCCGGATGACCATAACAACAAAGTTGAGCTGACATGGTGATAACACTGGCCATTCATTTATAAAATGTAGCTGAAATGAGCGAGTTTCGCAGCAGATAATGTCTAATTTAGTGGCTTCGATTTCTGGCCCCGTCTGCTACTACGGCATGAGAGGAAAACGCCATCAGATGGACCTAAATTGCTCGAAAACGGCTCCGAGCTCCGCCAAAATTGTCTGGGTGAGTCTACGAGCGTATTTAATCCCAAAAATAAGGTCCAGGTACCAAAAAACCGAACTTATCCTTTAAATCATGCATAACTATTAGCCACCAACCATGTGCTCACAAGTAGCTACACTGCTCCGATATTAAAGGCACAAAGACAATGAGCTAAGAATTTGAATAGAATTTATGATTCACATCATCCTCGTCTATTATATAAAAGCTGAAATGAAAAAAAAAGGGTCATAAACATTATTTTATTGTTTTAGCACATCTTGCAGATAAAATCAACGTCAAAGATTTTGCCTCAGAGCAAAAAATATGCACACAGAGACCACTAACCATCCAGGACCAGGTGGATAATTGTCTGAAATAAGCTTTTCTCTTTTTTGTTTCTACTTCTGCACCACATCATAAAACAAAGGGCAGACCCACAGCTAGCTAGGTAACTTGTTCAGAAGAGCTAATGACAGGCTAGGCAGCTAAAAGAGAGTTTGTGTCATCTGGCAGGTTGCAGATGATTATTTGTCTCAGACTCTGTGAAATTAAAGTAGGAGTGGAGCCAAGTGGTGTGATTTTGATTGTTAAGATGTAATTTCCACTCATATTATAGCAGGCATTGTTGTGTCATAGTGAGGCAGCCATCTTATGAAACATTCAGCCCTGTGGTTTGTGTTTTGACTCTACCTGTCCTTTAGAAATGCAGAATTACTTCTCCTTCTGGAAAGAGGAGTGATTTCAGGGAGCTGATTGACCCACAGGCTGCTTTTTGCCACCCCCATCTTAGGGATTTTGAGCCGTCAATCATGAAACTAACAAACAGGAAACACATCGCTGGTGACGCTGACTAACTGTCAAATAACAAACTTGCCTAGAGGTAGAGAAGAAGATAAAATCTCTGGAGAGCTAAAGCAGGAGAGCTTGGTGTGTTTTTCTTCCCCCCATATATAAACGTGCAGCAGGTCACTCAGCCAGTGACACCAAACACTTTAGGGCTCATGTGGAACTGACAAAATATTATCATTTCGTGGTTATCTTTGCACTGGGTCTCAGAAGCAAAACCAACATTTGGATGATCTTTTTTGCTCAACATGACAGCCTCCACCGTGGATACGCTACAGGGTTCAGCCCAACCGAGTCACAGTCCAGCATAGTACCTTAGTTTAGCGTGGGCACCTGGCGATGGACACAGGTCCAAAATCAGGTTTTGAGAAATACTAACTTAAAACTGTAGACGGAAAACACCAGCTTGTCTAGGAGATAATTAAAGTGTCTGACATTCAAACCTTGTTAGCTTCAGGCTTTAGCCTATTATCAGGACAGTTCATCTAACAATGTGGTTAAAAACAATCAAGGCTCACCTCACACTTCTTTTCAGTGTTGTTTAAATTGTTTATTTCACATGGAATAAAGTCAAATAGACAAAGTGTTAAAACAAGAAGAGTATGACCTTTCAAAAAAATGTAGCTCAGCGCTGGAGCCAGAGGGTGGTTAGATTTGCATGTGGTTTGGCATTTTTAACTTTTGCTGAGACTAAGAGTTTGTGAGAAGTCAAAACCAGCCAGTAACCTCCAGGGCTGAAAATGGAGGCCAATGCAGAGGGACCAAAACCTGTAGTACACCCAGTGTCCACTTGAGACTGGCTGCAGAAACCTGACACTCAAATAATTATGTGTGGGAAATGTTTTTATTGTACAAATTCACATCTTTACTGCTTGGTTCAAAAGTGGCTTCAGATGTATAATATATCTGTGTGCTCTCACTGTACAGGAGGATTTTTTTTTAATTACGTGCCAATTTTTATTTTTATTGTTAAATTAACAATGCTTGCTTTTGTAGAGCTTTTAGACCCATTTTATGTAAGAATAATGGTCTGTATAACGGTTGTTGGTATTTTGACCTATTTAATTTTCTTTTTAGAAAGTTCAAAACTTCATTGTTGTTGCATTTTGAGCATTATGAACATCAAAGGACAGCAAAATTCAACTATGAAACAGAAATTAAAAGTCAGAAATCAAATGTTTGGATTTAAGATGCGACAGGTGGTTAAACCAGTCATATGTGAATGGTTTGAAGCCACAGTGCTCTTCTACTCAGATCTGTGCTTCGGCTGGATGAAATATTCTTAAAATATGATTTTTAATATTAATTGTTGTGCAAAATGGGCAGTCTGCAGCCTTGAGGCAATATCCTGGTCAGTTTTTCACCCCACAGTGCTAACTGGATGTGATGTTTTGGGGGTGTTCTTGTTGAAGCTACCTGTATCCATGGGCCTTAAGGTTGGACAAGCTGTAACAGAGCATCTCAGACAATCTTTGAAAATAATGTTGATTCAAGCTGGAAATTAAATATATGAACCCAAGTTACAGCAAATTAAAGGCTCTTAAACGAAACATTCAAGATGGTTAATTTAGCCAATTTAAGGAGAAAGTCATGTAGCCTAGCATGGAGATCTGAAACTCAAAGAGATGTCTATTTTGAGCACAGGGTCCATTTTAAACCACAAAAACAGCAGGTAGCTTACAAAGTGCTACCTTCAGAGGAGTTTGTTTGGGACCTTTTATTCCCTTGGTGGAGCTAAATGCACCCTGTTGCCATTGTTTTAAGCTAGTCATCTAGCCATTTGATGAAAGATATATCTATCACTTCCACTTCCAAAGAAAGAAACCAAAAATATTGCTCTGCTTATTGTAAGATAAGTTTTATAGACTTATTAGAACAAGCTGTAAATGAAACCACCATGCGTGATATGACTGTTTTTATAGCATGTGTTCATTAAATCCCCTCATGTTCTTTGTTAGTGGAAGCTAATGGTGTAATGGAAAGTGTTGCAGAAATCCCTTTTAAATTAATGGTGCTGAGATAATGGTGTGAATTGGGTGGCCCAGTCAGCTGTAGCCTTGTTGAGCTGTAAAAACTTTGATGGTCATTGAACTCTTGAGACCTGTAATCCCATTTTCTTACATAACTTTGGAGAAACATTTAGGTAACGACTGAACTCTGACACCACATGAAAGAACAGCTCTGTAATCAGTTTTGATGTCTTAAAGTTGCTGAAAGATTTCTCCAGCACTCCTCAGGTAATTGCCTGCACAATAACTGGAGCTCTGCCCATTTGTTGGGATTAGTGAGCAACTTGTCTATAAGGTCTGCAGCCTGGGAAGGGATCAAACTAGTAGTCTGTGGACCACTTTGTACATTGTCTCAAGGATTAACTGTTGCTCAAGCTCTTGTAATGTAATGCGATATGTCTGGGGCCCTGATTAAAAGACACCCACACATTGTCTTACCCAGCAATTGAGTACAGTTCATTATTTTCGACATAAATCTGCTTTAATGCACTTTAACGACTCCAATCTCATCCACGTAACTCCTCGGTAACCACGCACATAAGTGACTTGCTCTAATGTTCTCATATGGCCGCTATAGGCATTAAGTGCTAGGACTCTTAAACTGACCTTCATGTTTAATAAAAGTCAGAATGGTTTAAAGTGTTTCTTGGGTATCCCTGAAATGCAGGCAATAAACCACCTAAATGTTGAATGTCCTAATGGCATTTTTATTAATCAATCTGACAGATAGCCTATACGTCTTGCTTTATGCCACATTGAAATAATGGCAAAGCTAATGCTATGAGCTAATGAACTAATTAATGAACACTGACAGGAAACAACTCCAAATTATACCTTAACAGAGCCTTATCCAGGGAAGAGAAAATGCGGGATTGATTCTGTCAGATGCTCCACCATCTATGTTACTAACAATAACAGTAGCAACAAACAGACAATGTCTGTAAATAAGGCAGAGCCATTGTGCCACTTTCTAATCTACAACAACTGTGAGCAGCCCAGAGCAGGACAGCCCAATCAAAGCCCTCTAGAACAGGATGAGGTGGAAGCTAAGGGTGAGATGACAGTAGGAAGTGACTGCTCGTATGGGGATTAGCATTGATGCTAACAGCTTCAGTAGCAGTTTTATCAGAATCTGGACCATATTTCTTTGTTAAATGAAAAACAGATATTAACTCTACAAATTTCTTTGTACGAAGGAAATTTTTGCTCCACTTCTGACATGTTTTGATGAGAGGTTTTTTTTTTTTTTTTTATGAAGTGGCTCACGTTCTGAGTGCAGTAGCTCCCACCTATGACATTATCTGATTGGCCTGTAATGAATGCGACTGATGGAACAATCATCCAGTCACCTGCTGGATATGCTTTTGCAGGTCCTGCCCTCACCAAGCAATTTATATGGGCTCTTTTCCAGATGGACTGGTGAAATTTATTGACCGGTCCATCTGGTGTGCCGGGTTGAGACTTTTTCCCAATTCTGACATCAATCATACTTAACATAATTAGAAGACATATTCCTTTACTATAATTATTGTCTCAAAATACTTACTGAAAGTGGTAGCTGACTGTAATCCTGATACTATCGTTAAATGACATCCATGAGTTACTGTTTGTTTATCATTCACCAATGTTTTGATGATTTTTATAAGCTTTGGACAACTTTTGCCAACATACAGGGAAACATCGATTCAAGTCAGGCCACAGAGAACTATGTTAACTTCAGCTGGGCAGGGCTGATGTTTGTCGGGCATGTCAACAAATTTTATGCATGCCCAAAACTTTGTAAAATTTGATCCAACATGCTTTAAACACCAGCAAGAGTGAAACTCTGCATACCTCTGCTTCCCTCAGTTACAGCTGCATTCATCTCTACATTGGGGTTGCCCGTTGGTGGGCTCCTGTTGTGCTACTTGAGGTGCCCTTTTGGGGACAACCATCTCTTGTCCTCTTGGCATGGTGTTGGAATACTGTGACCAGTTACAGCTGCACATGGTGAAATGACACATATGTTTGCTTCATATGGTGTTTGTTGAGTGATATCACAATATGTTTGTACAATGTCCAGCAGCATGAAGCCATGTTAGGCTAAAGTCCCCCCTAATATAAGCGCTACCCGTGTGTTACATCTGTATTGGCGAATGTTTCTCTCTGCCTTAGATACGTCAACCTGCATCGAACAATAATTTTTTAAGCATTTTTTGGTGCATTTTGTGCCTTTACATAATAGTGCAGGGATATAGTGGATAGGCTTGTGAAAAGGGGGTGAGGGAGAGCAGGGGGAGACACTCAGCAAGTGGGCCTCAGGTGGGAACTGAACCTGTTGCCGGCTGAAACAGATATTGGATGTGCTTGGTTACCTACCACCCACCAAATCCAGTAACCCAGAACCCAGCGAAGTTGACCCTGGGAACATACTTTCACCCAAATTTTGATGATTTCTCAATGTTGGTTAATGCCAGCTACTATAAGTTGATTTGTCAGTGACATCTTTTAAATCACATCTTAAAACTCACTTTTTTTTTTACATGATCCTTTTTTACTTACTTATTTTACTATTTTTAAACTCTACTGTTCTTACTCTCCTTACCGGTTTCTCCTCGTTTTAGTCCTGTTTTTACCATCTTTTCTTGTTTTAATATACTCCCTTTTTTATTATCATTATTTTTATTCTATTTTATTTTAAGTATTTAGTCATTTTTTTCTCTTTTACCTGTCCTCTATCTGCCCTCTTCTTTTCTGTTTTCCTGATGTGATGTCGTCAGCTTTCAACAGTCATAAATATATCTATGTACGTATAAATCTATTATCTATTAATTGTCTTGTTGTCTCCTAGTCATTATACATAAAACGAAATACCTTCTTCACCAATGTTCTTCATCTGTACGTGTTGGCATGGTGAGCTATATGGATTTGGTATATTCCTAAATTACTTCAGCTGTTTCCAGCTACCCAGTTTACTATTTTCTTTCATTTTGTTGCTTTAGTTAACATGACCCTCTGTGCCTTTTCCTTTGACTCTCTTGGTCTCTGTTGAGCTTATTATTGATTTTACTGTACCCAGAAGTTCTACCTTTTTTCTGCCTTTGTTTTATCTGTTAAAGCACTTTGTAAACATCTGTTTTTAAAGGTGCTATATAAATAAAGTTATTATTATTATTACTGTGATACCTCTTAAGTTATAAGGTGTGCAAATCAGCCAGGTCACTTTTAACAGCTTTTCTCCTCCCTAATATGAAATTCATCTATGGGACAAAGCTCTGAAGTTTATAATTTTTTTTATAGACCTTATATAGAGCAGTTTTTATCAAAAAGTCCTAATTGTGAGGGAATAAAAGAGCAGTGGGATGGGCACAGCTGACAGCACATCTCAACTCAACATATTTTGTTTTTCCACTCATAGATCAACATATCATTTCATGTGTCAGAATTGTGTAGCCCTATGATACTTTGATATTTGTACTGCTGTATATTTGACCTCTTTATTTGCTTTGTACACAAGCTTTGGAGAAGACAGGATTCTGTGCTGCGATGCACAGTCAAGAGCACAGAGACAGAAGATCACGTGCATTTAGTGGGAACAGAGTCCCTAAAATAATCTGTAAATTCAACAGAGATTACTGGAGAGTGAGGGATTAAGTCTGGATTTGTCCCTATAAGGCAGATTCTGATGAAACGAACTTTATTTATTTATATATAGATAAGAGCACTGTGTAAAAACCTGCTGTTAGTTCTCTCTGAGGTTGTAGGACTGGTCTGTGTGGCATGCTACAGTACGACGTTGTTGGCAGGATTATGTCTTAATAAGCTTATATAAATGCCCCCCACGGCGTGCTCTCATTATGGGGAGCCAATTGAGTCGCTCTGTCCCGGGGTCAGACGGGCCTCTTTGAACAGCACGCTGTTTTGCTATAAAGAGGCCCATCTCTGCCTCCACAACATCTGTCTTGTGGTTTGGAGAACATGTGTCTTTTCTTCAGGCAAGCTGTTCAGACGTGCAGGTTATTGTTTATCCTTCGATTAACACATGTATGCCGCTTTCATGCACAGGTGATTCAGCTGTACCCTCCAGGTTTGTTCATTTAGAAGTGACTATAAACTAACTTACTGCTTGTGCAATCACTTTGTAAAATAAATGAACCCTCTGTCAGGCTGCATTGTTCTTTGTTTTTGTTTCACTCGCCTGACTGCTTTGGGATTCCTGGAGCCATGCATGTCTGTGTGCTTCACTAATTTATCTCGGTGCCTAACTGTAGTGGCATAAAAGCCATTTGTGTTATTTATTTGGAACACATTTTAGCTCAAAGAAGATTAAACTTAAGATGCCTGTTTTCATGGATTGTAGTCTAATATTATAGACCTAAAGGTTGAGCAGAAGTCCAAGTAAAATGCACATACTTAGACATTTTATTAATTGACTTTAGCTCTAATGTATTTAAACAACCTATTTTTTGAGTTTGTTGAAAGCACTAATATTTAAGTACACTGGTCCTGACCTCCTTAAGGAGCTTAAAATAAAGCTGCATTATTTGCACTTAAAGTTCGCTGGATTAACTTTTGTCATTATTGGTTAAGATAAAACTGATCATTTATGGCTCAGATTCTTACAGATACACTTCCTGTTAATTGATAAATTTCCCACTTGTACCATCCCAATGTGTATTAAAGAGGCATATCTCCTCATCTGAAACAAAAGATGTGATTCTGACATTCATTACCAGTCTTGGGCAAGTTACTGAGAGTTACTATCACTCATTACTCCTTTGATACTTTTGTTTTGGGGGTTTTATATGCACCTTGGTGTTTCTAACATGTCTCTTCTGCGTAAGACAAAAAGTCTGCAGTTCCTGCTTCCCTGCCCATTCATTATACCACCAGTTGCCACCTAAAACAGCTGATTGCCACCTACCAGTGTGATGTGGTAAGAATGCAGGTGGACCGGGGTACCCAGTTTATGAGAACTAGAATGTTTGTTGAACATTAGAGATTGTGAACATACTTTAGCAGTCATCAAATCAAAATTATGAATGAGCTAGGACAAAATATGGGCTCTTTCATATAAGAGGCCAGGTTCAAAGTAAATTTGCACATATTTAGACTTCTTTGTTCATTACCTTTACCGCCAAGAAATAAAACGGGCAAAACGGGCTAAATGGGCAACGTTATGTTGAGAGCCACAGTATTTTTGCTTTTGAGTCAAATTTACAAAAAAATTAAAGACAGTCCCAACAAGACAGTAAAATTACAGCTGATTTACTCAAAATAATATATACAAGGCTTTCAGTAAATTCTATGATGCAAACTTTTATTTTTTAAAACTCAAAGGAAAAAAGTTAAATCTAATTTAATTATCTATACATATAATTTAAACCAGAGAAAGTAGTCTTTCAATGCATAAAGCTTAGCATAGTTATTAAAGTTAATTTTGCTCACGTTTCCTGCTGCAACAAGTACAGCCAAACATACCTTCTAATTTCTTGTCAAGAACAAAACATTAACCAGTTATTTAAGATTATCTTTATGGTGGTTGTTGTTAAAAAGAATTTTGCCTTTGTACATAGTGTCTTTGTGGCAAATATAAACTAAGAGTTTTAAAAATCTTACAAGCTCTTGCAGTTTGTTGCTGTGTTCACAAACAGACAAGCTCAAGTCAGGTGAGGAGTCAACACTACATTGTTTTTTCAAAAGAACTAATCACAGATAAGACTCTGTAGCTTCCTTTTGTTTATCGCTGAGCACACATTAGCTGAGAAGATAATGAAGCAATTTAGGAAACAATGAGATGACAGAAGTGGCTCCTTATCTGAATCAAAGCTGCTCTCCATTCAGAATCCCGGTTAATAACTAACTAGAGTTACATCAGTGTTTCTCATGTTTTTCTCTTATTGAGTTCAGCTGTAAACATTTTGGATTTATACTCTGTGCTGCTCGGACACAAAGCAGATGTTGTGGGTTTCTGGATCAGGAGAACATCTGCTGTTTGCAGAACATCTTAAGTTGCCTCCACTGTACTTGGTTTCGGTGTTAAGTGCCAAATTATATCTAGGGCGTGAAAATGACTCTAGAAAGTGATACGGCGGAGGGAAGTGGAGCAGCGGAGTAGAGACTTTAGGGCCTGATTCAATAAGGTTTTGATTTCAAAGGGGAACCACCTTTTTTAAAGTTTTCCCCTCTTTTCTTTAGTGGATCATATTCCCTGGTTTAAGTCCAACTGTTCTTCAGACGTCACTAACAGAGATGATGATTGGCTCACGACGAGGCCCACTTGGCTCATGTTATCTGATTGGCCTCCTGAGACTTGAATTGTTCTCAGTGTAGAAATTGCTTATGGGTGTGTGACCTCATTTACTCGAGGACATATGTGCATGTTTTCTTCTCCTCTCTTCATGTCCTTTGCTCTTGTCAATGCCTCTTTGCCCTGTGCATCCCCTGTCTCTCCGTCTTTTTGTTGTTGGCGTTCCCTGAGTCTCTGTTTGACTGCTGACGGCCTGCGGGGCTTTGATCTCCCATATGGGACAGATAAGAGTACAGACTATGAGTGTTTTTCAGCATGAACTGTATAAGGACAGAAAATACATTGAGTATCCAGGATATACTGACACATTTTCAAATGAGAGGGCGAGGCAGCACAGATTATATCAAATGACTTTATGCTGATTAAAAAAAGATGAAGAGTGAACCACTAACATGAATATGTTCATGAACCAGATCATTAACTTGATTTTTTTGTGATGAGTCATTTCTATTTTTCATTATCATCTTAATACCACGTTAACAAACAAGAAAGTCCTAAAATGCAAAGTATTGAATAACATTGTTTTTATTGATAAAGTGTTGCATACAAAGTTAGATGCTCCACCATCTATGTTACCATTTATATAGCACTGGGTAATTTCTTAGCCTTTTACAAATTGATGATGAAGCACCATATCATAGTTTTGCCTCGGGAGCCAGCATAGCAAGGGCCAGCGTTGCTGTAAATGGCAGACGGAATTCAGCTTGTGTGGTGTTTTTCTTGTCCTCTGCCACCAAAGCATCTTTTACACCACAGGAAACATTCATTCACATCCATAGTTTCACTAATGTTAGGACACAGAGTATCCTCCATATAAGTTAATTAATTACTGCACATCAGGGCACCAATGATGCTGCAATGAGAGCAATGTGGGGTTAATGCTGCGTTCCATCTACATCTGAACTGGGAAGAGGGGAGTGGGAATGTCCCCAGCTTGAGTAATGTCCAAGCATGAAACAGTTTAAAAGCATAAGACAGTGCGTAGGGATTACAGTGTGCCTCTATATTCTAATTTATTAATTTATTTGTCAGCCTTTCAATACACACAATATGTTGTGTAATGACATTTGAATAATATCATGGTATTGTTTTGGTCCTTATCACTGAACTCTTACTCAAACAAAAATGTTTTTACTGACCTTGATGTCATTCACTTTTGCAAGGCTAATCCAACGACCTTGAGTTTGACATCACAGCACAAAGACGCCTCAGTTAACCCATGGGTGACTCATGGTTTAAATATTGATCACTCACCCTGACTGAGTGTTCCCAAACATCTGTGCAGATTTAACGTTATCTACTAAAGTGGGATTTAATGCCTTTAGGGTCAATAAAAGTGGATGAAGTAAGCAGACAGGTTCAGTGGTCATTGATAATGTCAGAGGTGGAGCTGATTATTTACTCCCCTCTGTGACTCATTAGAGGTCTGACCGGCTCAGCAGCGCACAAGGAACAGAGCGTTCCTGCTCATGAAAGGTAACACACATAATTTGCTCCACACATACAAGACTTACTGCACATGTGGTCATCAGTACCAAAGATGAATTCTGCATTTGTCCCTCTAAATAAGACCGTCAGAAGCTTTTGTATGAAAGTGGCAGAGAAACACGGAGGCTGCTGCAATCAGACTGAGGAAATAGTTTAATTTTATTATGGAGCCACAAAGTCCACAGAGGGTGGAGGTCAGGATGATGTATGTGTCAACACAACGTCTGTATTTTGCATGGGAGGACAATCAGCATCTTTTGTCTGTATTTAAACGGTGACCACTATTGTTACCACCTTAACCGCTGTGGTATTTTAGGCCAAACAATGGCAGTAATGTTGGGTCATGTTGGTATGTTGGTCAGCCTGTCTGCCGTGGGTCTGGACTGAAATATCTCCACAACTATCACACTAATTGTCCTGTTGGTTTTGTCAGACCTTTATGGCCTCAGGAGGGTAAAGACCAATAACTTTTATTATTCCTCTTGTGCCATCACCAGGTCAGAACTTGTAAGTAGGGTTAGCATGATAGCAGGATTTTAAAATGATACAATACCAATAAGAACAAGTAACAGGACAGAAAACTGTCTAATTAAAGTACTTCTTAAAAAGCATAATATGACCTCATATATCAGAATATTTCTAACCAAAGCCTTTTGACAACATTCATATTACACTGAAGGAACAATCCCGTCAGGCAAGAAGTGCTTTCCTCTGCTGTAGGCAATGGAGAAGTTTATGACACCAGCAAAGTTTTTCAATGTCTTGAATAACAACCAATTGTTTTAACTGTTTTCTGAAGAGAGTATATCCTCCAAAGAACTTCTCCTTCCGACATAAAAAAATATAGGGTCAACTCAGTCAAACTATAACCACCCTTTAACTAACATTACTGCCCCATAATACTGTCTAAATGTGACAGCTACCGCTAACCTGATTTACTGGATGATGTTGACTGGTTAATAAGCACATTCCTTTTGTTTTGGTCATGAGGATTTATTTCCCTTATCCCAGACAATATTGCCAAAATTACATATTTGACACTTAAAAAAGCCAGACAGTGACTGAAAAGTGACTCTAGGTGAAATTAATGTATTAGAAGGCCTTATAATTAAAGGGATAAGCCAACATTATTTTCCACAGTGGTTTGCTCATGCTACCTGCAGTTTAGTTTCATATTTCTTTAGAAAATTACATAAAGTGCTAATCTTAGTCTAAAAATAGATAATGTAACATAAAACATTAGAAAAAAGAGTTGCCAAAGAGTTGATCTGAGGACTGTAGGCAGAGGCAGGCTAATGCTACCTATTGACTCCCAGTGTTTAAGCTAAGCTAACTAGCGGTGGGCTAGCTCTGCCCGTCTTCTTCTTTTTAGTGCACACATAGTTAAAAGAATGGTGTCTATCTGCTTGTCATGGAATCAGGAGTGAGGCAAGACACAAAAAGAAAAAAAAAAGTTGCGTATCCCTTTAAATTTTTTCATAGGTCTTAAATGTATCTGTTCAGTGATAGGGTGCTGCAGAATGGTACATTTGTGTATTTTGCTAATAGCCTATATATGGGATATGCAGTGCTAAACAAACATGGCTCAGTCCACAGATTGGCAAAAAATTCTCAAAGGCTCCTTTGTTAATCAAAAAGCTGTCAACACATGACTGTGTCCAATGCTCTCTAGAGTCAGTTGCACACTTTTTGGGAACATGCCATTATTCTCATGAAATCTGAGACTCGGGAGTGAGGCAAGACATGAAAACAAAAAAATGTATGAGTGTCCCTATAAATATACAAACTTGCAAACATTAGCATGCTACTATGTCAAACCAAATGAAAGCTGAAGATCAGCATTTTCTTGGCTTTTATTACTGTCATGTATCCAAAACTAGACTGTATCATCCATGCAAATGCTTCGCCATTTATCCATAAAAAAAGAGGTAGCAGTAGCCTGAACTTTGAGATGTTTTTATTTTTACAAAAACAGTTTGTCTCTTGCCAACCTGAACAGAGGCAATTTTTGATTATTTGTTTTTCTTTTTAAACATGAATGAACACATATAGGTGTGTGCATGTATTAGTTTGTGTTCTTACTGAAACCTTGATTGTTCTTTATTTTTTATTTTTCTTCTCATAGAAAGGTGAGGTCCCTTGCATAAGCCTGATGGCTTCTTGACCTCTCCTGACACATTTCTTTTTTCAGACATTGCCAATTTGATTTTATCCACTTATTGTGCAAACTAAATAAATTATAAAACTCTAAAACTATAAAAGTGTCATATCAGAAACAAAGTTTCTCTTTGAGCAACAGCTATCTCTGACCTTGTGGATGGAAAAGTGTGTCAGATGAGGTGAAATCAGATTGTGCTCAGACACAACATTACACATGAATGATCTGATGTGAAAGACTTTATTTAGATTTGCTCTGTTAGAGCCACTTATTCAAACACTCTCCGTGTGGAGAAATAGCAGATTAAATGGAATAATTTCTGCTTCCTTCAGTTTCCCTCATTCCCTTATTTGTCATCTTACAGTTATGCTGCAGAGATAAACAGTTTACCTCATGTTAATAGCTGTGTTACACGAGTTTCATTGCCTAATCCACTGTTTATAGCTGTTTGACATGAGTAAGTGGATCAGTGCATCATAGTGACAGTGTGGTTTCTGTGTGTTCAGCACATCTGTCCTTGTGCTCAGACTGAGAAGGATCATCCTGACAAGCCACAGAACCTGTCACGTTCAGGGCCGCTCTGTTCTCCCCGCTCTAAGGCACTTACTGAGACACAAATGAAATCTGGATGTGGACCCACTCACAGGCTTCAGAGCTGCAGAGCCCTGACCAGGCCAGCTGTTGGCAGTTATGAGGTCGGTTATGTAAGAGCGTCCCTCTCTCACTTTGAAGGACCGGCTCCTTGCTGCACGCCACGCTGATCTTAAAGCTCTTTATCAGTAACTGAGATAACACCTGCAGAAACGCTCCACTTCTTCTGTCTGTACAGCTGGATGCTCAAAGACAGGGTTCAACTTATGCCTCTTACGTGCTGTTAGAACCGTCCTGCTTTATGTTTTTGACATTATGTCGATTTTTTAGTTCATGCTCTTCTTTACCCTTCCCCCCACTCTTTTTCTATCCTCTGTCTTGCTCTTGTCTTCTTTTGTGTTCTCTAATCCTCGTATATCCCATATTCTTCTTTATTCTTTACTGCCTCTTGAGTCATCATCTACATTATCAGGGCTGCACAAAGAAATGGCTGGGTCCCTGAAAGACCCAGCTGGGGCCTTTTCAAGAGGTGAATTTAAGTAGACAATGGATTAGAAGCACCACTGCCTACCTCTGGCCTCATACAGCTTATTTTTGGAGTCCTATCATCCTCTTTTCCCCTTTTTATTCTCCTATTTTTGCTGGCATCCCAACATGTGTTCCAGTGGTTTACTTGGCTGCAGTAAATGGTTATTTGAGTTAATGTTCTGGGATGTCCTGATACCAATCAAAAGTTAGCTGGGCCTGATATCAGCATTTTTAATTGACTGGGGGCTAGAATTTATATTGATCATCTTACCCTGATTGTTCACATTAGTTTCCATAAGTTAAGCACATTTTACGACAGACTGTAAATGCCCAAGTGGTGTAGCAGCCCTGTGGCTAACATGTCAGCAGAGTGGGAATACATTAGTTCAGACAGCAAAAACAGTCCATTTGCCACTTGAATTGTCTGCATAACTACTGTTTTGTTTGGAGGTAGCACTAGCTACCAAGAAAACATGCAATGGAGTACAGAGCGACTAAAGCCAACGAGGACAGGCAAAGGCCTGCAGCAGTGAAACAACAAACTTTAATTGACAGCACTAAGGCCAAAAAGGTTGTGGGGAGTGTAGATTTTTGTGTCTTTTTGAGCTTTTGGATTTGCAATATGTCGTCTTGACACTACACTACAGACATAGGTTTACCGCAGCAAGGTTTATGCCAACATAAGAAGTGATGTGTGACGACACCATCTACTTTCTGTTTGCTGGCAGTGTCTCTCTGTTTCAGGTGCAGGTGGGTGTGGTTAGACTGGGTCGCCGTGGATTTGGAACACCTGGGCCCGGTGTTCCTAATCCATAAAAGCAGGCTAAAGACATTCATTGGCGGGAGTTTTTTCTGGCAGGCTGCTCCCCCACCACGCTCCTTTTTGGTGTTCCGTTTTACAGCCAACATTGCATCAACATACCCTCACTCATGCATGCATGCACTACATCACTGACTTACTGATTTCCACATAACATAATGTTTTTTTGTAAATGAAATTGAATTCATACATTTACTCCGTGTCTCCTCCCTGTTTTTGTCTGCGGCTCTGAGCCGGCCATGACATGATGTAAAACATGATGTGACTTCTGTGAGTTTTGCCATAGACATTTAGACCTTTGTTGTTTTTCTCATGTCATCATCGAGCTTCACTGCACACTGGACTGACTCTTGAGTTGCAGTGTGCTGCATTGATGCATGCCACCTGTGGGGACTCAGACAGCAGAGCATGTCAAACAGGACAACAAGGAGCTGCTGAGTAAATGGGAACTCAAGCAACAGATACATGTGACGTATGTGTCAGTGCCAGAAATATGACAAAGGTAATGGACGACATGGGGTTCAAAGTGTGGGCTGCACTGCACTCTCGCTCCAACTGGCTGCACATAAAGGCCTGCTGTCACAATACAGCATCACTGACTCACTTGTGAGTGCAAGCAGTGTTGCCAGATTTTTCTACTGAAGTAAGCCATCAGGCCGTTAAACAAGCCCAAAACAGGAGACCTCCAGCTGTTTTTTTTCCTAATGTGATATATTACTCATTTTTTTAAAAGAAAAATCTACATAAAGCGTGTTTTAATTTTTATCTACATAACATTTCAATTTCACAGTGACATTTTTTCTTAATTTACTTATTCAACATCCTTTTGTCTGGAAGTGGAACATCCTTTTCTTTATACAGAAGTGAAGGGAGGGGCTACTGTTTTTATGATTCTGTTATCTCTAAACAGACTGTCTAACCCTGATTTTTGTAACCAAACAGACATAGTCAGACTTTTATCTAAGTTTTATGTTGATCCTCTACAGCTTTATATTGGCGAAAACAGAAATAGCTACATTAGAAATAAATGTAATTCCGGCTATAAGGATTTCTTTTTGGTGGAAACATATTTTGCCGCTCTTTATACAATAAAATCTACATTTGTGTTTAGAGTTTGAGAAGATAATTTGTGTAACTGCTGAATTGAGTTTATATTGGTTGTAGTGCATGCATCAGGTCCCTCCTGCCCAAATGAGCAACTGCACTTTTGGAAAAAGCCCCCAAGGTGGCGTTGCAAAATTCCAGTATTTCAACAGTTGGAAACTTTCCATGTGAATCACCAGGAATTTACGGGAATAAACCTGAAATTTACTAAACTGAAGGTTGGCACTCAACAGGGATTTTAAATATAGTTGGGGAAAATATATTTAGCATAATCTTGAAAAAAACAACCACATTTCGTGTAAGTATACTTGAGAATATCTCTGTTATTCTTCAATCACATACACATAGCATATACTGCTTTTACACTAAAATCCGTGGGTCAACGCTGGTTTTTTCAACGCTGGTTAACCCGCGAGTGACTCCTTTACCACTGCCAGCAGACCCGGGTCTACTCAGCAGCAGACGAGCTGGGTGGCTGTTTTTTTTCCTCTGGCGTATCAAGCTGATGTCATCATGTTGATGACGTCATCGGCGCGACAAAACACGACCACGTAAACAATGGAAAAGAGCATGGACACCGTGGACACAGTTTTCTGTACTTTGTACTTTTGTCCCTCTTTAAAAAAGTACAAACTCGGCGCTGATGATACAAAGGCGGATGGAATTTGTTACTCAGATGGCAAAGAGTCACGTAAGTTACAGACAGAGGGGACGGGCGCGATGTTATGCCGTGAGCACGAAACGCCGACGTCATCCGTAACTTAGCAGCTTGACCCGGGTGTGATGTTCTCACTGAAGCTGGTCGGAGACCAGCCGATAAAAACCCATGTCGCTTGCAGGGTAAGTCGACCCAGGTCGAAATGCCGATTAGACCCTTTCAAACTGCGGACAGGAGCCAATTGTTGGCGGATTTACACGGGTTTTTTGGCCAGTCTGAAAGGGGTAATAGAGGTTACTATAACTGATTATATATACATTAGACCAGAATATTCACATTTTTCAAACTATTTTAAAATCTGGCCTCCATGATGTATTTCAAGACAAAAATATGGCCTCAGCCTTGCAGCAGCATTTTGGACCAGCAGTTCGAAAAGCTGCTAAGACACGTGAGTAAAGAGTCACAATGGTTCAGTCTTTGACACAAAAGCACAATTGTCTACACAAATAGATGAGTTAAACCAGTTTCAATCTACCCTGATTTGTGTTTTGCAGCTTTGGAGATTCAACATATTCTTGTCACACTCTATAGTTAAAAATAAAGAGTACAGCTTTCTGTCCCATGCACAGTCTCCTCAGTATACCTCTGCACCTTTAACTCCTGACAGTGAGCCCACACTGAGGCTGTTTGTTTACTCATGTCAAAAGCAAAGTCGCCTCAATGATTGATTGCTCCTTGATCCCACAGTAACAACCCAACACACTCTGAAATCACTGCTGCAGTGAGCGTGCTCCACCACAGAGCAGGTAACGAGCACCCTGAGACTGATCACATGATTGGGCAACACAGCCCGGCGGTCATCTCCCCTCTTTCACCACAGGATATAACTGCTTCCATTTTTAGTGTTTAATTGCGGAAGCCATTATCATGAGCCACAAAGACACAGCGCTCCTAAGTAGAGCCGAACTACCCACAGTGACCCAACGACCTCGGCCCTGAGCTAGCTTTGAAACCTGAGAAAGCAGCCCTGACCTCTGACCTCTGGGCTATCACCTCCCACAGTAAAAGGAGACCGCATTTTCTCCCCCTTCGGACAGGATGTGACCCGTGAGAGGAGCTCTGTAGGAGGGCCTTGACCCCAGACACTGTCCAGACTACGTGTCTGTAACAAGCTGATCAGAGAGCAGCAGGGTGGACAGAGGTTAAGATAAGTGTTAAAAAGTGTTTATTTAGTTGTATGAACACAGGTTAGACACAGGTAACAAACAGGTTGTAGTGGTCAATGTTTGCACTCAACAATCTTAAGGTGAAAAGTATTAATGCAACATCATGTCAGGTCCATTCCCCTAATGAGCTCAAGGATCAAGAAAAATTTGTTTTGGGAACCACATGCAGGATTTGAGGCACAGATTATTTGTTCTCAAAAAATATTTCTGATAGTTTGTTCATTAAACGATAACCCTAGAGCACTTTGGTCTATAAATGACATCTGTGTTTGCATCTTTCTGTTTATGTTTCATCATCATCAAGCACCAACGCTCTGGTTAAGTTAAGCAGTTTTGGGCAGTTTGCTCTTGTTTTGAGTCTGAAGCTGGAAATGAGCCATCAGTGTCAATTATCTGCTGCACTGAGGGGTCCATGCAGTGGTAGCCAGGGCTGACCAGGGCTCCTCTTGAATCTGATAAGCTACCCTAAAATCTTTCACCATGACCGACTGTCTGCCTTATCAGACTATTAATGGAAATCTATGATGTGGTCTGTGTTTTTTTTCATTTACTTGAAGCTTTTTTTTAAGAATCAAACATATCTTAACCCTGTATTGGATGGGTTTTGCTAACTTTTTAACTAGTTTTTATAGGTTACATTGCACTGGTTCCCTCGACTTTAAGCCCACTTTAAGCCCTTGGGATTTTTCTCTGTGTTCTGGATCATTGCTGATAAAAAGCACTGTAGCAAATGAAATAATATGAAACTTAGATGTTCTGCTCTTTGTGATAATCTTGACAAACAAACCTACTTTTCATGTTTTTTAAGCTTAAATGAAATTTGAAGCTCACAGAACTTAAAACAAATAACACGAAGATCAATGACAAACAGGCCTTTTCTCATCTGGATATGGTTCCTACAAACCCTGGCTATTTGATGAAAAACCAACAATATGCAAAGAAATTACAGGAAAAACTACCTATGTAGCTAGACTTACTTCTCTTGATGTCTTTTGCTCTATATGGTCATGTATGCCACTCTTGGTGGCAGTTTCTGTCTCAGATGCTTTGAAGGGCTACATCAGATTACTTAAATTTCCTTTTCTGATTCTGATGGGTAACTAACTAGCTGGTCTCTTGTTGACCTTTGGCTGCTCCTGATTGGACACTACCATCTAAAAAATACAGGAAGTGGAAAGGTCAGTGGACTGACAGAAGGTTCTGGGTTCTCTAAACCGTTTTTTTACACATGCAACCCTGATATTATCAGGATTATACCCGGGTAGCAGGGTAATTCTCTGGCATGGTTGTTCAAAGATGGAAATTACCTGGGTAAAATCTGAATAAAAAAACTCAGCTGTTTGCATTCACACATACGGCTCAAGGTCTGGAATATTTAAAGTTTTTTTTTGCAAGTGTGAATGGGGTTTGAGGGTCAAAATGAAGATTCAATAATAACACTGCTAGGTGTTTCATGTAGAAAATAAACCACTGATTTATCACGTTGGATCCACAAACACAAAATTTTGGAACAAAACCATGCACCACATGGCTGAATTTAAAACTTACTGAAAGATATATATGTGACCTGAAGCCCTCCATACATTGACAAAAGGGTAAGTGGCCCCATAAAGATCTGTTTCCCAGTTCCAGAGATATTAATCAACTATGTAAGTGATACTGCTTGGGGTCTCCATGTGCAAAAGATCCAAAGCCAGTTTGGAGCAGAATGAGGTGTATGTATGCAAGTGTAAATCGACCCAACTGCATTAGATGTGTTAATTAATTACTTAATTATTTATAATTTCAATTGGACTAACAAATTTGCATGTATTTCAAAAGTCTAGAAGTCAGAGAGAGGCAATAGTTCAACTTTTATTTTTTTTTTTATCAAACGAATGTACTGACTAGAGTACAGAAATCGGTCAAAAGAGTAAAGATGGTTTTACTCCTTGATCCAAACACGGAATTATCTACATCCTTGCGTGGATTATCAAAACGTTTGGACAAATGTCTTTATGTAACGCTTCTCCAAGTCTCTCTTTTCTGCTCCTGGCAGTTTTATCCTCCCTTTGTATTAAAAACATAATTCACGCTCTTACATTACTGCTGTGTTTGTTGGCCCAGCCCTCCTACATCTTTCAACTTTATAAATCAACCAAGTCACTGCCGGTAAAGTTTATAAGAACAAACCATCTTTGTTATACAGCTGACTATTGTCAATCCACCTCATTCATTTACTTTGTTTCAGTATTAAGCTAAGGCTTCTTTCAGAGTGAACCACTGAAAGGTGGTCAAAGCACCATCTAATCTTCTCTATTCAGCTCAGAAAACGTCTTTGATACTTTTGATTGAGGTGTTTTTGTCCAATTTTCTTTTCAGGTTGGACTGTTGATTGTTTTCTTTGTTGGTCTGCAGCACATCAGCCAACAAAACCTCAGGAGGAGAGCAGTGGTTTGGAGCAGGGTGAGGGTTTGGACGTGTTGGGAAACGAGGTCATGACGTCTGCTGTGTGTCAGCAGCAAAGCAGCTTTCAGCAGCAGAAGAAAGAGAACAAAGAGCTGCTACAGGATTTCACTAAGTCTAAGTACTAACAGTTTGATAAAATGACGTGTTGTTCTGGTAAATAACAAATAACCGGTTTGGATTAAGTTTGATCAACAGTTCTCGTAGAAACTTAGGGTTGACTGTGGTTGGTTGTCCTTTTGTTTTTGTGCTGAGGGACAAAAGTTTCCTCCAATTTTGTGACGAGTTGGCGCCTTTAGGGGTGAAGCTGATCCTGTCCAACACATTCTTTCTTTAAACTGTAAGCATTACACCTTGCCTGTCCAAGATGTAAAAAAAAAAAACCCACATGAATAAAAGGCGGTTTCTACGTGCCTTAAATACTTCTCAAAAACTTCCCAACGGCAGCTGTCAAGGGCCTGCACCTCTACTCTTCCAAACATTTCAGTGTAGTCAGCTCAAAGTCACCTTTTTAAAATCTCATTTGGTTTTTAATATTCTTAGGAGAAAGTAGTTCAACCTTAGAACACTGTTTTTCTTTTTAATGCCAGGTCTAACTCATTGACCAATAAAAATCAAAAACAAGGAGCATTTGTGATAGGCCCTTTAGCCAAAAAACAGACAGCACTGAAGGGCAGTACAAGACTTTCTCAAATCAATATACAAACACTTTTTGCTGTAATTTCCAAACAATACTGTTACCAATATCTGTCATCTCTTGTAATAAATACAAATGGGTATGAATTTTTGATATTTTTCAATTACCAAAAGCACATAAAGGAAACAATCTGTCCAGACTCTAGACCATCAGATTTTAAAATGAGTTCAGTTTTAAGTTTTAGTCAAAAGAAAATAAATGTAGCAGCTGTTCCACCGTTAAAGAAGTGACATACTGTATGTTTTTTGAATGACTTGATATTTACTCCATAATACAAATGAAACCGCTTTACTAATCTAGGCCTATCTTGCAAAGATTTCTAAATCTTTTTAAACTAAACATAATCAAACTCTCTTTTGTTTCTCTGTGTAGACTAGCTGGTGCCACTGAGTGCTGTTTAGTTCGTCCGACACAGAAAGTGACGCTGCCTTGGCACGACAAAAAAAGAGAGGCTAAAAAAAGTCTAAAGCACTTCACAGATACACATCGACTGATTTGGTATCAACATTTCAGGGAAGTAATCGATGCCAAAAGAGTACTGAAAGTATCGATACTTCAAGACTAGATATTGATACTCCCATCCCTAACAGACAGCATAGTGGGTGTCTCAGGCAGACAGCACCCCAAGAAGGCTTGTACCTTACCCATGCTCAACTGGCTTTCTTCTAGGGGAAGAAAAGTTGTAAAGGTGTCTGATCAGGCTTTTCAACAATGTACAAGTCAAAACCAGTTGGCATCATTAAAGGGGAGAACTGACCAAAATAACGAGTATATATTAACAAATGCAAAACAGAAACACATAAAGAATTATAGCTCTATTGACTTGTTGCTACTTTAATGTTGTCATGGCGGACTTTGTCAGGTGCATACATTTTTTTGATATTTTGAACTGTCTGGCCCAGCTTTAAGGTAGTAGGACGGCTGCAGTTGGCCCCCATGCCACCAGTTGCCCACCTCTGGCCTCTTTCAAACATGTAGAATACTTTTATGTTAAGTGCATTTATCCACAAGTTTCAATTCTTTTGGTTTCAATGAACTTCTTCACCTTTTCTTATAGTTGCTTGTGTAAGGGAGGTTCATTGTTGCGGGCAAGGATAAACGACACACAGGTCTTTTATGGACACATGCCGGCTCCTCTTTGTGTGGGACTCCTCACATGGGACACTGGAGTGATGGGAGTTAACCACAGAGAGACGAAAAGGGAGTGAGGGAGCGACATAGTGAGATAGAGGAGTTTGAGGGCAACACGTAGGGAGCTGAGCAGGCGAGGGAGTGCTATCATAGTGAAAATGAGAGGGCTGATCGAGTGTGGTGCCATGACGCCCATCTGTGGGAACAAAGTCACGTGATGGCTGCAAGGAAAATCTGTATTTATTGTTTTTTAACTTTTGGTAAAAATGTGGATCATTTCCAAGGACAAAGTGAGGCTTTTATTCCTGCAGGGATTTGAGAGAGGGATGGAGACAGAGAGAGACTGAATACCTCCTTGCGGCAGCCTCCTAATTGGTCTCATTACTCTGTAACTTCCCGGTGAATGCGGGCCGCTCTGACCTTGGCCTTTGAAATACAGAGCCATGGCGTCTCAGAGCTGCCGGCCGAGGGAGGAACAAGCAGTGCCTCTGTCACACATGCATACTTCAGTGTGAGTGTGTGAGGCTATATGTGTGTGAATGAGAATAATGTGTGTGTTTATGGGCTGGATCATGCGTGGGAGTTTGAGGCGGCCCGGCCATCGTAAATCTTCTCCTATGACACAGACCAACAATCATAAGAATGCCATCAGATGAGAGATTCAGCAGCAAGAGTTTTGGTAGTTAACTCAGTTTCTCAGACTGACTAACCTTTGTGGCTGTAATGCAGACCCCACATTTGTGCATCTGTGTTATGGTCGCTATGCCACATTAGGTGTCATTAAGCCATCAAATCATACGGTGACTCGACCGACAAAACAATTAAGGCAGTTCTCGACTAATTATAACAACTAGAATGATGTCATTTAAAGTTGGGGCGACACTTTAAACGGGACCGCAAACAAACATTCTGTATTTCCAGTGCTACAATGCATTTGTTTATCAGTTATTTATTTATTTATTTTTTACCGGTTCATTAAGGGTGTGAGAGCTCTCTCAAACTCTGGTGTGGACCATAAACAGGGGTCTCAGTCAGCCTCCAAACCAAAAAGGGACCAAACAAGCACACAAACCATAAAGGGGTGAACTGTGGCTTGAATAAAGCTGAATATCTCAACTATAAATAAGCTAACATAGGGTTTACACTACTAACCTGCAGTTAATGTTAGCCTGAAAAAAATCTTGGGTCCTCTTTACAGATTAACATCTAAAAATCCTTTCAAAAATACGTTTACACATCACTGCAGTCAGTATTCAAGTGCCAACTGAAGCAATTTGATCTTTTTTTTTATGGCACAGTACTTCCAAACTGCTTCGAGCTAGACAATTCGAGCTAAACAGTTGTGTATTTCAAGGTCACAGTGCAACAATGAGCCTGATGGCAGGAACAGAGACCGCATCTACAGCCCCAACTAGTGGCAGGAGTCTAGATTACACAACCTTTGTCAGGTTTTGGTCCGCCTGACTAGGTGCAGTGTGAAAGAAAACCAAACCAAGAGAAAAATGAAACAAGGTTACAACTGCAGCCCTGAGCTGATCTGAGTCTGCCAAACTTTAGGTGTGACCTGAGGCTGTGTTCACACCAAACATGAAAAGAATATTGGCGCGTGACTAAACTCAGGCATGTATTAGCATGTTCAAATGGTTCATATTAATTGAAGCAAATTTTTGCCCTTCAGACTCAAAGGAACAAGAAGAGGTGGTGGGCCTGTCTGCTAGCTACAACAACATGTTTTTCCACCTTTTTGATCCATGATCAACCATGCCGGATGTTTCTACAATTGATGTCTTCTTTCTGTAATTGAAAACAAGAAGCTAAATGTCCCAGAAAAGCCTGAAATAGCAATGCATCTATTTAATGGCCCATATCATCCTTTAGAACTGCACATGGAGAGTTTCACCTTATGGGTGATGGCCCCTCTATTGCTTCCTGAACCTGCCCAGCTTTACTCATCTTTTTCCTGGTATGGCTGGAGACCCACACCTCTCTTCCCAGTCTGATCTTTCTCATGTGGGTGCTCTGGTAATTGTCCCATGATGTTCAGCAATTTTTCTCTGGTGGAAAACACATAAAATCACTGCTAGTAAGCCAGAAAAACACACCAGTTGCCGGCTAGCAGCTGTGCTGGTGGACCTTGTTTACAATACAGTCCACGGAAAGTGTTACATAAATATGAGCTGAACTTAATGGATACTCAAAACTCTCCAGTGACTTCCTACCAATTTCTTTACTCTGTGGTTCGAGCCCTGAACACCAAAATATCGGTGTAGAGGAGCTCCAATTACTTCCTCCTTTGTATCTGATGTCACTCTCGTCACAGTTCACTTTGATGCTGATCAACTGTCACGCCACAGTTTCAGGTGAATTTAACGCAGAAGTTGAATATTTTCAACTTTGGCGAAAGAGGCAAAATCTGCGCTGATTGTGTGTGATTACGTGTCAAATCTGTTGCGCGAATGACATGTTATCCCATTCAATCTCAATGTCTTTTCAGCTTGCAACAAACTAAAATCATGTTTAGTGAGAAAACAGCTTTAGACCACTTGATTAGACAATACACCATGTTGTTTTACCATTCGAACTGCATCATTTACAAGCGTGACAGTGACGTCAAAGGGCATGTTATGTCTTGCATTCATACATGATCCAAAGTACACTATGCTACCACTTACTGTCTTTGACAGAGACAAAAATTTGCACTTGTCTAGTTTTCCAGAATAATCTCTAGTTAGAGTGCGTTTGATATCAATTTTAATGGTCAGAGGTACAGCATCTTTGTGTCTCCTGCATGTATAGGCTGCAGGCTGTCAGAGAGGAACTGGTGTTTTGGTCAAAACAGTGGTCATGTTACCAGGGCCTTCTTAACTGAATTCTTTATTTTTAGCTATTAATTGCCAAAAATACACAACTCAATCTACAAAAAAAGGCATTCTTAAAGTAACCGGACAACATAGTCAGTAGTTCATCTACAACACTGATGTGACACTTGAGGCAGAAGTGATATGAAATGTGAGCAAACCCAAAGTAATGTGGCCATGGACTGTTATAGGAGTAGATCTTTAGACATGGTCATCAATAGAGGCCACAACACAAGTGACGCAACTGCAAACGAGAAAGTTAATGTGTAACATTCATGAAGGAACATGTCTCTTGACGCGCTTTCCCTCTGTATGTTGTCTTTAGTCCTTAGTGAGTGTCAGAGCCGAGGCTTGAGAACTGGACCCTCTTTGTAACAAAAGTATGAGGGTATATAAAAAAATTGAGTTTAATTTCTAAATTATAGTTTATTTACTCATTTGGTGATGAAATTGATTTAGACTTGCACATAAAAAAGACACTACATTTAGGTTTTTAACTCAAAAAAACCCAATTTCCTTTAATAAAAAATGCCCTCTGTTTTGCAAGAGAAAAAATATTGTAACATCATCTTTTTCATGTCATTGAGCCCTCGTGCCTGTTGACACATGCTGTGCTCAGACCTGTGCCCTGCACCTTCTCCTATTTTCCCAGTCAGGGTTTTTATGTGTGGAGTTTGCATGTTCTCCCAGTGTGTGCATGGGTTCTCTTCGGGCACTCCAGCCTCCTCCCATAGACCAAAAACATGCTCATTAGGTAGACTAGTGACTCCAAATTGCATTTAGGTATAAGTGTGAGTATGAATGTTGTCTGTCCCTCTATGTGGCCCTGCAATTGGCTGGTGACGGGTTCAGGGTGTATCCCGCCTCTTGCCCAATGTCAGCTGGGATAGGCTCCAGCCTCCTGTGACCCGAAAGGCATAAGTTGTTTGGATGATGGATGGATGGATGGAACTTGAGCTTGATCGACTTATGCAGAGTGATCATTTCTGTGCTGTCACACACAGTGAACAGCTTGTTGCATGCTCCACTGAAGAGCAGAAAAAGTCCCTCAGGCTGGAAAATACCCCAACACTGCTGAAACCAAACTTGAACAACTTCTCTCTGTTAGTACACCATTCATAACATTCCTCTACACAAAGTCTTTTCTGTCTTTCTTTCTTTTTATTTCTCTCTGTTTTTTGTCATTTTGCTTTTCAACATAATTTTGCTTCTCTTTGAAAGCAGAACTCAAAGACAGGTGAACAGAGGAGATGGCAGGTTTGGATTAGCTATGGGTAAACATGTCATGTCACGTGCTTCAAGTCCCTGTTGACTCTCCTTATACTGTATTTAACCAAGGCCACAAACCAGCTCTTTCCTTCATCATTTGATTTGGTTTTTAAACATGCATTCATTTTAATACTTTACCTTGCTGTGCTGTTTATGTTGCCAAATGTTGAACATTTATTTACACTGTATACCTGAAAGTCCAACAAGGAACAAGAGTTTCCCCAATTTCCACATAGCGTCCCGTCCGCACTGCATCTTTGCTCTGACTGAAGGCACATGTCCTCACCCACTGGAAGTGTGTATAAAGCACTGCACGGCAGAGCGCAGCCCTGAGCAGCTTGACACACAAGATCAATATATCACCAGAGAACTACAACTTCGTGACAAACTGAGAGATTACGAGATTGGCAGAGATTGATGCGGGTCAAAGTGGCTCCTACACTTGATGCTTATTACCAGTAAACCAGACGGGAAGTTTGAATCAGATTTGCCCATTTAGTTTCTGTTCAGTTAAAATTAGGTCAGAGCTGCTTGAAGTCAAGTTTACTCTGGCTTCAGTTTTTTTTCTAAAATGTACTCAACATAGAGGTGGAAGAAAAAAATCAATGCACTATAGTAATCGCAGTATTTGGCATGAGGATATCATATTAATTCATGGCTGACATGTATAAATATTTTTCATGTATTCATTTTCAACATTTAATGAGGCCTTCTGATCAGAAGAAATAAAATCAGTTACTTGTCCACATGATGCCATTAAGCCAGGTCAGACAGGTGACATTCATTGTGCTGCTGACTGCAGTAAAGCTAACGCTAAGCCAACGCTACTGAAAAACCAGCCGACACTTGACTTATGCTTCGTTTTTCAAAGCTGCCTCCAAGCTCAGAGCGTTCTGAAAAAATAGCTCAATCTTTAACTTTATGTGCAAAGACTTAAGGCCTCACCATGTTGATGAAAACAAGGGCTTGGGAAACACTAAGGTATTTTTTTATTATGCTTGTAATATTTATTCTGCAATTTTATTTTTTTTGAAACTCAACAAAATTAGTCAACGGTTAGTGTAAGTAAGAGGTTGCTTAGGCAGTTTTTCATATCTGATTATGCACTTGACTCTTCTGTTTCTATTTAAACAAAATGTCTGAAGTACTTCTCTTAGTGTGAACAGCCTTTCTCTAACTTTAATTATATGATCTTGTTGTTTTCAGCTCAGTATTTTTCTTTGTCCTTTGTCCTTTACCCGGTTTGGCCTAACAGTAGCTTATCCTTCTCCTTCTCTTTGCATAATCTCTCCTCTCATGAATAAGAATAAAACACTCTGTGTGTATTCCTCCTCTTCTGGACCTCCTGCTGTCTCTTGCGGCCGTCTGCTGCCCTAAATGAGTCTGATGAGTGATTCTAAGCCAGCTGTTGCAGATGTCTCAGTTGGCCTAAAGATAGAACCACTTTAGACTGGAAGGACAATCTTCTTACTGATTCTGCTCATCAAAATACACACATGTGCACAGCCACAAACACACAAAGGAGCACCGTAGCAGATGCAGGCAGCAAAATCCAGATTTATACACAAATACCCTCAAAGTAGAGGATGAGCGCAGGTCTACACAGGCTGAAACGTGATATTCCATGACTCTGCAGGTCAACAGACATGAGTCATCAGTGTTTACATTGTTGTATTTAGATTAAATGCTAACCTGTCTGTTGTCAGCAGTAACTCACTCCCCTGAGTGATTAAAAGCTGAGCTGGAGCTGTGTTAGCCATGGAAAACCTGACTCTATATGGCAGCTGACATCTGTTGAAACAGTGTTATCATCAGGATGTCTGTCTGCTCGTCCACCTGGAGCTGTGTGAGTAACAAAGTGTCTTTATTGTTCCAAACTGATTCATTAGCTCTTATCTCAGATGATACAAGCCCACAGCTAACAGCAGGTGGAGAGGAGGAGAGTTTAGCACCAAGTACAAATACTTATTTGTCATGAGTGGAATCCACTTCATTAAAGATAATAAGTAACCCTTTTTTGTTTAACATACTTAGAATACTGAGAACCTTCAATATACACCTTAAGTGTTGAGGTTTAAAATAAGGCCATAAGCAACAAGAGAATATGACTCTCAAACCAGGTTTTTAAATTATGGCACAGCGATGGATCAGACAGCAAATTAATGTAATATGAGAAACAGTTTTTGAAAATGAAGGGTGTAGTCAACGAGTGAGAGGAAAGCTACTAAGAGGCAAAAGCACGGACTTACAACAGCAGTCACACACTTTAATTCAACTGAAAAAAGTTTTGCTTTCTTTGTTATTGTTTGATAATGTTCACTGAAGTCAGTATAAATCCCTTGCTGATGCTATAGAAAGATTTGGAGCTGTAACATCAAGTAGATAATGAGGACGAGGCTCTGATGTTACAGGAACTGGTATCATATCACTGGGCATGCAGGCAGTCAGGTAACAACAAATATGATCTCTCTCTGACTTTTAGTTTTTACTTTAAAGAAAAATCAAGACATTACATTTCAGCAAATAATTCAGAAAATGAAACACCAATATCTAAAGTGAGGAGGCACTAAGGACAACGGGTTTTTCAATGTTTTTAGCCAACATAAAACTCAGAGAAGTCTGATTACAAAGGATGGTTTGATATTAAATGATTAAAACAAATAAGTAAGTCCATAGATCTAACCTCAAATCGATGAAATCATTACGACTTCCATTTGGCCAAATATTGACGTTATTTTCACTTATTTCTTGTGACATGAAAGTGTCTGATCAATTCAGTTGTCACATTAAAATTAAAAGGAGGAAATGACGGTTGATGCTCAGGCAAATCCTGGGTGAATTGGTCTCATTTTGGATGTACAAAAATCACACAGATTCAGAGTTAGTCACTACGGGGCTTCATCCTTTGGCTCTGGGTAATAAATGCTGCACTGGAAACATAACTTTATAGCTCGAAAGTTTTCTTTGGTCAGTTATTTGATGTAAACCCTAAACTTTATCAAGCATAATCAGGCCCACAGAAAATGACTAGAAACACGTCACTTTTCAGGTAAAACATTTCTAGATGCTCTCTGCTTCTTATCAGGCTAGTTGGGTGCTCAAATTGTGATGTCACGTGTCTTCTCACTTACTTTACTTACTTAACAAGATCCACAGGTGGATTATAGCTCAATATATATAAGGAAAACAAAACTCCTGACTGTGAGAGTTGAAGACTGGAACAACGTGAGCAAAAAACAAGAGGAGAGGTGGTCAGTTACACTCAATTAATCTTGCAAATCAGCTAGGTTCACAAGATCCATGTACATCAGAGATAACTGAAAAGTTTTTTCCTGTGTTTAAAATAATGACCAAGCCATCTAGTCAAAAAGATCTACCAGTTGATCAAGATCTTCTACAGTTTCTTGCTCGACAGAAACAAAACATTTCTTCTTTTTATTCAACTTAAATCAAGTTCTTGCTTAATAGACTCCCAAGACATGAAGTGAATGGCCAAACACACTAGGACATGGGAGCTTTAAAATTCACTCAAGGTGAAGTAAAATGATTTATTTCAAGACAGAACAAGTGCTTTGGAAAGCAGTCACAGTGATGTGAGTAGTTGTCTTTTTTTTTTTTTACTTTCCATCCTTGCAACAAGTTAAAAGTGAAAAAGAAGTCAAAGACAAACAGAGCATTGATATTTGAGAAAACACAACATAGAGTGGATTATACAGAGAAAACATCTTTTTTGAATGGATGTTTTGTGTTTTTTTTGTGTGTTAATGAAGGTGGGCTGCCAATGGGAGGAGTTCGGGAGTCGAATTGTAGGCGTATGCAGCCGACAGACACGGAGTCAATCTGTGTCTGTCAAAAGGTTTTATTGATGAGTTGTTGAGTGTAGATGAAGATAAACAATAGGTGCCATTCTCTCATCCTGACATGTCGCAGCACGGAGAGTCTGTGTACTGTAGTATATCCGCCCTTATGCATGACTCTGTTCTTCCATCAGCCCACCCCTCTCTTACATAACCCACCCAAACCCACTATCATGTACAGTTCATGCACACACTGCATGAACAATGGGCCTACAGATAAACGCACACGCACATAACCCACAGGTCTCTGCAGATGCGTCTCTCTTTCTATGGGCATTTAAGGGCAGAACATCAAAATAATTTTAGATATACTCAAGGCCTGATAAACAAAAGAGTTATTTAGCTTCTGTGCTTACTAAGCATGAGCAAAGTAGGAGAAGAGACACTGTCTTGTTTACAAAAATTGAATACACAGAGTCCAATGAAACCAAGGACAAAATGAGACAAAACAGGTAGCAGAGGGAGTTATTCTTCACTACTCTACTCTTCCACCTCCTCCAAGTGGACCATAGTGAAGATTACCCAGAGAAATGTCATGCAACAGAAGGTGAAGACAATAATCCTAATTTTGCCACTTACAACATGTTTTGCTGAGTTTGTCCTACAGCGTGGCTTTTGTTTCGAATGTAAATTAATGGAACAATTGTCCTATCACCTGCAGGGTATCCTTTGAAAAGCTTCTGCCATTTCTGTACACTCAGGCTGTTTCTTAGATGGGCTAGTGAAATATATTGAATCATGAAGGAGTTCATACCCAACACAAAAAAGAAAAATCTCTGGTTTGATTGGATGCAGTCTTCAGGAAGAGTTTGGTTCTTTGGTTTGCTCCAGAGTTTGTGAGCTTTCTCATTAACCCAAATAAATTGAACCTTCCACAAAATGTGAACTCGAGTTTGTTTAGTCAGACCAAAAGTGAAAGCAACCTTAATTCTTGTAGAGCTTTGATATTAGTATACCACATTTGAGTTGATTACCTTTTGTTCTAAAGTCCAGAAATGTTCTTAGGTTTAACAGTCTGAATCTTTTTTGCGGGCATTTTGTGCCTTTATTAATAGTAGAGAGAGAGAGTCAGTGGATAGGCTTCTGAAGGGGGGCAAGAGAGAGTAGGGGAGGACACTCTACAAACTGGCCACTGTCTAAAATCGAACCTGGGCCGAAGCATATATATGGGTCGTGTCTGGTTGCTTATCACTCCGCCAAGCCAGCACCCCAACAGTCTGATCTTGAATGGGTCTTAAAATATCTAGCGTGTCACATTATTAATGTTACCAAAGGTTAGATCAGTCAAGGGCTATAACCAGCTTGACGCTCTATCAAGATGCAGAGATGATCCAGAGCCGTTACAAATGACAGAGACATTACTGATGGTTTTTTTTTTTTCTCAGAGTTGTCCTCGTGTGCCCCATTCAATAAGGACACTTATTTATTGTTTTTTTTCATGGCCACCAAGGAGGTTCTGATTTTGCAAGCATTTTTCTGTTGGTTGTTAGTTTGTGACAAGGATGACTCAAATATTGTGAACAGATTTTGGTGAAATTTCATGCAATGTTTATCATGGCACAGGAAAGAAAAGACTTGATTCTAGTGGTGATCCAAAAATGGATGCAAATCCAAGAACTTTTCAAAGATTTCTTAACAGTGCAAGATAGGACCGTTCTTCACATTTTTGACAATAACTCACCCAACAATGTTGGAAATGCCTTGGAGCACTTCAAACTACGTGGAGCAGTGCAACTCTTTTGTCCTGTCTCTGCTTAAATCTAAAAAGAGCAAAATGGTATGTGAAGCAGACCATGCTAATGAGCGGAAATGCAGGCACAAATGCTGATAGTTTTTGAGCAAAAGTGGCCATAATCCATTCTCAGTGTATCAAGAGTTCAATGTTTCACACTTAGAATTTTTACTGCGCAAACTTTCTTCAGATGTTCATTAAAACACTGCACTTGCAGCTGCCTCAGACCCCACAGACTGGGGACTAAGTGAGACACTGAAAAGACTCAGAGACATAAATATAGCAAGGTAAACAGACAGGGCAGGCTGCTGCACGGCGCTGCTGCGTTATATAAAACCTACTGCCTATTTAAGACATGCTGGCTAATGCAAATACTGCCCTAACTCTTAATTTGAAAATAGACCTGCAACTGCAGACACTCACAACCAGAGAATAAATAGAAAAGAGGTCAGAAAAACAAGTGAGCCACACTTTGTTTGTATCTACAGCCTGATGGAAAATGGGTGTGGTCATATGGGTGCTGTTTTATGGCCTGATGATTGACAGACGCCCAGGAGACAGACAGAGGATATGACATAATAAGGGGATGTTGAAGAAGGTAATTATGGTCACAATGGTGCAACCTGGGCTTAGCCGGGGAGGGAAAGGGGTGTTTAAAGAAAGAAGATAGAAGGAGACGAGAGATAAGGAGGCGGGAGGTGAGAGTTCTGTGGAAAACTGGGTAAAGGAGAAGAAACAGAAGGAGGAGGAGTTTAGGAGCCGTAAATCAAGTGTGAGTGGAAGAAACACAGGCTGTAAAAATGTCCCCAGAATGCATTGCTCTGAAACACACACTTCAGCCCTGTCAGTAACTTCAGCGTTGACGTCAGAGTCTCAGTAAGAGGGAGAAAAGTAAATATCAGGACGCTTTGGAGGGAGGTTTGTAGGGATTAAACCTAACAAAGGACACCTGCTTACCCGAAACGCTGTAAGGGCATTTACTGGAAGTCAAGCACACACACACACACACACACATAAACACACTCTTGTTCTCTCTTTGAAGGGTTATTATAGTGAAACTTTTGGACTTTGCTCTCCCATAGAGGAGAGGGAGCTCTTTGCAGCAGTATAGATAAGAGCAGAGTGGCCTGTGTCTTTGTGATCGTGAGAGCGTGGAGCAAAAACAGTGCTGAAGTGCTATCAGAGGTGTTTTTGTTTGTGGAGGAGCACTGACACGCAAATAAAAACACACCTGATCCTCCGCAGAGAACCTCAAGTGGGGGGATGCAATCTAACCTGACCTGACCACTGCTCTCAGCTAACCTTGATCTACAAATAATTATTGTAATCCACGTACTGCTGAGCAGGATTTCAACATTGTTTGGTTGAAAACAGGGTCTTATCATTGGTTCATGCAAGACCTCAATAGGGGCTTGAGTCAGGTGGCCAATTTAAGGATCAGGTGTGTAATTTGAAGGGGTTATTAGAAAGTGCCAGAGGGCTGAATAGGTGCCCAAATGCAAGATACCAAACCCTTAATTACTTTGGGGTGTCTGTGCTGTGCAGCCTTCATATTCTGTCATTTTAAGCATACAGATTTGTCTGTGGAGGTGCAGAACCATACGGGAAAAAACTGACATTGCAACTTTTATTACCTCCGACAAGAAGGTTATGTTTTCACCAGGGTCTGTCCGTTTGTTTGTTTGTCGGTTTGTTTGTCTGTTAGCAAGATTATGTTTTTAATCGTATTATTTTGCATGGATGTCTGCCTCTCACAAAACACATTGTTTATATTTATGTTTGGACATGACAGTTTGTTTAGATTACCCACAATTTTAAGTTGATTCCCATAATTCCCGTGGGAAGTTTCCATTATTTCCTAATTTTTTCAGCTTAACTTTCAATGGAAAGTTTCTGGGAAATTCTGCCCCTTTGCAACCCTATCCCAAACCACCCCTTTAAGGACAACCTGATTGTTTTTTTTTTGTTTTTTTTTAGGTCAAGGGTCAAGATTTTGGAGCCTCATGTTCACTCTGTGAGCGTGACATCTCAAGAATGTTTTTTGTGATGAATTTCAAACTTTTCACTAAAGTGTACTCTGGCTCAAGGGTCACAAATAAGGTTTAATAGGTATAAGGTCAAAGGTCACTGGTCCTTATGATCATACCTTGCTTGTGAAGGTAAAGTTTGATGTATATTCTCTAAACTTTTCACAAATGTTCACTCTCATTAAAGGATAAAGTGATCAGATTTTGGATGTTGCAGGTTTAAAGGTCATGGTTACTTGGTATTATGTCTGTCCCTTGATTGTGGACACAAAATCTCAAGTGAACTTTGGGGTTTTTCTTATAAATTTGCTCAAATGTCCGCTCTGGTTTATGGATTAACTGATTAAAGATTTAGAACTCTACAGGTCAAGGTAATGTATCCTCTTGTTTATCCTTTGCTTATGATAGGTATCACACTGCCACAAAAACACAGCAGCCTCCTTTCCTTCGCCCATGACTGTACTTTCACTGAACTTTTTTGAGGTACTTTTAACTGCCTGGTGAAAGTTCTTTTTAAAATCAGTAAACATTAAAGGTCCCTGTTCCATGATCTGGGCATGGTGAGTCTTTTGATGGACTAACACCCTCATATTTAAAGGCATCGCTATTTGCATTTCGCCCCTCAACCCCCAGGGCAGTATGGGTAACGAGGGCTGAAGATAAGAGAGATTATACACCCCTGCAGGGCCAATGAGGGCGAAAACAGGGCATGCCCCAGAGCTGAGAGCAGAGCCCCTGTAAGCTCAATCCCAGGGCTTTATCCCCTAGCTCAGGCCTTTAAACCACATATCAGCCTTCATGCCAAGCATTAGATTTAGGGCAATATAGGCCGAATGTATTAGTGAGCAGTTTTTTAGAAAATGTCTTTCACTTAATCAGTAGAAGTCTGAATGTCATAGTGTTGACTGAGTGAGGTCATGTGAACACTCTCAGCCTCTGTCCACAGTGATAAGAGCCTAAAGTGGGAAACGTGACGCTATATTTGGTGTTTACTGAATAATAGTGCTCCAATAACTCCCCCTGTGCCACACACAGCCTGCAGTCTGATGTTTGGCATAAACACAAACACGTGCCTGATATGAGCCAAAACAATGTCTTTGTTCAAATATGGCTGGAGTTCAGTGAATATCAACAGAAGACAGAGACATCAAACATGGGCTGAATCCCCGGAGAGATGAATGAGGTGCATACACGTTTCAGGATACAAGTTATGAAAACATTTTGATTCTCTCCTGTTTTTCTTTAAACTCAGCCACCCTGTCCTCACGTCTGTATCCTTGCTAAACAAATAAGATCATGGGGCCAGTTATTTGCTGTGTCAGAGGAGCACTGTTTGGAAAATAAAGATTGAGTCGGCACCTTCCTGTTTGCAACGTGACCTCCTCTTCCAGGACACACACTCCGTTTGTGGTGACACACACAGTCAGTTTGTGCAGACACACAAACACAGGCACGTGATGACAAACAGAGAGACAGGAGGAGACAGATGCAGAGTCTAATTCACTGTTTGTTGTCAAGCAGTTTGCTCCAGGCAGCGTGAATCAGATGTGTTGTTTTTGTGCGAGGAAACCTCTCATAGCACCTCAGCGTTAAATAAAGTGTTTAAAGTTTCCGCTCTAAAGCCGACAGATCATCATCAGTCAACTTTACTGATTTAACACTGAAGTTTGTTAAAATTTTCTCGAATCTTAAAAAATTGCTCACAGGATGTTTTACATAAAAGTTCTAAAAATATACTGTGTATCAAATCAATTTTATGAACTGTGAAAAAAGCATTAAAATCCAAGGTCTAAAATTTCTTCAGAACATCAGAAAAATGTGCACAGAAGTTTGCACTTTTTAGGGAAATGTCTGAATGGTGTCCAAAATCCATCAAAGTTCTGGAAAAAAAAACATGAAAATTACATAAATTTCACATTAAATCACAAGAAAGATAAACATTTTGAAAATTCAAAAAACATGTTTTCAAACTATCAAAAAAATTTAACATAAGAATTTTACATTTCTGAAGAAAAGTTTTTAAAATTTCAGATGGTTTTTGAAAAATCTCCCCAGAATTCTGGGACATTCAGAAAATCAAAAACTATTGATGATTTTTTTTGAAAGGTTAGACTTTCCATTAAAAGTTTCACATTCTCAATTCATACCATAGTTTCACATTGAAGTTTTCAATCGCTTAACGTGTAGTTTCAGCTTGAGTTTAAAGTTGATTTTTTTTGTTTGTTTGTTTCAAATTCTTAATATTTTACACAAAAGTACAATTTTGTCAAAACATCAAAAGGGTTCACCACAAATATTGTTTTAAACAACACAATAAATTACTGAAAAATGGTCTCATCAAATTTTGGGAAAATTACTTCAGAAAATTTCAAAACATCATAAAGGTTTTAACATCATTCCCAAAAATGCTCAAATGAAGTTTTGAAATTGAAATTACAGTGACCAGAATTCTACACAATTCTGGCACATTATATTTCCACAAAATCATTCAAAGAAAGTTTTCAAAATCTCAATATTTCATACAAAAATTATGAACTTTTTTAAAAAGCTGTTAAATTTGTGCAAAATTTTAAACCAAAGTCAGTATCTAATGGGAAAGTGGTTCTAAATTTTGATTTAAAATTCTGGAAAATTGTTGTTAAGTACATTTACACTCAAGCCTCAGAGCACATCCCACCAAAAAACAAAGTTGAATATTCAAGCAAATGTTGTCAAATTCTTTTGAAGCTTCTTCATAAATGTTTAAACCAGATTGGGAGGATTTTGAACTAAATTTCCTAAGAAAAAAAATAATCCCCAAAAATTCTAATGATCTTCACCTTTTAATTTTTTTAACAGAAATAAATGAACTCACTGAATGATTTTGAAAAATAAAACATCAGAAGTTTTAGATAAACCCCTACAAATCTCTTAATAAGATTTATGAAAATCTAATGCTTCATATGAAAGATTATGAAAGTTTCCACAGGATATCTTCCTCTAAGCTCTGAAGATTTCAGAGAGAAGCTTTCAAAGATCTCAGAAGTTTTACTTTCAGATCGCTGTCAGGTTTAATGCACTTTAAAAAAAAAAAATTCAGAACACTTTACAAAACTTCCTCAAAATCCTAAACCACCGTCTAAACAATGTCATTTCATTCATCATTGATTTTGATCTCTGACTCTGGATGGCCCACAGAGCTGATCTCAAAGACTCTGTTTACTTCACCTGACTCAGGAGAAAGGTTTGGAGTGAAGTCACCCACCTCCTCACAGATTAGCGTGGGAATCCCTCTGACTGCAGGTTATTTCTGCTCCAGGCATCTGCCCTGTGCACTATCAGGTGTCACACATGTAGCAACATACTTAACATATGCACATATATGACCCAACGCACACATTCCCCGTCCGTCCCAGCTGCTGTTGGTCACTTGTTTCTATCACTGTGACCGTCCTCTTCTGTCGCTGGGGAGAAAGGCAGAGCTGGACTCGGGTTGCACTCAAACATCTGCCGTGTTTGACACACATCTTTTTTATTTCTCTCTCCTTAGTCTGTCACAAACAATATTGCCTGTGTTATCATGCTGTTGTGATCTGATTTAAAACATCTCAAACAATTTGATTGTAAAGGGGAAATATAATATTTATTTTGATTTCCAAATTTATTAAAGGCACATACATGTCCAGGAAACTATGGCCAAAGTATAGCTGTAGAGTTTTGACAAACATGGCGATCACAATCATGTTGAACAAAATAGGTCTCCAGGTATTAATTATGATTATTATTGATTTGGCACCAATGTTTTTCAATAAGTTAAGCTGAGCTCTTTGGAGTTTAAGGGGGATGTCACTATCCTCTTTAAACATGTTATTTCAGCTGAGGGAAAGATTTAAATCCATTCATTTATTAATTAATAACTGCCTCTGCCAAAAGTTTATCTCTAAAGACACAGTAACCAGATCAGTGGTTCCCAAAGTATGAGGTGAGGGGTCATGAGACACCAGAATGGAGTCACACGATGCTCGCTAAGAAACAATAACAAAAAAAATCCAAACAATTTCAAACAGTAAATTTGATCCATTTTTGTTAAGTGTACACAAACAGTCAGATCAATTTGAAATGAGCATAACTTTAGGTGGCATTTACACTAAACCAGAGAAATGTGTGAAAAAAGAACTTTAAGTGTCATTTCACACCAATGACAGCAATAATGTATTGACCCAAATCTTTTGTATTCTTCTTTTGGGGCTGTGGACTGAAAAGTTTGTGAATCCCGACCTCCTCAGAGCCTTTACACACCAGACTCAACTATTTTGTGTGAATAAGCATGTAATTTTTTTTTTTTTTCAAACCTATAGCCAGTCAGTGCAACTTAGATGTCAGTGACATAACGTCACCAGTAAAATAACTTGATAGAAATGGCTTTTATCTTTACAGGCCATGGTCGATTTTTCCTTAAGTTTAGCGTCTAGTAAGCCCACCTCTGACCAATGAGAGCACTTCTTGTAGGATTATATGTCCCAGTCTGTCAAAACATTCAACACGGCCGCTTGAATGTGAGTTTGTTTTGTAACATTTATTTTACCAAGAATTTAAAGACTGAAGATAGTGTTGGAGCTGCGATATTAATATTTTTCCTCTCCTTTACTTGACACAATGTGTACATATACATACTGTGATAAAACAAAACTGTAAAAAAACAAATTCCTTAACTCTTGAGCATAAACAAAAAAGAGCATAAAATTTAATTACTTGTCTTACCTGTCTTGTCTTAATTTTCCACGTTTAGTTTAAATTAGTTTAGTTTAGTTTATTATAGTTCTTTGTCAATGGAGAGAAATTTGTTTTATTTTTTTGTAATCATGTTGCTGCAACACCTGGTCAGAATACACAAAGAATCCTCCAAACTCTCTTTTCCTTTTGTTCCAACCACAATTTCCAGTAGCAGCGATTTGCTCCTTTGTGGTGACAAACCATACATGAAGTCGACCACTTCCCTTCTTTTAAAATCCGGTTGAGCAAAAAGTGTTGGCTGAGTTTTGTGTCCTGTCTGTGTGCAGGGTGGTGAACTTCTTCCTCACCAAAATGAGAAACTGTTAGGATATGGATTTGGTTTGTGGGTCGAGGCAGGAAAAGGACTTCCCTTAACACTGTCCTCAGAACTAAAGACAGGATAAACCGAGAGGCAAACTAAAAGTCTCTGGGGTTTCCACTGTGTTTTGGATCATTGCTGATAATAAGCTCTGTGGAGAACAAAAAATTATGGAACTTACATGTTCTGTTCTTTGTGATAATCTTAACAAATAAACATACTTTTCATGATGCTTTAAGCCTGAATGTTATCAGCGAGAGTAAAAAGCTATATTAGTAAGCTACTATGACTACAGCATGGTGGTTCAACTTAAAAGCAACAAAAACATTTTCCAGTATACAAAACTTTATTGTGACCTCTTGTTTGAGAATTTCTTCATAATTGAGTGACCTGATTGAGTTGATCGTCATGGCTGTGGCAATAGTATATGAATTATTGATTATTAAACACAATAACAAATAATGCTGTCGGGCCCAGGCCATTTTTGTATTCCTTGTTAACAGTTAGTTAGCAACCATCGTTTAAACACACAGGGCCTGATCTACTAAAAGTTTGGGTGTGTAAAAACACATGCAAACTTGACAGTGTGCGCAAAGCTGATCTACTAACAGGGTGCACCGAGGATTGCGTCTCTCAAATGAGCAAAATAGCATGCACAATCCATTTAGCGTGTTGCCTTCATGAATATGCGGAATACATGAAGATTATCAGAATGTCCAAAATACTGGGAGGAGGAGATGCAAATGTAATCATTTAGCACCCGCAATGTGACTTATCCAACCCGCAACTGATTGTGCTCGTGTTTTTGCGTCCAAATTTACCACGTTTGAAAGGCAGGTGCAAAACAGGTACAGCATTAGCACAGAGGGCTGCGGTCATTGTGGTGAGAAACAGAGGTCTCATTAACCAAATATTTTCCATCATTGACTGAATTTTTTGATGAATGATAGAAAGTTTCCGCTGGTCCGAATATTGACGCAGCAAATCCACATTTTGTTGGAGGAGCGATAATAAACCTAGCACAGTTAGCAGCACACATGTTGTTCGGCAATCGGCCGTAGCTGTTGCTGTTGATGTTCCTAGGTGCGTGTGCAACCTTTATCTGAAAGTGTACTGCGCATGTGCCGCGCGTCCCTGTTTTCAATGAAAACAGTGATTCCTGTTTACATGGAGACAAAAACAAGAAAGTTTTCAAAACTTTTCACTTTCAAATCCAGTTTCAAAAGTTTGCTGATTTAGGCATTCTGGGCACCGCTCTTGTGTAAACAAAAGGTGCAAACGCAACAAAAACTCTGTTTTTAGCTGTATTTGTTGTTGTAACGGGCCTAAAACTGTAATACATCTATGTGCTTGCCTGTTTTGTCTTTCATTGAAAATTTAATGTGGATGTCTGGTTTTGCAAATGTGGCATCACTATTGGTCAAAGGGCCTTTTGACCGGCCTTAGCATGGCTTCTCTGTCCGTGAGTAGATGGAGCTAAAGTTCAGTGGCGATCCAAAGGCTCCTACAATATTCAGATGGCAGAAGTAACATGCTTTGTCCACTTCTTTTACAGTGTATGGTAAATACCCAACCTTTCATATATAACACTTGGTGTGACTGTGAACCTCGTGGTTTCATCTTCATAAGTGCAGTCTCATTATGTTACAGCCAAACCTCCTTCTTTGTTCATGTTTATATGATCTACAAAAGAGTCTAACAAGATGAATGGCTCATTGGCTAATGAACCCATTTGTAGCCTTAAAACAAACATTGGAGTAAAATCTGTGTCATGTTGTTTTTTGGTGCATGGCCACCTGACACAGTAAAAACAGGGAACACACACATGCAGGGGGCATAAAGGAAAGGTAATAAAGAAAGAGTGACAGCGGAAACAGAGCAACAAAGAGTGTGAACACAAAGAGATTTGACAGGCCACAGCAGGAATGTGCCGGCAGGTAGAGGGGGCCCAGGAAGCATGGAGACATGGGAAAACATGGAGGGGGGAACAATAGCAGGGTGTGTGTGTGTGAGGCTGGGGTGTAGCACGGCCTTGGGCGAGATCAGTTTACCCAGCACCATTTACCTGCAGCACAGCGCTCACACACCAGGAGCAGGCCTCAAAGGGAGACACATCAATGGATGGCATTCATGTGTGTGTATACATGTGTGTGCATGCCTGAGCTGTTGATTAATTGATGCAAAGATAAGGCGTGGAGGAAATGTTTCAGACTCTTGTCATTCTTAAATAAACACTCATGTTTGATTTGCCTGTGTAGTTTCTGTGCAGAGGTTTCAAAAACTGTGATTTCCGCTGTGCGATAACTCCCTCAAATGAGCTGCTTGCACCAAATCACAGAGCGGATTAACACATTTTCTGGCATCCATACAAAGAGAAGATTATATAAGTGTGTGTTGTGGGGGTCTTTATTACACACAAACTTTTAGGAAAGTGTGTAATAAGGATTGTGTGCGCAGATGAAAAACTCTCATCATGTGAATCCCCATGGGCTGAACTCTTTTTTCTTGTTTCATAAGGAGAAGGGTTATTTAAGGGAAATGAATCTGGGGGATTTTTGGAAAAAAGAGATATTTGTGAAAAGTCTAACAAGAAGGAGGTTACACTGAGTTTCTGTTAAAGAGCAGTGTTTGGTAACAAAGAAGAGCTGGATAGTTTTTGTGTGACAGGTGGAGTGCTGTGATGCACGCTCTGCGTTTGACTGGATTACAGTGTAAGTATTGGGGTCATATCAATGTATAAATCATCGTAAATGTATAGAAAGAAAGCCCCTTGAGATATAGCCTCTCTAGAATCATATAAAATACATTTCAATTTTTCATATAGCAATGTTTTGTCACTGTCAGGCACAAACATCCTATCTCCATTATTTTAGATTTCCTTTTTTTTTTTTCATAAAACAATGCTTCTGGTCACCTCTCATGCTGGTGAGTAGGTTTTTTAAGCTTTTAACCATTTTTCTCATTTCCTGAAAAATAGATATTTTGCAGGTAGGTTTTTGCCAATACAATATGCAAGTTGCACTGACCTTTTACCTCCAAAATCAAATGAATTCTTCCTCAAGTCCAAATGAAGGTTTGAGCCAGATTTGACTAAAGTTCCTTTCTGCATTTCTGAAATGTTGCCACAAGATTTGAAGAAACAATAACCTTTAACTTGTTCCTCCAGGAACCAATCATTTTAATTAAGAGTAAAGAAAACCCCTCAAAATATTCTTAAGACATGTAAGCTAGGGATGAACATGAGCTCAAGTCATCTTGACCTTTGACTTTTACAGAGTATCCTGTTCATGTTTCAATCAAAAAGTATATTTGTGAAAAGTTTAAAGAAAATCCCTTTAGTATTCTGGACATTGTGTTTGTAAACAGGGGATTCACATAAGGCCAAATGATCTTGATCTTTGAACTATGACCTCTTAAGTTTCAGTCATTCATCCTATGAATGAACTCTCCAAAAAGTGTGTCTTGAAGTCACCCTTACAAAACAAGTGACAAAAATGAGATGACCTTGACCTTTGACCTCCAAAATGCAATCAATTTATTCTTGAGTTTTTAAAAATTGCTCTGAAAATATCAACTTCATAAGAAAGGCTTGGACAGGGGGAATACTCTACCCCTCAAAAACAGTTTAGAAATGTTGGTCAGTTACTTCTCCCCTTTAATAAACCCAGTTGGTATTGTATTTTACAGAACTGAAAAGCCTGATAAGTCACCTTTACACAAGGTACAAAATGTAGGGATTGTGTATTTGTGGACTGAAAAAATATGCCAAAATCCTCTCTTCCCCTGGAAGAAAACCTGTGGTTCTTTCATGAAGCAAGTGTGAGGAACCAGTCTTCCTGGAACGTTGTTTTCCTGGGATGCCCACTTTGCGGTTTGTCTTTGACTTCACCAGCCTCAAAGGGCTTGGTCCTAAGTTTGGGAATGGTACCAGGGCTGACACCAAATGATGCCACCACTCTGTGTACCGAAACACCAGCTTCCGGTTGCAGGGAGTTTTGGTAACACCATTCCAATTGGTATTATTAAAGAGGAGAATAATCAACTGAAAAATGTTTCCAAACATTTTTTGTGGATAATGAAATTAATCCCTCCGGCCAAAACATTATTATGTTGTTAACACAAAGGGGGGAAGAAGACTCAATTGCTGATAATCAATGACACAATGCCAGATCAAAATAGAGGTGAACTTTGACCAACAGCATTCGTCCTGTAACACCAGCGAGGCTCTACAGGCTGATGAAGTGTTAAAACAATGTGGCAGCTTTATTGGGCACCTTCTGCCCTGAGTGAATGCTCTGGGTCTATTATTTGGTTGATGATAAAGAAAGATTTACAACCAGAGGACAGAATCAGTCAATCTTCACTTCATCAATTCTTATGTTACCACTTCAGCACCGACATGATGACCTCAATCAGTGCTGATCTTCATCTCTCAGATACAATGTGACAAAAATCCAACTGGTCTTCAGGTAAGATCGCCTCAGGACGAGCTGTTCCACAGCTGTGAGTGTTTCGTGTTTCCCTGTCTGCTTACTGAGTGGGGCACTTAGTGACCCCCGACATGCATTCAGAAAGTTAGAGCCCTTTTCACCCCTCCGTCACTGTTTTCCCCCTCTCCTCACAAAAACACACATCTCTGATCTTCCTCTTCTCTATCCCCAAACCACTAGCCATCCACCCCCTCGGCAGTCCCATCCCCAGGGGGCCCCCAGCATAAGAGCCAGACTGGGTGGTCCCCTCCCCTCTCCTAAAACCAATCCATCCCCCCACTCCTCACTGCCGGGTCAGGAGTCAGAGGTGATCCCTGACAGTGTGTGGGAAACGTGCTCTGCAGTGTGGAGGAGAGGAAGGAGCTGAGGCTGCTGTGTTTCCCCCTCAGGCCGCTTAATGGGGCTCTTGAGGTCAGCAGGACGGAGAAACACAGTGAGGTGGTGGTTGTGGTGGTGGAGCGGGTGTTGTTACAGTTTTGATTTATTGGGCCAATTCCTCCTCCAAACGTGAGCTTGTTTGGGTTGAGAGGGAGGCAGAGCAGACCAGCTTAGGCTGAGGGGATCAAGATAGACGCCATGCAGAATGATTGCGTGTGTATCTCTGTGTATGAATGTGTCTGATGTGTGTGTGATACAACACTGAGTGTGTGTTCACTTTAAGCATTTATTAGCAACTGTCTAGCCGGTGTCATGTCAAAGGAGCTTAAAGTGATTTATTTGGATGGCTCAAAGAAGCCGGTTATTTTACAGGCAAATTGCTGTGTATTTTAGAAAAAATGATGGCCTTGACTCTATTCAGTTGGAGGATAACAAGCCAAGCAGGAAACTGGAAAATCTCAAGTAATAACAGCAACAGACGACTAAATGATGAAAAAACCAAAAACAGATTCAGGAAAGTTCATATTTCTGTTCATACACCCAACTCAGAAAAAACTTGTGTCGGTCACTTACAACAAGCTGAATCTGTGTACCAGCTCTTAGAAATTAATGTTAGGAGTTTGAGGACCATCATAAAGGGGCTTTTCTTTAAAGTACCGTAAATCCTCAGATAGACTTAATTTACAAAACTGCAGAGCATACCAGGCCTTTATATGAAGGAGACTTTCTACTGGAGGCAGGCCTGTGTATCAAAGACCCTATCTGAGTAGTTATTTGGTTTAGTTCAAGTATCCTAATAACAAAAATGGAGCATAGTGTTGCTTCTGGCAGGACACAGAGTCAAGATTGCTATTATACCAATCTTAAACAGCTGATCAAAAGCTAGTCTGCGACCACTGACAGCCAGATGATTACCTCTGTGCATTTAGACCACCTCACTTAAGCTGCTCGAGCCTGCCTACTCTTTGCTGCTCCTGCTGCAAGTTGCTTTGCAACCCTCCACCACCCCAGCTCCTCCTTTATGTTTTTTCTGACTTAATCAATGTCAGCTGACATTGCTGCTTGCTCTGAAGGGATTTGCTGCTTCTCATCAAAGCCATACTGCCAAATTAAAAATATGCAGATAAATGCAAATACATCTAATTCAAATAACTGCCCTTGTGACTTTTCTTGACAAGCTGGTCCTAACAGAACGACATTTTAGCTAAATGTTTATATGATTAATCATGATGAATAAACATCCTTGGCTTCTTTCATGTAAAATCATGTTTAAAACTAAACACAGTCAGAGTTTGAATCTCCATACTTAAGAAAGAGAGGCAATGTGAGATTCAAGGTTAAGTTTAGTCTTAACTGTATTTAATAATCATTAATTCTTTTCAATCAACAGCATTTAGTGCAGTGCTGAACAAATTTATTAGACCACCCAATGTAAGGCTTGTGCCGCAGCTGCCCTAAAATTACCATCATTTGTAATTACTAAAATGATATTAGTAGTTAGAAATATAATTAATAATTATCATATGTATGAATTTTCAAATTTACTGTTTAAAAAAACTGATTAAATAGTTAAGCACATTACATTTCTTGATTAAGATGTCATTTTATAGTCAGTTACTTGCATTCCTGAACAGAAAAATTAGATTTAGTTGTTGAATGTTATAATTGATTAATTTCTAAACTCTAGAGAGGAGCCAAGTGATTAGGCTCTGTTAAAAGAAGGTGAATTCAGTTTGAAATTCCTTATTCCTATTCAAAATATATGTCCAATAGCAATAATTTTCTGACACCACCTTGAGCAGGTATTTAACTGCCAGGCAGTGGCAAATCATTCAGTTTTTTTTTTCTGTTAAACACAATTTTTTTTTCTTTTTTGCATGGATGAAACTCTTTTCGTTAACATCTTGTTTTCTCCTGTATAAACAACACAGTTGGTTTTTGAACAACTAAAATTAATTATGATACTATTTGAATGTATTTCATTTACCATTGTTTTGTCCAGGCTTGAGGGTGCAAGGACCTGGTTAAGGAGTGAGCCATAACCCCTTTTCCAAGACCAATAGCAGTTCCAGTGTGTCACAATAGGTCATAGTGTTGGCTAATTCAAAAATGATCAAAGCGTCTATCCTACCAAATGTTTGTCCGTATGATAAGAAGCCTGCTGTGATAAATTCTTTATTTGTTAGAGGGTGCCATCTAGTGGTTATGTGAAATGTCAAATTTTCTACCATGAGCACTTGTACAATCCACCTTAAATTAAGTCTGAATATTCTCAATACCAACAGTAGATGAAGCTTTTCCTTCAGTCTGAGAGTTTTTAATGAAGGCCATGTCCACGGACAGTTAGTGAGATGTAATATCTTACCCTGACCACAAAAACCTAAAAAAAACAAAAAAAACAAAGTGACAAACAAAAAGAGAAACAAAAAAACAAGAAGGTCTTAAACTTTCTTATAAAAATCTAACTTAGCAGTCAAATTACTGACTGGAAAGTGGCGGCAAAAACATTAAACTCATTATTTTTCAAATACATCTCAAGGCATTTTGGCCATGTCCACTTCAATATCACTGGCCACTTGTTGAGATGCTGAGAATACTAAAATGCGTAGCTCTTTAATTGAAAAAAAAAATGTTAGTTATAACCTTTTTGCTATTTAACATAAGAATTACCAACTGTTTTTTATACTTGAGAGTCATGTGGTCTGGTACAAAAATGGGTAAAGAAGGTTATTGTTAATTATGGTTGTGGGCATGGCAAAAAGGATTGAGCCTCAGGATCAAGTTTGATTTAGATTTATGGAATTTGGATAGATTATGCCAGGACTTACAACAACAACAATAATAATAGTAATAATAATAATAATAACAATAATAATTATGTTATTTATTATTATCATTATTATTATTTTTATTAATTACAACAACAACAATAATAATAACTATGGCAAATATTAAACCTTACAGGGAAGTCAACCATTTCGCAATGCTGTAGAGCTGCAGTATACAGTGTCTGGGGTTTTATTTAAAATCTAATCAAACTAAATTAATGATAGAGCTTTTCCAATGGCAACAGGACATGTCATGTTAAACCCCTGAAGCTCCAGTAAGCCAGGAGGCATCAACACCATATCAATACTGAAAACTGTCAGAAAAGCCCATACACCTTGATTCTGCTTAAGCTTACTGTAAAGTACTTGGGCCAAACTCTTGTGTGCCAATGTTTAGTCAGACTTGCAACACCATGTTTTCGTTGGATGCATTAAGTCATGCATAAGAGCCATCTTCCCAATAATATTGTACAGCACTGGTGACAAGTAGAGATAATGCCTCTGAAGTTATTATGAAGCTCAACACTGACATCTACTGGCATTGAGTTTAAATTACAACTTCTGGGTGTGTTTTCTTATATGGGACTGTATGCCCTGTTCTCTGATTTGCAGGATTATGTATGTCCTGTTTCTTGCTGGAAAAAAATTAGCTTATTTTTCTTTGGTGAAAGCAATCATTAATGTAATTAACGATATTTTTTCAGAATACAAATGAGCAATAAAAATCCACAGTAGAAGTGATTCCTACTGCAACAAAGTTACGTTGATTCTGTTTAGCTTTGTCAATAAATTTTACTTAACTTATAATAGTTTAAGTGACAGAAAATATACTGTATATCAAACATCAAAGAGGCTATTTTGCATTGAAATAAATGAGACATGCATTGAGATTTTTGCTTGGTGTGCTTTGGTAAAAAAAAAAAAAAAATAGCCTGCAAACCTCTGACTTGGACTATTTAAATTTCAGTCAGCATTTTCAACTTTTAACTGAGTCACAGAAATATCCCTTTCAAAGGCACTTACTGTCATGCAATGTTTCAAGTGTTGTCTTTAAAATTAAAATACACACCTCATCAGTATTTATCATTCAGTTCTCTGGACTTTTCTTTGTCTGAGGGTCAACTTTCAAGATATTCATGTCAATGCAGCAGAAAAGAATATGATTATACTCTGAGTTTTTGTAAAGATCAAGAGATCTCTGTAATATTGATACACTAACAACAATGCACAATGTTTATTTATTATACTTACATGCTTTCCAAAAGTAATTTGACAGTGTTAAATAAATGAGGACCATAAGATGAACGCGAAGTGCTCAGAGAGGGCAAACCTCTGCCAAGGCATTTCCAACAGTGTCTGACGAGTCATTTTTAAAAATGTTGAAAATTGCCATATCTCGTACCGTTAAGAAGGAGTTTTAAAATGGCTGGATCTGCACACGGATTCGGATCCTCATACAAATCGTTCTACTTTTTCCTACCGCCATGACCAACATTCCATGAAAGGTAAGTTAAGAACTTTTTTTAATTATTGCGGGAAATTTGGAAAACTACCCTGTCATGAAATGCTAATATATTATTTTAAAAAAATAATCTTGCATTTAAATTCCGATTAACACCAAAATCGTATCATTTCTCCCTCTGTGACCAAATTACCCTGAAAATTTCAGCCATTCCAAACAAAGAAACATAGAAAGAAACTAACTAACAAACTAACTAACATAACCACCTTGCTGGAGGTTATGATGATAAATAGAGTGGTACCTTGGGAAGTTGGAGGTGGAAGTTGTTTTCTATCTTTTTAGTTGAGTCAGCTGTGCCTGTGAGACAGAGCCCAGGGCAGAACAACCTGTGCCTTACGCTCCGTCACTGGTGACGTCATCATCATACTACTGACTGCTGTTATCAAGATGGCGCTGCGGCCAGGATCTGGGGGAGGCAGCAGGTATTAAAGCTTTTGTAAATCAACTCTGTCGCCGAAAAGAAATCCTTTTGGGAAATATCCGCGCCTTCGTGCTGCCCGTTAGCACATTAATATCACCAGTGGGCCTTTGAGGAGGAGTCTGAAGCGGGTTTTGTTGTCGGTGCTGGTGATGAGATGAGATGGTTGTCAGGTGTCAGAGCTAACGCTAGGTTGCTGAGGAAGCTAACATTGTTAGCATGCTAGCTCTCTGCTGTCTGTCAAAGCTCAGAGTGGACTTTAAATAATGTCGGGAGGGGTATTTATAGAAACATTTGTCAAGTTTTTCTTCTGCAGTCTTACGTCACTTACAGCTCAGCGTAGTTATTGATAAATAACATTTTAATTGAAAGACACACACAATTCCTCATGTAGCATTGTGTTTCTCTGGCTCCTACCTGCACTGACAGGCCTGCTGACGGTTGATTGTGTTAAAATCTGGCCTGGTGCAGCTTTCCATTAAGACCTTTTAATATCTGTGTAGTTCTGTTCGATGTACTGCTGGTGAACGGTGTGTAATATGCAAAATCTAAACAGATGATAAGAGAAAATCTTGAAGGAGCGACAAATCTGCTGATGTGTATTGTTTATAGAGGCCATAACACTCTGTACAAGACTTGATGTATTTCATCAGGGAATGTGACTACTATGCCCAATGTTTTACTGTAATAGACGATCATTTTTCCAATTCCTGCTTCATTTTAGTTGTTTTCACGCAATAGAAATTGCAACATTTTAATATAGAGTTAAGGGCAGGGCAGATTTAAAGTCCAAAAAGCCTCATTTAAAGGGCTCTTCTGTAACATTCACAAGAGTTGTTTTAGACAGCAATGTATTTTAGATTAAAAAATAAAAATAACACAGAGGTGTAGCAGACATGAAGTGTTATTAGCGGGTCCTGGAGGTGTTATAATTTGTTTAAGAATTTGTTAAGAAGTTTAAGTAAAAGCAGTTTATGATATTTATAGACGAGAAGGCATTCAGGATGTGCAAATGACAATTTAAGCAAAAGTGAGAGTTTCAAGTAAAAAGGGGAAGTTCAAGTAAAGGGGACATGTAAACATTGGGCTGAACTTCTTACTTGCATATAAGGAAGTTTCATAAGTAACACTGGTAAATGCCTTATGATCAGTGATAATGTAGAAGGTGATTGTAGATATGTCAGTAGCTTGTATTAAAGAACTTGTCCTCAGTATTTCAGTGTGCAGAATCCACATTCTTGCACAGCAAACCATAAAACATGTAAAATTGATTTATTGATATGTAGTTGTACATATGTTCAAGAACAGAGACAAAAAACTACCAGACTCATAATTCATTTATACACTGAGCTCAAGCTCCTTGAATAATGAATAAACTCTGGTTACAAGCCTCTTGATTAGCCAGGTGATACTGATCTGAAAGTTGAAACTAAACCCTCCTGTCAGACAGTATGAATGAGTGTAGGCAGAAGAAGATGTAATCTAATGACCTCTTGAGGCAATCTTAAATATGCTTTCCTCAGTTTATGTCAAAAGTTTGAGATTAATGTGTGCTGTAGGGGTCATGGATGAAAACTGTTGTTTACTGTTGTGTTTTGTTGAATCACCCACTTGAATTAAGAAGCATGATAGCTGACTTTTCCTACACATTTTACCAAATACTTCCCATAACTTAAAGTACTGTGTGTTATTTGTAGCATGCCAGTGCTAAATATTGATGCCAAATAATGGAAAATTAAAGTTTTATGTATAAAAAAATGTGATGCATGTGCTTTGAGGGAGAGCAGTAGTGCAACATACAATACCTACACCACCAGGGAAGCAGTCAGTGCAGGTGCAGGGCAATAGTCTAATCAGAATTTCTTGGATTTACATTGTGATACTGATTAGTACACAATATTACACATTGATTTTACAATCATTTTACAAATTTGCAGTGTTGCTTTGAGGGCTAGCTGTGATAATTTAACAAATTATTCAAGTTATTTTTCATGGTTCCAAGTCCAGCTGTGCAAAACCGAGATGATTTGAGATAATTTTACTTATTTTTGTCTACCTACAGCTGCCTGTCTGCCCACAGCTGCCTGTCTGCCCCAGTCTTTAGCTCCCTGTCTATTTCAACTAACTAAAGCAGGTGCAAGGGGTCCCTCTGCTCCTCACTCAGATTAAAGTGAGAGCTGGTTTGATGGGAGGGGCAGGGCACACAGGTGCCATAAAGGAAAAAGGCTTTGCTCCATCTACTACACATGTACGTTACACAACATACAAAACGGTAACGATTGAATTTCAGTTTTATGATCTTGGGAAGCAAAACCTATAGTTGAGTAAAATGAATTACAAGATGGCTGTACGTGTGTGTGTGTATGTAATGTTTACATTAAACCAGATGGTGACTGTCTCAGCAGCAGTGCCAGTCACTGAGGATAGGACTGAACAGGAAAAAAAAAAAGTACTACTACACATGTACGTTACACAACATACAAAATGGTAATGATTGAATTTCAGTTTTATGATCTTGGGAAGCAAAACCTATAGTTGAGTAAAATGAATTACAAGATGGCTGTACGTGTGTGTGTATGTAATGTTTACATGAAACCAGATGGTGACTGTCTCAGCAGCAGTGCCAGTCACTGAGGATAGGACTGAACAGGAAAAAAAAAAAGTTACATGCATATTTTACCTGATTAAAACATGGATTGATGATGGCTGCCTTATTTTTTTCCATTTTCTGCCAATTAGCAAAACCCTCTGTGTCCTGCTGCTGGCTGAAAGAAGCCTGCAATGGCATGTAGTACAACAAGCAGGGGCAAACCTTTGGGTTTGGTTGGCCCAGCCCCCTGACTAAAGCCCTCTCGCCCCATCACAACCACCTCCCACAGGGTTTTTTTATTTTGGTAATATTTTAAAAAATCAGTCTTACTTCACAACTTTTTCCACAGTGTTTTGAAATAAACAGTCCTGAAATCAGGCAAAATTGCAGCAACAGTCACAAAAAAAGTCCTGTGGAATTCTGCAGGGTCTGGTGAAGGAAATGTTTGACTGGATTTAGAACAAAATTATTGAAACAAAATCTAAAGAAATAGGTAGATTGATATATTGATTGATTGATAAAACACTTTATCAATCCCCTTGGGGAAATTAAGCATGGTAAACATGATGGAAATCAGTTGTGGTCCATAATGATCATCGACTTAAATTATAATTTTGTTCTCACACTGCAGAGAAATAATGGGATCAGTGACTTGTACAGCCTCATCTGTAACCTTCTGGGATGTAGTCATTTCAGATTTTGCCTCCACATTGGTGATGACTTTGACGTACACTCCTGACCCTAGCGTCAGTCTCCCAGCTTGAACAACACTTTGATGATAGCTGTTGGCTGATTACAGTCTTTTCACGAGGCCCCAGCCTGCAGGGCCACAGCTGCTCTGACTGCTTATCTCCTCCTGTGTTAATCTGCCCAGCCATGACCTGTTATTCACTGCAGGCTGGTGGGCAGCAGTGCTGTAGCTCTCCTATAAAAACCTTTTAAGCTTCAAATCTTACAGAGAGCAGATGTGAGAGTCAGAAGCATCATGGAGTCAGGAATAACTGTCACTGAAGATAAAGCTGAGTCGTTTTGTATTAGCAGCATCCTTTCTCTCTCTTTGCTTAAAGGTTAAACTTTTCATTATAAGCAGTCAGTAAGGCAAATGTAATCAATATTTCCTCTTTGTAAGAAATAAACATTTAAAACAGCTCTATCATTTTATCCATTACAAGTTTGCTTGTAAGTATTTATGGTGACACTAACTGAGGTCAAAAAATAAATAAATAAATAAAGTCAACTCTTTATATGTGGACAAGGGACATGCAGATTTGAAAAGTGAGACACCCCTTTGCCTTTAAAACTGCCTTAATTTTTAGTACCATAGAATCAACAAGATGCTGGAAACATTCCCCAGATTTTGGTCCATATTGGCATCACACAGTTGATGCAGTTTTACTGGCTGCACAACCATGATACAAATCTCCTATTCTGCCACATCCTAAAGGTTTTTTTAACAAGATTTGTTGACTGTGGAGGCCACTGGAGTACAGTAAAACAGGTACACACATAAAGATTATCAGGCTGTTTTTGTCCCCACTTTCCCCCTTCCTGACCAAGGATGACAAACGCCACATTATCTTATACTGTCATACTGTCTTATAAGATTATCCCTTGGTCTGAGGTGTGTTGAGACAGTCCTTTTTTTCAGTCTGTGTGTAGAAACTTAAGAACATGGACTGCACATGAATAAACACATTCATTTATGTTAAATGTTAAAGCTCTAGAAGGTAATTTAGCATGCAGAAGTCAAGCCCAAGTCAAAATAATTTCTTATTTGCCATGGGGAGTCTGTAGTTGCTTTGGCAAATGCTTGAGTTGTGTGACAATGAGCTCACTGCCTTCCTTTTGTTAGCACAGTTTTGTTGGTACTAAACTTATCAGTATGATAATGTCGCTCACCCGTTGGATTAGTTTGATGCTCAGAGTCAGACGGGGGAGGCAGAGGCCCTGTTGGCTCTGTCTTCTGTCTCTGCATCATCAGCTCCGGCCTGAAGGAACGACTTGTAATAAGTTATTAGACAAATAGCTGAAGGCCTGTGTGTGTTGGCACAGCTGAAGAGGGACTTGGCGGACTTCTAGAGGTTTCCTCAGATTATTTCTTACAGGCTTGTTTCTCAGTATGGAGGCCAAGATGCCTGTGGAAACTGAACTATATAATTTCAGCTCTATTTTGTCATTGATGTATAAATTAAAAAAGACATTCAGCTATAATCAGTTTTTGGATATTTAAAAAGTTGTTCTGCACCTTTGACTCACAGTCAACGTCATTGATGTTGTATTTTCTTCCTTTAAAGTGTAAGAATATGAATTTAAAAAAAACCCAGGGATAAATTGTAAAGATGTTTGCTTGTGACAAAACAATTAGTCTCTATTAAAGAATGTGTAGGCCTGAATAGGAATAATCAGTAACGTCACTGAAGCTGTAAATATTCTCTGATATTTCATTTAAACAGAACAAAAATCCTCAGACATGCCCTTGGCTAATGCATGTGTTTTCTTTTCTGTCTTCAGTTTTATGTATCCTGTTGGAGGGGGTCTGGGTCCGCCACAAGGTGAGTGCTCTCACACTGCAGTTTACATGTGTGCTTAAGAGTGAGTTTTGCTTTAAATAGGAGTTGACATGATATCAAATTTTTAAAATTAAGTTAGGTTTGAGAAAAAAATCACCAGTACCGATGCTCTTTTTGATGTCACTGCGTTAAAATTAGAAACCTCTGAATGCATAATTACTGATGCACGATATGAAAAGTTTCAACCGCTACCGATAACCGATAATTTCCTGCTTCTCATGGCTGATACTGATAACTGATAAGTTCATATTTTTATATTAATATAATCTTTTTGCATGTTGAAATCTTGATCCAACCACTGAGCCTTTAAGCTAAGCTTGCTGACCAGACTAACATCAGATGTCCATATGTCTGTGGTAAAACTTACGTGTCGTCTGTTCTTTTTATGTGTTATGTTATCAAGTTATGGATGTGTGTGGTAACGATGCCTTAGAGGGCATTGAGGGATACATCCAAGAAGAAGCGATGGCTTGGGAGGGTGAAACGTAGCTTCAAATGTGCTATTAACTTGTGAAAACCCGGGCTCTCAACGACAGAAAAGGGCTGGTCGTCGAGCGCTATGAACTCCATCACTTTGCCGTTAATGGCTTTAGCCTGTCTCTTAAAAAGTTTTTACACTTTTCAAATGCATGCTGAATGGGGACATCCACACTCCGTGTTGTTGTTTTTAGCATTAGCACACTACCTGCTACCGTGGCTGCTTCGTCTTCTTTCAATAGCGCTTCACCGTGATGGCAACTTTTCAGGTGAGCTATAAGATCTGTTGTGTTAAAACTTGAAGTCCTCTTTCCTCCTCTCAGAATTCTCGCTGAACAGGTTGTGTAAACAGCAATGCTGTTGTTATCTGCTGCCACTGAGAAAAACAACCACACTGATGAAGCCATGTTCAGAGACGGGGGCAGGCTTGGGTCCTTATAATAAGGCGCAATAGATGACGTAACCAGCGCGACATGGCTTGTTTTGGGGCTATGCGGCCTGCAAACAATTTCCCCAATTTAAGTAATTTATCAGATCTTTTATCGGATAAAATGTACGTATCAGGCAGATAAAAACATGACATAATTTTCCCCCAAATCGGTCAATATTATATCGGTCCAATAAATATGCTGCATCCCTATGCATAATGGAAACTTTCTTGTTCTTAATTGTCAAAGTGTTTTACTGGCTAAGTTGCACAAATGTGTACTAAATGTTACCAACTCTTTAGTGCAGTTTAAGTGGGGCACACACTACAAGATAATCAGCTCGGGTTTTGGCTCTAACAAATCAGTGTGTTGTTGTCTTCTGCATAGCCTCGGTTTTGGACAAAGTCTCTTGGTAATTATAATGTGATAATTCTGAACTAACACCACAAGTATGTCCTGATTGCTTATCCCAAGCAAAGGGTATAATTTGATCAGACTCTTACATGCAGTTATGATACAAGGCAAACAGCCTCTGGCATCTGGTATAATTTTCTTTCTTCTTTCAGTTGGCTATGTCATACTTAATAATGGACAGATGTTTGAGTTTAGTTTCTTGTAAATTTTTATCATTTTAACCAATGAAGTTAAAGTTGTTGAAATTCAGTGTGTTAGTAGATCTTGGTATGTTGCAGATTATGTATAAAGCTCATTAAAAGTTTCCAATCAACATCCAAAACTAATTTGAAAAAAAGAGAAAGTTGTTATAATTTGAAAGGATTAGAAATACTTAAAAAAACAAGATTCAGAACTAAACTGAAGAGCGATGTGTTACAGTGAGAGGAATCAGTTTACGGAAAAATTTGAATAAAGAAATAAAAAAAGCCCACAAATTTTATCTTTAAAAAAGTATTAAAGCCAGTATGTTGGGTAAATACAGGGGAATGTGTTAATAAAAGTCTTGCTATGTTTGTTTTGTGGAAAAATGTGAATTAACATGTGGTCTTTGTTTGTTTGTTTGTTTATTTTGTTGGTTGTTTTTGAAAATAAAAAATAATGTAATGCAAAAAGGCATGTTGGCCTGCAGCTCTTGTAAATTTGTATTATGTGTTCAGCTAATATCTTGTGAGAGAGGGGCAGACTCTAAAAGATTTTTCTTCCTTCAGCCCCTTTTCATTCATGTTTGAGAGTTGTTTTGTTTGTTTGTATTGAATGTTTTATTTAATGATAGAATGTAATAAAGTTCTTAACCTAAGTTTTGTGTCTCATAAACTTGCAACTTTTTCATCTTAAAAACTGAGTGTTTCTTTTCTTTAAAATTCTAGATTATTCTGAGTCTGTTGTAGTCAAAAAGACCTTGTGTTTATCCTTGTAAAGTTTATTCCTTTATTACTAATGTCACATCTCTTATATGATGGAGTTAATTATCACGTGTGGAGCTCCCAACTTTCACACATAGACACGGTGCAGTGCATCAACAGACATTAATTGTATTACTAATCTGCCCTCCCCTGTCATAAATAGGTTGTTGATCATGATTAGCTGTGTTGGTTCAAACAAAGTAGATTGTCTGCATCCAACCTAAACAAGCTGCTTATTCAGCGAGCTGATTCCTAACACAGTGAATCATGCGGTGGCTCCAGTAGGAGCTGTCTGCTCCTCAGCTCGCAGAGCATCTGTGAAAACAAACAGACACTTTCTCTCCTCTCCTTGCTCCTCTTGTTTTGCTCCAAGCTGTCACAGTCATCACCAGAAAAACAGATTTGGTTGTTGCTGAGCCCATGCCTCTCCCAGCTGTCCAGATAATCGATTTGTAGTACAGATCATGTCCACATTCGGGTGTCTGATGTGGTTTTTAACTGAAGACCTGTGTTTTATTTGATGTATTCAATATTGTGCTGACTTGCATGTTAAAGTACGGATTGAATTTGCTTTTCTTCTGTATGCTCTCCATGTCTATAGTTCTTTAACAGTGTTTGTTAATTCTGTTCAGGTATGGTTCCCATGCAGCAACAGCAGCAGCAGCAGCAACAGCAGGGCTTTCCTATGGTTCCTGTCATGCAGGCAAATATGCAGGGTATGATGGGAATGAATTTTGGTGGACAGATGCCTCCGGGGGCCATGCCTATGCAGGTGAGCCTGTATTCTGCATACATATTTAAATTCATGTTTGTTTGCTTTACTGTGTGCACAGGACTGATTTTATTCAAGTGAAGGCGTGGGTTTAGAGCTCCAGTTTAACACTTTTGCTTCCCTATCAATCAAACCACAAACAGTTTTTAAGTCAAGCACACTGAACAGCAGTTTACTCCAACCTGCTGAGGTGATGTTTAGCGTACTTTAGTCTGTTCAAATTGAAGTGCTGTCCCTTGGTGGTCTGTATGATCTCAGGTTAGAGGGATCTTTAGGTAGGACTGCTAATAAGGTCTCGGGCTACTGTTTGTGTTTCCTTGTTTGGCTGACAGGGTGGGATGGCTATTGGCATGCAGACCCCAGGAATGCAGTTCTTGGGCCAGCCACAGTTTATGGGTATGAGACCAGCAGGACCCCAGTACACAGCCGACATGCAGAAACAAATGGCAGAGGAGCATCAGTAAGACATCCTTCATTTTCACTTCAGTTCTTCTGTGTGTTTGTGTGAGTGATGGCATCTGCACATGGAGGATACATCTTGCTGTGTGACTCCAGACTGATTTTTTTTTGAGAAGTGAATCCTGATAATCTGATATTTTTATTCCACCACATTTGCTCAATATCTCAGTTAACCTGACTTATTAGACCACAGTTTTTATAATTTCATTTTTCTTTAAAGATGACCAGTGACCAATTTTTAGTGATGCCCATAATGGATTTTTGTCGATATCTGATGTGTTGATATTTCCAAACTCATCCACTCAGAAAATAACATTGAGGTGATAGTGAAAATTGTCACCATGATGTGTTCAAATGTTGCCTAAAATAAAGTTTCTTAGAGTTTCTTGTTTCATGTAAAATAGGGTCTGCATTTGAAGATTTTCAGTGTGTGAAAGTCATATCATAGAAATGAGATGAAATGGTAAAAGGTTTAAACTGTCCAGCCCTCTTGGTAACCCCTGAAAAAGACTGTCTTATTGGATTGGATTGGATGGGATAATCTTTATTTCGAACATAGGAATAATAAAATATTTAAGTTAAAAAACAAACAAAACCAACAAAAGGTGAAAACATTATTTACAGAAATTCTTTAAATATTTATGCTGTTCAATGTTTGAAATGGAGTAGGAAAAAGCCATGCTTATCGTGTCCTACCCCCTTTTTCATCGGTGTATTATGTAATCACCAATCAATCCTGGTTTTACCATCTATTTTGCCTTTTAAAATCTCTACTTTTTTAACCAAGGCATTGATTTGAAAGAGCTGAGACTGCATACTCATTATCTCCTCCTTGTTTTTTATAGAAATGTCATATCTGTTTTGTTACAAAAAATATTTTAAGATGAAATATGTCCTAACATATTCATGAATATTCAGATACCTTCTCTTTTGTCTTTCAGAAAACGTCTGGAGCAGCAGCAGAAGATGCTGGAGGAGGACAGAAAAAGACGGCAGTTTGAGGAGCAGAAACAGAAGCTGAGGCTGCTCAGCAGTGTCAAACCCAAGGTGAGACTGTCTCCACATCCCGTTCATCTTACTGCATTACTGCTTCCTGTTCAGAGCTCATCTTTGTAACCCCTTCAGTCTTTTTAATCCTCCATTGTTCTGTATCCAGACGGGAGAAAAGAGCCGCGATGATGCTTTGGAGGCAATCAAAGGCAACCTGGACGGCTTTAGCAGAGACGCAAAGATGCACCCGACTCCATCATCGCAGAGCAAGAAGCCAGGTACCTCCACCTCAGAGCTGTCAAATGTAATCCCCGTTGTGGCTCTCGGTCAGCTGATCCGCTCTCTGTAGCACTGTTGAAAAGCCTCCGTCTGACAATAATAGCTGGATTAGAGGCAGGTCAGCATGATGAACGCCCAGCTGGCATTCAGACCAGCCAAAAACGGATTTTCTGTCTGAGCACATAAAATGTCACACAGATTTCTTTTATCACTTTATGTCTCCCTTCTCACACTTCATCTGCACACCTGCTAGTGTTTCTAATCGCTTTGTAGAAGGGTAGAGTTTTTTTGTTGTAGCTCAATTGTTTTATTTTTGTACCATACGGCATCCATGTATGAACCTCGATGTTTGTGTATGGATCTTTTTATTGCATCATAGAATTTTTTATTTCCCTGACTTACTATTTATGTGCACCTCCAAAAACAGTAGACATGCAACTGAAACTTTCCCCTGGAGTGGCGCTTAATAGCAGAAGTTACAAGAAAAGCAGAGGCAGTTATGAATTCACCTGTTTCTTTTTAAGGGTGCCACATTTTTTTAATGTCCTGTATTTGTGATCAGAAGTTTCATTAGTTTTACAAATTACTTTTTCACCCATGAATTGGACCTTAAGATCTAAAGAGGAAGTGTGTGGCAGAGTCAGACGTTTATGTGTTATTTTTCGCCTTAAACTTTTTTCTTGAATTTTTATCTATTATGACGTGTGCTGCTGACCTCTTGGCCAGGTCGCCCTTGTAAATGAGCTCATGATCTCAATGGGAAATTTCCTGGTTAAATAAAGATTAAATAAGAAGAAAAATAAAAGTAAAAGTAATGTGTTCATAGAGTTCCATCCCCAACTTGCTGTTATTCAGACATCTGCATATGGATATGTGGATGTATAAACGTGTTTAAGTGTTTATTCAAAGAAGTAGCATTTTACTTAATTATATGACAAGCTTCACATGACGATATTTCTGGTTTCAGCGGCAGGTCTTCACTTTTTGGTTTTGCACTAAATAGTCTTTATCTCATTCTCTGTGCTGCCTTTATTTTATTTTCCATTGCAGAGTCTTTCTGTGATGTTTTGTGCCATCATCATTATTTCTTCATTTTTGCAGACTCATCGCCATCACACCCGTCTGTCACCACTCACTCCCTCCCCCCAGCTTTGTCCGAGGACAATGATGAGTTTAGTGACTTTCAGGGGCCCGTAGACGGCCCTGCCACCTTTCCTCCACCCTCCTCTACCTTCGGCCTCTCCTCACAGGCCCACGCTCAGCCCTCATCCTCTGCCTCTAAAACAGGTTTCTCTGAGGACGATGACGACTTTAGTGACTTTGTTCAGGGTCCCTTAAACACTCTCACTTCCTCCAACACCCACCTCTCCTCACAGGCCCAACCCTCACCCCCTTCACTGAGGGCAGGGCTGTCCTCCTCCACTTCCTCCACCTCCTCGACCCCTCCTCAGCCCCTCCCTACCTCTGTGTCCATTCCCACTGTCACCCAACACTCTGCTGTCACCACCAGCTCCCAATCTACATTTCAAGGTAACTCTTGTTTTGCTTTGTTCACACTCTCCCTCCCATCCCCACACGTTTTACTCATCTGTTTACTCTCTGAATTAATTTAAGGGATTATTTGACATGTTTTGCTGCCCGATGCTGACCATTTGCTATTTGAACTGGTATGTTTTTCTTTTTTTTTTTTGTTGGCATTGACCTGTAATGCAGTGTGAGAGCATGCAGCCAGCACAGCAGATGACCCGTCCTCATTCCCTAAAGCTCACATGTTACAAACATATAAATAAGATACAAAAACACAGTTCCCAGCAGGTTATTTTTCCCCTTTGAGACCGAATCTGGTTGGAATGATGAGAGCACCAATTGAAGACTGTCACTCTCATGTGTCTGATCTGTGGGATGAGCAGCTGCTCAGTGACAGCTTGTTAGTCCATGAATGACGGTACAGAAAGATTTACTTCTGTCCAGAAAAAAGCAACAGCCCACCCTCCACCCAGTCATCCTCCAATCCTCCAAGAGACATTTCTGACCTAGATGTTCAGCATCTGGAATAAGCAGATTAAAAAGCCTGTAGATCACAACCTCTGATAAAACAGATGACCTCAGGAATATATTTCTTTTTCTGATGTTTGAGTTGAACATTTTGTTGAATACTAATAGAGGGATGAAGGATCAAGTATTTTGAAGTTAACAGCACACATGTTCCTTAAACAAAAAGTCAGGAGTTTTTTTTATGAGCTTTTGGATTGATGCTGAAAATAATAATAACAGTAAGCACTGTTCTAGAAAGTAAAGAGCTAACCATTAACAATGCACAGCTGCTACGAGCATGACGACAGCAGGAAGTGGCTGCATGTACAGAGATTAGCATAGATGCTAACAACTTCTGTATCAGTTTTATCAGATCTTGACCGCATTTCTTTAGTAAATGAAAAACAAAAAACACTACAAACTTCTCTGTAGTGGGGATGTTTTTGCTCCACTTCAGAAATGTTTTGATGTGAGTTTGTTTTACTAAGTTACTCACTCTCTGTAGCGCAGTAGTGCCTGCCTACTACTTTATCTGATTGGCCTGTAATAAATGTGAATGACGTAACGATCATCCAGTTATCTGCTGGATTCTGCCCTCCCCAAACACTTTTTGAGCTCTTTCCCAGATGGACACATGAAATATATTGAACAGTCCATCTGTTGTGCCAGGTTAGCTAACCGTGGGCTACAGAGGAGCTACATTATGTTTGACTTGCTTCACCGTTACCACCACTAAGCTCCCAAGTTTTTTTACCTTCTTGCCTGTTCTATAAAAAGAATTCTTTTTTAGTATGACCTGATCAACTTATTAGTCATGACCGTGTCAATTAGTTAGCCACGTGATGGCGGTTAACCTTTTCAAGATGTGAAAAAGCTGAAATATTCAAAAGTAGATGTATTTTAAGTTGAACAAAATGTTAAAAGTCTCCTAAGCTTGTAATTACCATACACTTACGTTAGGTATCTTATTGAAAACGTATTCCAAAATCCCAAAGATTGCAAGGCAGTGGACTCAGAGGAGCTTAAATGCTGTTTTTCTGTGTTTTAGGAGCTATCATTATAACACTCTCAGAGTTATTCTATTATGTAAGAGAGAATATGATTGGACCTTGGTTAATGTTGAGAAAACATATTCTGTGTTATGGTCAATCAAAATAAGCACATTCAGAAGGAGAAGTATAAAATCATTCACAGAATACAAATTCAAGGACATGTATAAAATGTAATTTACAGCATTATTTTGGTTTTCTAATAACAGTTTCAATTGGGTTGATTATAAAAAAGTCAGATATAAAATGGCCGTAGCTGTCAGCGGCAGTCTAAATATTCTTTGTTTCATACATGTGTTTGCAGATTGTCCCATCTAAAGACAAAAAAGGCCAAAAAGCATTTTTGTAACCACTTTATTGACTCAAACTAATTGGAGGATAGCTTATAGCTAGTGCTAATGCTGGCTTTATCTGACTGCATATCAAAGCCTGACAGCTTAAGTGATGTTAAAATATAAAATAACATATGCCACAGTTGCTGTACTGACAGATTGATCATAAAAAGGTTTTTCAGTTGTTTCAAGTGAAACCAAAGACCTGTGTCATTTCTGAGACCATCCCAAAGCTTTAAGGCTGCTGACTCTGCAGTACGAGTCTTAAAATGTGTCAAAGCAACACCAAAACTCTATCAAGTTAGGTTTCCTAATGTGGTGGGAAATTTAAGAGGACTGTAAACAGAGTTCTAAATGAACACCTGTCACTCGCCAAATGCAGTAAAATTTTCCATTTGGCCCGGTAAATATTGGTGAATGTTTCTATCTTGATAGATACTGTGATGTATAAATAAATGCTGAACAAACACTTTTGATTTAACACTTTCTGATTTTGTTATATAATTATATGATCTGATCTGTGGTACATGATGCAGATTACCTTTACAAAAAGTCTTAAACATATTTAAGATAAAAACACAGTTTATTGTTTTGGCTGAGAAAATTGCTTGGCCAGTTTTCTTTTTTGAATGCCAGCTCCCTTAGCCTGTGGGTCAAGAAGTTCATTTCAGACCCTTGCTGTAAGGTTTTAGGAGTAAGAGCTGAAAACATCAGTAATGGTATGAATTCTAAAACAAGTGCAGTTTTTTTTAAGAGGGCACTTTAAACGTCTTTGACTCCGTTTCTGTTGACAAAACACTTCAGAACCCACTTGAGAGGTACATGGAGGAACTTTTTACCTTTGTCCTTATTTTGACTTTTAGTTAAAACAGACTTTTCTCTCTTTTTTATTTTGCTTTATCTATTTGACAAAGTACTGCTGCAGTTTCTACTTTTCTCAGAGGTTGTTTCTGAGGTTATTTTCTCTCTCAGTGATACATATTCTTTTTTTGTGACACTTTTCTTATAAGCACACTTCCAAAGACAAACCATTACCAAGGCAACAACATTAACTGTTACTTTAACGTCAGACCTTTTCTTCTGAACAAAGTGATATTTTAATATAGAAACCTGTCCCTCATTCGCTTCCCTCAGGCCCGTCTCTGGAAGAGAAGCTGTTCTCCTCATGTGATCTCACTGCTGATAAGACGGCCCAGCTTAGCTTTAAGTCCAAGCAGAGTTTGGCTGAAATGAGTCCTAGAGCAAAAGTTTCAACTCAATTTCAGCCCAGTGCTAAAGCCAGGAACTGGGCTGCGGCCCCAGAGGACTTGAGCTCTGTCTTCATCTCAGAAAAACTACCTGAGGCTCCTGTGACAGCAGCATCCGGCGCCCCCCCACCAACTGCTGACTCATCCCCTCTCAGCGGTGGTGACAGCGGTGAGAGATGTGAATGTTTATCAGACTTTATAGCCTCTTCTTCAATTCCTCGCTTTACTGCAGGATTAACGCGCAATCAAGGCAATGGTCTTTTTTCCTCTCCTGGAGCAATATTTCTATTCTCTCCCACCCTGATGAAACGAATGAATAACCTTTCCTGCAGCTTAATCTGTCTATTTCTGTGGGACGTGATTCCAGACCGGGCATCTTACTATTTGAACCTCACTTGCTGTTTAATGAGATTCTGCTGACATTTCCTTCACCTTTGAGATGATTACAAAGCGGTTCTGTCCTCAAGGTCTCCTCCCTGGTGTCCTTACATCGCCTCCTAAGCCAAGTTTCTGCTCTTCTTTCTGCCAGCTTCATATCTTTGTCACTTCAGGCCAGATCTCATTAGAGGGTCCCTCTCATGTTGGTGCTCTGTGCACATATAGTAGAAATGGACTGTGTTATATCTGCTGACTCAATAAGCCGCCGTCTGTTCCCTTGCTATGTAACACCCTCTCAGAACAACCTCCGGCGCATGCTGACTGCTTTGGTCTAACAGGGATGTGCATGGATGGGCAGGCGCCACCTGGGCCTGAATATAATCCAAGGCTGATTGTGCATGCCGTTGAGCTTCTCCTTTGTGTTGTTATTTGTTTGTCTGTGTCTGTGTCATCAAGGGAAATGTTGAGGCTGGTCATGGTGACAGAGGGGAGATTGGCAATAAGATTCATTTAACTGCCCAAGACTAATGGGATGGAGTATTAGCTGCAAAGTGGCTGCCTGAGTAAACAGATGCCTCGCAGACAGAGTGTTATCGAGTTTAAATGAGCCATATTTTCCCCAAAATGTTTGTTAGCCTGAAAACTAGGTCTAGACAATAAAGATTGGAAAATTTTCTAGCTTATGACAGTACACATTAAATATCTTTTTCTTTAAAAAAAATGGTCATTTTAAAGTTTGAATCATCAACATTGATACAATTTAAGTAAAAATCAAATACTGATTCTTGTTTGATGCCACATCAACAAAAAACAGAACTGTTAAACACCCAGTATTGGATTATTGTTAGTTTTTTAAAAGTTGAAAATTGCAGACAAATCCCTACATACTGTCTCAAGTGTACAAGTGCTCAGAAATAAAGACAAAAAATACCATATGAAATTTACACATTTTATGGACACTCTTGAGTTTGAAATTTTTACCACTCACTCACTGAAGGGGAATAATAATCAAGTGATGTCAGTTTCGCTGTCAGCACAACAAACAAATCTAACCTGACAACCACATATTGTCAAGCTATGACCGTCCATAGTTATTATTAGCAGGCCACCACTCCTAACTACTGTATATCTTAAGGCTGTCAAAATCTTCTTTACTTTGAAAAATGTGTAACTTTTCCACTCTGAAATTGTTGTTTAATATTTGATCTAAACAAACAACAACTTTTATCAGGGAGAAATGTATCTTTTTGTGCATGTGTCCAGTTTTTTGCCTGGTTGTTCCCTCTTTTACCTCTTTCTGACTTTCTACATTAGGATTTTTTTTCCCATTTCTAAGCCTTTTCCATTATATTATACTGTAACAAAAAATGTAAAGCTGTTATTGTTCTCACTGTCTCCAGTGCCTTAAAAAACCCTCTTATACCGGAAAACAGCACTTTAAAGCAGCCAAGTTTCAAGTCTATCATCCAGCAGCTCCATCTGGAAAAGCTTCAAGCTGAAATGAATGTTCTCAGTCAGAAAATGACTGGGCTTTCTGTGTCCTTTTTAGGACAAAACAGCAGAAACTAAGAGTGTGATTTAGGTGAGCTGAAAGTGAAAAGTGACTGTAAGCCTCTTACTGGCCTATAGTGAAACATTTGTTCAGTCCACCTTCCAGCTAGTTAGATTTTCTACAGTGATTCTGCCCTTCCAATCACTTTCTATGGGATAATGTCCCTATAGATTTGAAGTATATCCCTTGGATATGTGAAACAGTCCATCTTGTGTGTCAGGTTAGCAAATTTTTAACCTATACTTAAACACTACACTTTCAGCCTCTGTAGTTGGAAGAGACATGAATTTGAAAAAAAAAAAAAAAAAAAAGAAAGCTTAAACGATCAGATCATTGTCTTTGCCCTGAAATTCATCAGTCCAATCAAAATCAACATCCTCCTCAGAGTGACATAGACATCAGTCCAGGTCTTATAGTTAAAAACATACAATTGTTCCATCTTGACTAAATTAATACATTCTGTTTAATATGACAAATTATTCCTGGTTTTGATGACAGAATAAAAAAATACATAAACTGTTGCAACTTTTAATCAAAACAGAGATTGCACTGTATGAAATGCACAAATGAATTGCCACCATTTGGAAACTTCGATGAAACTGGGGAGGAGAATGGAAAACCTTCCTCCTCGCCAGTTCCACCCACTTTATGAACAGCACAGCACTCAGTGCTAAGTACTGCAGTTTATGTTGTGGTAGCAAACAGGTAACAATATCATTTGATTTTTGTTACAGTAAAAAAATGCTTTTTAGATTAAGTAAATACACGTGACATTCCTCATTTAGACTAACATTTTGAGTAGAATATCTTGAGGCCTATAAGCATATTAATGTTAGTGGCTCTAACTGTAAAAAATCTTTTTACCCAGCTCAAGTCCTTGTAAATCAACATCATCATAAGCATTTTTGATATGAACTATATTATAAGGCTCCTTTCAGCAGCAAAGTTAGCCTCCCAGTTTTTCTCCTCGCAAGGCAGACTCCGCCATCCCCTCGATTGAATCTGGAAATGGCTCACAGACTGATTTATGGGTGTCTGATGTGGCAGCACGCTTGTGATTCAGAGCAGGGGGGACAGTCTGCCTGCAATGACCCTCTCAGACATCAGGTGTATGATTTTGTAGTATTGGACACCAGCAGGGCTCAGCTGCCAAGAGGCTTGGCAGATCATGAACCCGGACAAGTCTTTTGCTTGAAGCACTAACTGTGTGTGTTTGTTGTTTGTGTTTGTGTGTCTGTTTGTGGGAGCAGGTGTTGGCGTGTACCCACAACAAGAGCACATCCAGCCCATGCTGCCTGCCTGGGTTTACAATGACAGCCTCGTTCCAGGTAAATATTTGCACACTGATACCTCCAGAGTCATGTTTCACAATTTTCTTCTGTTGCCCTAAAACCAAATTAAACCAACAGTCCCAAGGTGAGCTTAGATGTTTAGATGTCATTTTGCAGCAAACAGGATAATTAGGTTTGCTCTGCATTATCTGTATGATATAGATATCTATAGATGATACTGTAGCTTAAAATGCTAGTTATTGGGATTGGCAGATAACCATTTCTGTAGATATTTATAGCTGATGTATGAATTACTCATATCTGCAGGGTGTGTAAAAACAGGATAAGGCTGGATAACCATGCTTTTAAAATATTTATCAGAACTAGAAGACCCAAATAAGCTGGAGTGTGTTTTTCATCCTTATTTACTAAACTTAAAAGTATGCTTTAAGAACTAGGTTTTCAGCCTGATTTTCAGTTAATTTCATTTTTTCACTTGTGTGGAATCTATTTTTGGGTTGTTTGAAGCATTTTGTCAGGATTGTTTCAGGTAACCATTCTGGAAAGATAATTAATTCTAGTTTGAAACTGTAAGCTCTCTGTGAAATGGGGCACATTTTTATTTTGTGCACTTGAGAGCACAGCAGACTATTGCAGTGCTGTTTATTGCTCTCAAAATGGCAGATGGGGCTTGGTTTAACTGTTGATGCTAAGAATATTTGCATAATGTTTATGAATCCAAGTTTTTTGCTCATCACTGAATGTGTGTTTCTGAGTAAGGGTAAATCAGTCATTTATTCTAGAATCAAGTGCTGTTGTTATTTTCTGGAATGCACAGTCTCACATGCATCGCTACAGATGAGGTAGGAAAAGAGGGAGATTCACAAGGTGTGGGGATCGTTTTCTATTTTTCCTTTGCTTTTCTCACTTAGCTGAGCTTGTTTGCTTGTTTTTGGCAGTGGATATATTGAAATGGACTATATTGTAAAAGGCCTTGAGCTTGGATAGTGCTTTTCTAGTCTGTCTGACTACTTGTAAATTCTTGTACTGGACATACTTGTTCCTCTTGAGGTAGGAAAAAATGTGTTCATATATTTGTATTGATTAAAATGAGTATTGAAATGTTGGCATATCAGATATCAGCAAATATTCTCCTCCAGGCATCCCTGACAAATATTGATCTTTTTGCTTTTCTTCTTCAGAAATGTTTAAGAAAGTTCTAGAATTCACCATGACGCCGGCAGGGATAGACACAGCCAAGCTCTACCCCATCCTGATGTCGTCAGGTCTTCCCAGAGAAGCTTTGGGGCAGATCTGGGCATCAGCCAACCGCACAACACCTGGCATGCTGACCAAGGAGGAGCTCTACACTGTTCTCGCACTAATTGGTGTGGCACAGGTAAACACCCGAGTCAAGACAAATTATCCACTTAGAGCAACTTCACTAATCATCCCTCCCGGCTGCTGCTGCAGAGTCATAAACTCGACGCTGAAATCAGACGGGTTGAGCTCAAAATAGAGAGAAAGAGGCAGCACTGTGAATCAGCCCGGGGCTCATGAAGCATTGTAAGCCGAAAAAATGTCTGAGTCCCCCATCAGCTGAGTTTGTCAGAAGGCTTCTTATCATCCTTAGCTCAGGCCTGTCACCACCACCTCTGGGAGGATGCAAATCTGCAGGCAGCTCACGAAACACAGCCACTGCTCCCCTGCATAGGAAAATAAAATACCTTTAGTGATGTAAATCTTCAGGAGCCTTGAAACACAAGAACAACACGTTTCATTTTCATGTGCTGCAGAAAGGTCTGTCTGTGAAGTCTGTTCAAAAGAAACTTGTCTGCCAAATTATTCATGGAAAAACAGCAGTCTGTTCTTCCCTCGGCGTATAAAAAAACATAATTGCATCCAAAGAAAAAGGCTCAGAGTATACATAGACCTCTGGTAAATTAAACATCCATGTGCTCTTCTGTCTTAATCGCCTTTACCTGATTCCTATCCCCACTAAATAAAGTCACAAATCACTCATTTTTAAGAGCTATTTTTAACAACACCTGAGTTCTTAAGTACTGCATCTGTTACTAAACAGGGAGAGGTCATTATTGATTTCTTTTTTTTTAATTTAAAAGAGTCAGTTCATGATTTTAAAGTGGGGGTTGCATGAATTTCACTTTGATAGTATTGGCTACTTGCATGTGACATCACACTTCATTCCATTACCGGCTGGACATCAAAAACAATCTTGTCATGTATTTGTCTTAATACTTAATAAATACAAGTGTATCTGCGGCTAACTTTAACCTACAAACCCAACCATTGTTGGTGGACTATTTAAACAAAACTTAGAAAGATTTTCATCAGCTCGGCCCCTGTAAGGAGAGAACTGGCACAGAAGTTAGGCCATACATTGCTGCAAATGGACTAAGAGCTTCTAATAATCAACTGAGTTTTAGGTCAGAGCAAACTAGAAAAACACATTGGGGTGATTATACACTGCTCTGAACACACTTACACATCTTCACTTTTATGCTAGCAAGACTTTTTGTTTTAATTCTGCTTTACTGCAGGCAAAAGATACACAATGCAGTGTACCAATTAGCACCAAAACAGAAGGGATTGTTAATGAGTTTAGTACAGTGCCCAGCCCCCTCCTAAAGCTGTTTTTTAAGATTGTTTTCATCTAAAATTCAGTAAACTATGCTTAGCACTTGGCCCAATCAGCAGTTTCTGTGCCAGTTCTTTCCTTTCAGGGGCAAAGCCGATCTAAATTGCTGTGGCTAATGTATTTGCATAAAGTGGACCTCAAACAACCCAACTTCAGAAATACTGAACCATTCCTTTAAGTTTTGGATCTAAAGATGATGATGATATGTACACTGATGCTCTTATGCTCTCGTATGATTTGCTGTTTGAATCTGATTCTGTCATTCAGCTGTTAACATTGCTGTTGTGGCCTATATCAGATCCACTGCAGATACTCACAAGGTCTAACACCTCACTGTCCCTGCATTACAGATCCAACCTGTATCTGATTAAGACCATATCTGAAGACCTAGCATTTCCATGCAGCAGCATCTATGCTGTCTTTGAGGCTAGTTTTTAACACACCTCAGTGCTTACTGACAGTGTTTCAATATCCATCAGCGTAGCCTGCATGCTGGGGTAGCTCAGAGGGGATCGAGCTTTTTCCGTTGCTGCTCCTAAACTGTGGAACGAGCTTCCCTTCCACATTAGATAAGCCTCCTCACTGTCCATTTTTAAAACTCGTCTTAAAACCCATTTTTATTCCTTGGCTTTCAACCCCACATGAGACTCTGCTCCTGTTTAAGGGTTTTATGGTTTGTTCTTAGCTATTTGTTTCTATTGTTTTTAAATTTTTATTAAAAACAATGAAACAGTTATTTTAGTGTTTATACCTGCTTTACTTTATCCATTGTTTTAATTGTTTTTATGTCTGCGTTGTTTTGTGTATTTATGTACAGCACTTTGTTTCGGTTGTGGTTGTTTTTAAAGTGCTTTATAAATAAAGATGAATTGAGTTGACTTGAGGTGATCTTGAATGCCTTCATCTGGATCAGTTTGGTAGTGTAGACTCTTTTGGACCACACACATTCATGAGTTCCCTCTAAACTTACATAACCTGTGAAAATCCACCACTAAGCAAATAAAAGTAAGTTAGTCATTTGCTTACCACGATCATCATAGTAGAGTAGCAACTTATCAAACCATTGAAAAAGCTTGTTTGATAACAAAAATGATGGATGGATGTACTATGAGTAAGACCTGCTGCCTCATGTCTCTGAAGGCATGCAGATCTCTTATGGTGAGTTGGGTGTTATTTACCATAATCGTCTTTTTCATAATGGTGGTTCAAATCTGTGTTAAAAGATCTGATTTGAACTGTCTTTAAAAAAAGAATCAGATCTGAAACCGATAGAAAAGAAGAATAATCAGATTGGCTTCACTTCTGCCTGCAGTATCAACATAGCTATTCAGTGTGCTGTTTGAGTTTTTAGCAGCGCGTAAATCTTGTCTTGTTTTAGACATTATATGAGCACCAAAGCTCACAAATTTAAGCCAGAGTATACAAGGACTTGGATGCAGGGGCAGTGGTTGTGGTTTGGCTCTGTTTGAGATCTTACAGTTTATATCCATTAACTTTGTTTTCCATTGTTTCAGAGTGGCCTTCCAGCCATGAACATGGAAATCCTCAGTCAGTTCCCTTCACCACCAGTCCCAAACCTGCCTGCCCTGGCTATGGCCATGGCCCCCGTCATGCCCCAGCACCAGCAGCAAATGATGGCCCAACCCCAGGTCTCCATGGCAATGCCCACGCCAGCACCCCCAGTCATGGCCATGACACCCGCAGCTCCGGCTCAAGCGCCAACAAACACCAACTTTATCGCCAGTTTCCCTCCTGCACAGGTAACAAGCCCAGACTTATCTTCTGTATCATTCATGTGAGCTTTGATTCCTTTACTGACTGACGTGTTATTGCTCCAGGTCAGCAAGACGGATGACGATGACTTCCAGGACTTCCAGGAGGCTCCAAAAGCGGGAGCAGACCCAGCCTTTGCTGAGTTTAAAGCGGATTCAGGTGGAAGTTTCCCCAGCACCATTGCGCCTCAGCACCAGAACAGGTACAGAGCAGTGGGAATGCTGATTAGGCCCAAACAAAATCTTTTATTTTTACTTAAATGAACCAAAACGTGTTCTATTCAGGCTTGGATTAATAGTGGGTTGCTAAAATAACTAGCTAGCTGGACTTTGAGCCTTCACTGGCACCTTATTTCTTCTATATTCCTGTCTCCTTTTGTCCTCTAACTTGTTCCATTTTTCTGGAGGAATGTTTGCGGTGATGGGGGTCTAATATTCGGCCTGTGCTGGTTATTTATAGCCGAGTTACACTGCGTGGTATTTCTGTCTCCCATTGTCTGCCTGTGAAACCACAGAGTCAGACACGCTGTCTTAATATCTCCTAATAACCTCCCAGAATAACGAGTGTGGGTCAGCTTCAAATGAATTCCTCTCAGTGGACAGCAGATAAGCTCATTTCTTTATATTACTTTTCAGTCCCACGTGGAGGGAGCGTCCTTTCACAGTGAGGAAGCTGAAAGGCAATTATCCTGTTGAAAGACAAAGAGAATGCTGGACTTAAGTATCTCACATCTAAGAGGCAAAGTCCTTTAATAATTCCCTCCTGTTCCTGAAAACATCCATTCTTGACTGTTTCAGCAGTGAAACAAGAATCCCTCACAGTTTCTCATCTCTGTCTAATTAAATAAGGCGCTGTGGAGCTCATGTTGGGTTGCCGGCCTGAATGAGGCAAAGCTTACAGTCAGGTGTCTTTAAGAGAAAAAGCTTTGAAGACACTGCAGGGAAAAGTCAGAATAATGATTTCCTGAAGTGACTGATCGTAGAATGTCATTTGATTGGTCCTGTCTTTAATGTAAATGAAAAGCAGGACTTTTAAGTAAGCTTACCTGCTATTGGAATTTAAGCATATTGAATTTGCTCATATTGTGTATTTCTCAGCTTGTTATGATTAATGATTAGTAACAAAATAAAAAACTAAAATTTTAAAATGAACTAAGTTAAAGTAGAACTTTATTTGAAATGATTCAATGTTTTAAAACGAACAAAAGTAAAATAATTACTGACCAAATGATTTAAATGTAAGTGTTTGCTTAAAGTTCTTTGAGATCTTTTACTGAACAGTTTACAGTATCAAAACAAAAATACTCCAAAATGAAAGTAATATAAACTAAACTAAAAATGGGGATGCCAGTTTGGGGAAGTGGGCAGCAATCATCACAGTATAATGAGGCTCTCGCCTTGTGCAGTTGGCCCATGTTTGATTCAGACCTGAGGCCATTACTGCATGTTTTCTCCTACTGTACCCGTTTCCAGCTCCTTCCACTATCTCTTTCCACATCAGTAAACGTAAAAAAGCCCAAAAAATATAGATAATGAAAAAACATAACTAAACTTATCATTCTCACAAAAAAAAATAAAATTGTTAAATCTAAATTGGAATTTAAAAAAAAAATATCAAAACAGATTTGGAATAAGAAATAATTAAAAATTCTAAATTGTTCCAGCCCTCCAGCCAAAATTTGCTGCTAAATCCAAACAACAAAAAAACAAACAAAAAAACCTGTTTTAAACTGTATTTGTCCTGTCTGTCTATACTGTTGTGTAAGAGCATTTGTAGGCAGTTTAATTGGAGTTAAGTGCTTGTTTCTTGATTTAAAACATTTTTGTCCAAGAGTTTTGGTAATCCCCCAAGATGGGCTTTTTGCACAGAAAATATAAGGTCTGCAGAATTTTTTTTTTTATCAATGTTTACCCCTGTTTTAAGGATTACAATATAATGATGCATTAACAAACACTTTTATCCCAGAACATCTTTGTAAATAAAGGGTGAGGTATGATTATTGTTAAGATTATCAACATCCATGGAAGATAATGAGTTTGTTCCACAAATCATTAAAGTGTATGAATTTTATGTAAAGTAATTAAAGCGTTCTTTAACTAATATGTTGGAACACTTAATGGCCTGAATGCCAACAGCAGTCAAACCATATTAAAGGAGCCTTGCTCTTTACTTTGATACTGAAGGACCCAAGGTCAAATTATTGACACAGATTTCTGTTTTTTTTAAGGATTTGAGAGTCATCTGAGGCATCATTTAGGCCTAACAGCTTTTTCTGTTTGATAAAGTCATCCAGTAGTATGAGATTTTGATTTTTCTACTCATTCATGGTTAGCAAGTGATGCAGCAGGTCATACTGTTGCCCCACAACATGAAGGTTGCTGTATCAACATCCTGGTCATGGGTCGTGCGTAGTTCTTTGTTTGTGGAGTTTGCATTTGCTACCTGTGCATACCTGGGTTTTCTGAGGATTCTCCCGTTTCCTGTCTTTTCTGTGATTGGCTAGCATCCAGTCCAGCGTGTGCCCTGCCTCTAGCCCAATCACATCTTGGATAGACTTCAGCTCCTGTGACCCCAGTAGGGATACTGCAGTATAGATAATGGTTGGATGGATGCTTGTTCCTTACTGAAGCACAGATGAAGCAAATAATCCCCCAGTTTACATCTGCACTATAGACACCAATGATTGGCACTACTTAAAAAAGTCTTTTAACAGAAAAATAAACAATGAAGTTCACATATCAAATGTCAAGTCAGTTCAGGTGAATAAATGGGGATACATCTTCTTACTGCTGCTCTCTCCTGAAGTTGACTCTTGCTTCCCTGTAGCGCTCCTGCCATGCTGACTCCAGTGTCTGGCTCTTCATCTGCCTCCACTTCCTCTGATAAGTACGCTGCGTTCAAGCAGCTGTCTGTGGATCAGCCTGCAGAGCCCACACCTCCTGCATCAGGTAACTTCCACGCCTCTCACTGTGTGCACAATTTGTAGGGAACATTATCGGCTCCCCATGAAATGCTCCTGACAAGTAAAGCCCTCTGAGGAAAAGATAGAAGAAATAGGTTAGGGAGAGAGAAATATAATCCTCACACCTCTCACTCCTTTAACCTGATGTGTCATCACACATATGAGTTAGCACACTTTTCAGGCATGCCACAGCAGGAATTATGGGAATTAGTGACCAAGTATTAGACTTTTTATCCATGCAATTAAGCTTTTTAATAACTTCTTAAACTTATTTTGAACTTCAAAAGCTCCAAAATACTACCTGAAGTTCAAAAATTATAGGTGTGCTAGCTCTAATTAGTGACAAATATGTTACTACCAACCCTAGCCCATGGCCCATAAAATCCTCATGCCTGACATCACACATTGAAAGAAGGACTGTAAAGATATCACGATAATAAATAGAAAGACAGTGAAAAGTCTAAAGAGAGGCGTTAGAAAGTAGACGGGTAAGGCAAAACTTCAGTGAATTACTATTTGGTAAATGAACCTTATTGGGTACTGGTTAAATAAGGTAGCATCTGATCACAAGTTGATGCAAAGTGTGAATGTCAGTAATACAGTGCAGTCAACCCAAGTTAATTCAAGGAAATGTGATGCATAAAGGGTCTCTGTCCAGCCACGGATATTGATTTTGGGTATTGTGTACAAGTGGCGCACATGACAGTCTGACAACAAATTGACTTTAATAGTATTTTGTGATGCACATTAGCAGTGGTTCAACATCAGTATTGGCCAATATCAGCTGTTTTTACAACATCTACCAGCTGCAAATTAATATGGGGTGAACTGTTCCAGCTTTCAGATGTTTATTTGTTGTGTCATACATATTTAATGCTGACAGATGGCATACCTAACTGCTGACTCAGAGAAAATTCTGTATATACAGGGCAGTAAAAATGACCTGTGATGTGTTTTTATAGTAAGACGTGAGAAAATTTTTTAGAATTTTTAGAATTATGCCAAAAGAAGTAATAATAAAAACTTCAGTTTCAGCAAAAATGATTATTTCAAACATTGGTATCAGCATCGGCCTTGATTTTTACAATTGGTTGTCAGTATTATTTTCATTTCAAACGTGTTAAGGGAAAAAGAAAGAAAAAAAAACCCAAATAAATAAATATAAAGTGAAAAGCAACGTAATTTACACATTTAAAAGTGAGTGGCAAGAAGTAAAAACTTATTTAACCCTACCTTTCTCCTTGAATTAGGGTTAGTTAATTGTTTTGCTTCCTTGTACCTGTACCTGAATTTATTTTCTTAGATTTATTCTATCCTCATCAAAATCTGCATTTTTGACTCACATGTTTTTCTTTTTAAAATACATACATTTATCCAAATTCATGATAGATGTATGTCAAAGCAGCTGGGCAGCGCTAGGTCTCTCATATGTCCACGTCAGCCAGTCCCTTTAGCCACTGAGTTTTTTTTTTTTTTTTTTTTTTAAGGTGTGATGTAGGAATCCAAAACATTTCTGTGATGGTGCATTTGTAAAGATGGCATTACGGATCCCCATACATATGCTTTGTCAACAGCTTTCATTGACAATTCCTGCATTCATCCATGCAGATAGGTTGGAGAAGTCTTGAAGCACAAATTGAATTACGTCACCTGCAAATAAGCATGAATGCTGACAGGTTGTCTTGAAGATCTAATTGGAGAAACAAATGTGATTTGCTTGCAGCCTGAACACAGCAGCAGAGTTTCAGAGCTATATGTTCTAAAGCTACACCTGCCTACCTGTGAATGTATCTTGCTCATACTGAGGCCATTCTTTTTTCTTTCTTTCTCTCTTTTTTTTTTTTTTTTAAAGCAGACTCCGGAGACAAATACAGTGTGTTCAGACAGCTGGAGCAACCTGCTGACAAGAAACCAGTCGGTAAGAAAACTCTGAATCTCACACACATTAGCTGTAGAGGTTATTTACTTTTTGTCTGATGCCTTAGCTAGTGCAGTGCATTTCAATAACAACAAAGAGAGTACCTTAGGGTCCAAGGAGGTCCCTGTAAGCAAACAGCCAAAGGGTTTTGAAGAACATTACACCCTGCTTAGTGAAAAACTGTGTATGGGAAGGGTGTCCCTCTTATTAAAAACTATTGTATTAAAAGCTTTCAGGTCATTACAGTGCCACGGTACCATTTCTCCACGTTTGCACTCTGTCTTATTTAAGCAAGCCCACAGTGTTGATATCCATGTGTTTCCCGTCCCTTTGTCATTAGAACAGTTTCCGATGAGGACCACTCTTTCAGCTCCAGTAAGTCATGCTTTTGCAGTGACCTTTCCTTGGCATTGTCGGGCTCTGTCTCCTTAATGAGCTCATTAGTTATCTCTTCTCCTCTTCATACAGCAACAGTGTGAACCAGTGTGTTGCAGTCCATGAATATATTACATTACACTCAGCTGAAACTAAAGAGTGCGCTTTTTCTTTCTGTGTTGTTTTTCAAATGGATTGCTTCAAAAATTAAAGGAAAAAAAGTCTGAAAATGTTTCATCAAATGTTATTTCATGCAAAAAATACCCATCTAAACTTGACAATACAAGTGTAAAATGTAAAAATCATGCATTTACATCAAAGATAACATTTTAAAGTCTATGAAATTTTCTTTTATTATCTGTTTAAAAATGTTACCCTTAAAATGTGGCTCTCATAACCAGCATTAGTGCTTTGTTTTTTGTCAAGACTGCTAACAAAAATACTGTGCCTCATCCAAACCATCTCCCTTTATAACAGTAACGGTGCAAGTGCAAGCATTTACAGACATGCAAGAGCAAAACAACTTGAGATGGGTATGTTCTGCAGCGCTGCAGTATCATGTCCTATTATTGTTCAAATAGGATTGTGCATGCTTTTGGAGATTCCTATGTGTTGTATGAACACATTATTTGTGCAGTGATGAATTTTGATTGTCTTTGGCCAACGTGTAGTTTGGGTGTTCTTTGGCAAATAAATGGAAATTCAAATTCTGAATATGCATTTTTTGTTACTATGAAAATAAAGCATTAAAAGTAATGACTTGGATAAAGACTAACTTCAGTTTATGATCTACAAAGCAGTAATGGACTCAACAGTACATAGAAGAACTGAAGTTAACTGTATGATTATTATTCAGAATGGGCTGTGATGCCTTATTTTTGTACTTTTACCAAGGTCACTTTTGCTAAGCTTGCAGTGCAGTTGGATCCAGCTGCTTCATTGTCAGTGATCAATCAGATCCATCTTTCAAAGTTGTAAGTCAAAACAATTGAGCTCAATCTGCAGACCCACTGCCCAATCCAAGTCCTTTAAATCAGGAAGAGGTAGGAGCTGCGAGTGTGACAACAGCAGGAAATGACTGCTCATACAGAGATTAGCATAGATGCCAACAGCTTCAGTAACAGTTTTATCAGATCTGGACCACATTTCTTTGTGTAATGGCAAAAAAATTAGAACACTGAAAGAATGTCTCATTAGAAAGGATATTTTCACTCCCAACTCTGACATGTTTTGGAAAGAGAAAGTCGCTCAGGTTTTGTATTTTACACCTCGGCATTTGTGCTCACCTACTGCATTGTCTGATTCACAGTGAATGTGATTGGCAGAATGATCATCAATTACCCGTTGGATATGCTTTTGAAATCTTCTGCCCTCCCCAAACACTTTCTTTGGGCTGTTTCCCAGATGGACTAGTGAAATTTTTTTCTGCATAGTATATATATTAAATTGTCTATCTGGTATGTCAGGTTACACTTCTACTGCTGTGCAAACATTTTTAAAGGTATATTATATACAGTCACCAATGAAAACTATTTTAGGCTGTTTCATTGAAAAATACTTCTTTCTTTTTCAACTTATGTTTCACTTATTTTCTGGGATTAAACAGTGATTTTGTTTTCTCTCTTAATCTCAAAATTCTCTAAAAACCTAATTTGTGTACTACCTTAACAAAATGTTTTCTCTGCGGGGACTTCTCCTCAGGCCCCAGCCACATTGTTTTCAATATTTTATATAAATAACAAGGGAATACCTTTAAACAGGTGGCAACTGGATTTTTGGGGGTATATAGCATACTTTGCCTAAGGCTGTCTTGTCAGGGATTAATTTATTAAATACATAGCAACAAAAAAATAAATCTGTTGAATGGGAGACTTCAAATATATATATTTTTTGATTTTCAGATTGTAAACATTATTTAAATTTAATGAGAGTAAATTTTGGGAGCTCCTCATTTCCTTTTTTAACTAAAAAAAAAAAAAAAAAAAAAAAAAACAGAACGTTTTTTACTGCTTCAGTCTCTTTAGATATTGGATGTGTTGATAATGGCACCACATTTGTCACAGCTCAAGGTACTCATACCTATCAAAGCTAAGCACAATTCCACTAACGTGGAAACATCTGTGAATGAAAACAAATACAAGTTTACCAATAGTTTCTAATGTTGGCTAGGATCATCTGCCCTCACTTCTCTCTGCATGTTAATCTCCACGTATCTTTACAGAATGTGGTCATACATCGATCCAGTCAAGTGGTGAACACGAGTTAAAAAACAGCTGCATACAATTTTATCTACATAAACTTGATCTAAATGACACCAAACCATGCTTCTTTTACAAGATGCTGTCCATTTACTTTGCTTGTTTACATCTGGTTAGAAGAGCATTTTGATGGTCTGGCCGTATCATTTACCAAAAGCTATGCTGTCCACTGGTGGTGTGCTACTTCATCATAGTTTAGACATACCATTTGACTGGGATTGCTGTAATTGACGCAAGAACATTTATGGAATAGTAATAGACTGGTAAATCTGGTGTCAGCAAGGATAATGACTTTAATGGTTGAACCAGCTCTTTGTGTACACTTCAGTGGAATCTTGTTATTCTGCTGCTTTCCAATCAGGACTGAAAAAGATTGAATTGTGGTGTCAGCAGCTGAGGCATAATGGCCTCATGTTCGTTTGTCATAATGTCTCAGAGATGATAGGTATCTGTCAGTGACCTTTAATTGTTCTCTTTGTTTTGCAGGCGAAGGATTTGCAGATTTCAAGTCTGTCAGCGCTGACGATGGATTCACCGACTTTAAAACCGCCGACAGCATCTCTCCTCTAGACCCCTCAGAACAGGCCAAGATCTTTCAACCTGCCTTTCCTCCTGCTTTTCCGACCTCTCAGTCTTTACAACAGCTACCACAGCAGCCAGCAGTGTCTCTTTCTCAGCCCAGAAATCCTCTCAACATGGCCGACCTAGACCTTTTCTCCTCTATAGCTCCCTCTGTCCCTGCCCCCTCAGAGACAAAACCAACCACATTCCCCACAGTGTCTGTTCCCCCTTCTTTAGTTCTCTTACCGGGCGGAGCGAAACCTCCAGGAGGACCAGACGATTTTGGTGACTTTGCACTCTTTGGCTCCTCCTCTGAAGCTGCACAAGCATCGGGAGCAGGAGGTGCTGTGGCGGCTCCTCAGGATGACTTTGCGGACTTCATGGCGTTTGGAAGCTCAGGTGGGGAACCTAAAGGTGAGAGCAGTGCTGGAGCCCAAGGGGAGACCTCGAGTCAGCAGCGGCCTCAGAGCTCAGACAAGTACGACGTGTTCAAACAGTTGTCTCTGGAGGGCGGTCTTGCTTACGATGATACTAAAGAGAGCGGAGGAGGATCCTTCTCTTCTCTCAAGAGCGACACGGATGACTTTGCTGACTTTCAATCCTCAAAGTTCTGCACAGCGCTCGGGGCTTCAGAAAAGACTCTGGTGGACAAGGTATCTGCTTTCAAACAAGGCAAGGAAGACTCTGCTTCCGTCAAGTCTTTGGACCTCCCGTCCATCGGGGGGAGCAGTGTGGGAAAGGACGACTCAGAGGATGCTCTCTCAGTGCAGCTGGACCTGAAGCTGTCGGACATGGGCGGAGACCTGAAGCATGTTATGTCGGACAGCTCTCTGGATTTGCCGGGTCTCTCTGCTCATCAGCCCCCCGCTACAGGTGAGGAACTAGTGCGATTGCTCTGGTGAGGCCCTTCTTTCCTCGCTCATTTACACTCAGTACTAGATGAAGGCCAGCACTGGCCTCTCGCTCTTAGTGCCCAATGCTGACGACCAAATGTGGAGTCAGAGGGTAAGGTCCTAATTTAATAAGATAATTCAGACATAACACTAGATAAATAACATATCAACATGTCACTTTTTCATTCTACATTTCATACTCAATCTCATTGTATTTATTTATATATTTATTTAAGTATTTATTTGAATCATTTATCCCTCCCTCTACCCCATTTTATTTCATTTTCCATCATTCTCCCTCCTTAAATACATTGATATTTTAACAAGAGTTTTAACAAGTCTGGCCCTTATCTCTCTATTTATAAAGAAATGGTGATGGAAATCTGGACCTGATGTATCAGCATTCATGATTTAGTACGACATGGATGATGGTCTTTTTTGGGTTTACTGTTGCAGCAGAATTTCCTTTCCCTCTCAGTGAAGCTTTTGTCGCCACAGGCTGAAATCTGTATGTGTGTGTGTGAGTGCATGTTGTTGACAGAAAGGTTGCAATGAGTACAGAATCAGTGTCACAGTTTTGTTCCTCTTGTTTATCCAAATCAGAGGTTTTGCACAAGAGACAGTTAAACAAAGGCACAATCTGTAAGCTAACATTTAACTTTTAACCCCCTGACATTTGGTTTGTGCATGTCAGATGATTATACATTTACCAGCACACACTGAGATGTATCCATGTATTGGGAAATTTGCATGCAAAACCAGGAACAAGCTACTTTAATGTAAAGTCATAAAGCAGTTGAGGAGTTTGGCACACATAAGATGGCTGCATCTAATGGCCTGGGTGCTTGAATGTGATGTGTGTATGGCCCTGCAGTATCTTAAATTTATCATGCAGTATTATTTTTCGTCAAAAGGACGTCGGATCATGAGATATATATATATATTTTTTTCTTTTTCAGTGAAAGCGTCTCACTTTTCCTCCCCTTTCTCACCTTCATAGAGTTTACATGCAGCTTGTCTATGTTGCCTTAGTTGATTGGTGGTTACATCATCTATAACCATTTTGATGACCAGGTATTTTTTGTGTCAAATCAAGGAAACAGGGCAAACATTCAGAAGTTAAAGCTTTATCAGTGTTAGTTAAGCCATTAGTTACTTATTACAATACCATAGATGAAATATGTTTGGGTTGTAAACTATCCAGACCACAAAATGAAGTTTAGATATATCCCTCACTACTTTTTCCCACAGTTTTTGGATGGTTTATGCAGGATAAAACACTTACTAAAAAAAAAAAAAACATGACTGGACGGATTTGTCAGTAATGACAGTATTTGTGTTCCTGAACTATTTGTTTTTAAAAAGAAGTTGGCTCAGTTTCTGTGATATCAGTTAACACTCCTGACAGTGCTCCCCCTCCTCCTCTCTCAAGTACTCATCATTAATTCATCCAGCACCTCGCCTTCATGTCATGGCTCACGTTTCACTGAAAACATTCACGACTTAGTTTCAATTAAACACGAGAGAAACATCTCAATGTTGTCAGATGAGAGCTTTGCATTTAAAACACTGGTGTTTTTTTAAATAGTGTTATAATCCAGCTTGTTCAAAAAGTTGAATGGCGCATAGATTTTGCTACATGGTGCAGCTTTGCTTTACTCAACTTCATTCCCTTATACCATCTGTTTGGTGTTTTATGTGCAGAATTTTTTGATCTGCAGAAACCTCAAGCGAAATAACACGTACTTTATGGGTGAAATTAGAGAAAAACACCAACGATGCACAAATAAATCATCTAAACATCAGCAATGTTGACATCTTTAAAGACATAGTCCCATCTGTGAATAATGTGGCACAAACAGATATCAGCTGCAGATGTTTTATTTGTGTCACACCAATTGAATGATAAAACACACCGAACTGCTGATTCAGAGTTTTGTATTGGGCTGAAGAAGTGTGAATGTAAAAAAGAGTGTTTTCATGGTCAAATATGTGAGAAAATGTGGCATGGTGGAAGAAATACATAAACACAAGTAATAAGAAAGAAATAAAACTCTATCTGTAATTGGTAATCTCAATTACTTTGATTGGTATTTGGATCATTTTTATTAAAAATACTAATATGTGTATGAATTTCAAATCAGAAGATACATTTGTTGTGTAGCCTCAACTGCGTATTATGCACCGTTCATGGTTTGACTTCTCAAAATCAAGGTGGTTATATATGACTGAGGTTGTGTACGTTTTTTGCTGCCTCTCTGTCATCTTTTTTAGATCCCTTGTGTTTCAAACTGACTGGATTTTATGCTATTGCTCCACCTGCCCCTCGCTTGAATTAAGTAAGAGTTGGTTTAGTGGAAGGGGACAGAGCACACCCTTTGCTGAAATGGAAGATAAGGTGTGCTCCATTTACCACATTTGACTAACTTTTGGCCAGAATAAGTACAGTTAAACTGTCGAGAAGGTAACTGGCATCTTGATAATCTTGTTTTCATGAATTCAGAGAGCCAAAATCACAGTTAAGGTTAAAATTTTCCTCTTGGACGATGGCCTGTGCTTAATTCTCTTTATTTAAACCATTTTGATGATTGAAACTCACCCTCCCCATAAGATCTGCTCATATTAATTGGTTCATTGGTTAGTGGTGAAAAATAGTTTTATTGGTTGATTCTGGAGTCAAAGAAGACGTATGGAAAATAAAAAATATTGCGGAAAAGAGCTCTCTCTGCCCAAATCAAAGTAAGCTCATTGATAAAGATTCAAGTGTTGTGCATGTTTATTGGAATACAATGCAATGCTGCTGCTGGCTAAAGACTAACCCCAATACGAAATGTTTATTAAACCCCAAATTTGATATTTTCTAGAAGGACATTTTGTAATTAAGGTGGAGGGGCATTCAGTTAAGGTGTCTGCCTTAATTATGAAGCACTACAGGAAACTCTTCTTATATTTTATACCATTTTTACAATAATGAATGCAGCATATTTTCCCCATATCATGAAGGTCTGTTTCCAAGCAGGACAGATTGAGGAGAGCTGACCGTGCTATGTGAAAATAAAACAACCAGCTAGCACACCCAAAAAAAAGCAAACAAGCAAAGCCTTCATCTAACAACAGTGACTCTTTTAATCCATGCATCCAACCCCCTTCATGAACAGACATTATCTTCATATCTCACATTTTAACAAATCGAATATTCAACACTTCAGTAACACTTCATCTCATCAGTGAGGTAGTTGACAAGAAGAAGGCGTAAATGTAAACATCCCCATTGCCTTATTTCAGTTTCTGTACAATGAAGGAAATGACGCAGACTCCTCTGTGCGGACAGAGTAAAATGATGTGTTCTGACAAACAGTCCATGGAGCTGCAGCCGGACAGAATTGATAAGTTTAACATCGATACATTCCTAAATGGGTTTTCTTCTGCTGCAACAGCCGCTCCACATTCCTCCTCAGATTCAATCTTTGTCATGTTCTTGGAGAGCTCTGGGACTCACCTGTTGTTAAAGTGTAGCAGGCCGAGTAGTTTGAGCGCCCCCATCAGGCTTTGCACTGTGTTTCTGTAAACTTAAAGAGACAGTATATCTTTTAAGAGGTTCCTTTTGAGTCTTTAAGCACAAAAGGAATCTGATTTACTTTATTTTTCTACCGTTATCTGTGATATCGCAGCATGAATTATCATGTGTGGCTCAACGGACTGGCTCTCTGAGAACATAATGATGTTAGTATAACCCTTCCTGCCTTGCTTTTTGCTGCAGTGTGCCTGCCTTTTCAATTTGTGAAATTGACAAGAACGTTCTACAAAATACCATTTTATGCATACCAGTATTGCAAGTTGTTTTTATTCAAGGAAAATGTATACAGATTTAATAGTGTATTTTTATTACAGGAATATTAGCTCTTATACTTAAAGCCTACTTGATCTTGATGTGATTCTCCTACAATGTAAATTAAATGTAGCTTACAGTATTAATAATCATAGACATTTTAGGTTAACATTCCAGACTAAACATTGTTGTTCTGAGTAGTTATTTTTTATTATTATTTAGGGGATGATGAAATTTGTGCACATTAGCCTACTTTGACAAACAATCACTGTAGCAAGAGAAAAAAAGGATACTGTCTCTTTAAATCTGTTTTTGCTTCTGTGATTGGATGTAAATGAAGGTCCTGTCCGGGATGTCAGGCGCTAAGATGGCCCTCTTTGTTTTCTGTAACCCTTTGAGTGCTTGAACCAAGTTCACGTCATGTTTACGCACTAATTAAAGCAGATATTGTGACAGTATTTTGTAAATGTATAAAATTGCAGCCTCTTAAGTTGAGGTGCTGAAATCCTCACTGCCCTTGAAGTGCAGTTGGCTCACAGCCTTTCCAAACAAGCATGTTTGTGGACGCTGTACCTATTTCCCTTCCTCAGGTCCTCAAAGGGTTAATGCTTCCTGCCTTGAGCTTTTTCTTTGAATTATCCTTTAAATCTGAATTCTTTCAAAGTGTTCTGTATTCTTTTCCAAAAACACCTTGTTGCTTAAAACAAAGTTTGTCATCTCCCCAGATCTACTGATTCTAGTCTGTGAATGTGCCTTCTCATTCTGGTTTCTGCTTCTATAATATCCTCGGGTTCTCTTTGTTTTACCTTCTCGCTGTTTGTTTTCTTCCTTTTTTCTCCTGAGACTCTGCATGCCCTTGTACTCTAAATGACTGAACTCTAATTTGACAAGTGTTAGTTTGACAACCTCTTGTAATGATAGACCTCTTTCACAGTACTTTGTGACCTTTCTCTTTCTCTCTACTCATGTTGTCGTAATAAATATTACTGTTGGTATTGCTGAAATGCGTACCGTCTTATTTTCTCCTTCCTTTTTTCCTGAGAAGCTGTAAATTGATCTAATGACACAAAGCTTGCAACACTAGGTCCTTGTCAATTTCACAAATTGCTTTTTGAATCGGATGGTTCTGTCAGGCAAAATAGGAGGGGTTCAACAAGGTCAATTTGTGTGCTTTTGAGTGCGTGAGCGGGGACCCTGAATCCTCAAGTGCTGGCAAATTTGTGCAAAGAGCGCAGCTCTGTCAGCTCCTATTAGTCCTAAAGAAAACACTTTGTTGTCAACAAAACAAACGACAGAAACAGAATAAATGTAGTGAAACGAGAAATCTTCCTTTGATGTTGTTAGAGTTCAGGAGGCTTTTGGTTTGCATCAAGTTTAAAGAGATCAGTCCTAGTTACTGTCAGAGAAGCTGTTTGTTTTGAGGAAGCACAGAAAGTTTATTACAGATAAAGTAAGAGAGATGGCCTCCATCAAAACTGTAGAATTCAAGTGGCTATTGTAGCCTTAGATTTTGTCTGTCAAACATACAATTTATTTAGCCATAATGCAAATACATTGATGCAAGGCTGTTTTAACCTTCCAGAGTTGGTTGTATTGCTGTAAAAACAGCAAGAAATCAGTCTTAAATAGCGATGAAAACATGTGGATCCTGAATGTTCTCTCTAATGTCTGTATTTAGAACTTTTAAAGAGCTAAATGTAAGTAGAGGGTCAAAATACCATTCATATATTACTTCTTAACACCACTGAAAGAAAAATAGGAAAGAAAAAAACAAGAAAGCTCTGGCGTCTCTTCTCCAAAATGTGGGAGCCATTATGCTTTTTTAACTTCTAACAGTGACAGTAATGGTATCTTAATAGGATATTAAAAGTGTAATATTGTTGTCGTCTGGCCAAAATTTCCTCAAAATTGCTGCTTTTCAGGATTTGAAAACAAAGCAAACACTTTACTACATAAATGAAAAGCTATTGCACTGTTCAATTTAGTTTTTTGTACCTTAAATCTGCTTAAGAATTATAAAACCCACTCACCAATACCAGGTGACCAATAGCAATGTTTTTTTTTTTTTTTTTGTTTGTTTTTTGTTTGTTTGTTTTTAAATCAAAGTCAGTAAAATGGAGATAATGGGTTTTGGCCCAATAGTGACAGTGTGCAACTTTTTATCCAGTCAATATCACCCATCAACACCATTGTCACAGGCAAAAAGAAAACTTTCATGACCCCTAATGTTACGACTTGATGCAACAATTATATGCCTAATGTCTATTCTTATATGTAATTCAGAGTAAATATGATTCGTGATTCTCTGTAGTACTTCAGACCAGTCTTTGTCTTTATAATGTTAGGGGAAGTCTTACGATTCACCTACACTTTTACCTTTTTGAAAACAACCCACCACCACCATCCCTGAGACCACATCTCAACACCATGTGGTCAAAAAGTAGTAATGCTCAGAAATGGATAGGTCCACATGAAGATCATGCTTGAGCCTCTGAGTGAAACATAAAACTGAACGAAGCCCTGTTCTATCAGTGTGAACACAGAGCTAATAACAATAAACCAAAAGGAAGTTTAACTTCCTGGGCTGTAATGTAGGTACTTGTCATATATTACTGCAATGCTATTACTATTTTACGTAACTTGTAAAGTAAGAAATCAAAATACCTTAACAGTAATGTTACAGTTGCTAATCATAGTACATTTAGTCCTGGAAGGGCTGCCGTAATGATAACATGCAAACAGCTAAAAAGTTCAACACTGCAGGATAAAGGAAATACTGAGATGTACTTTCAACAGTTCAAGTTCAACATTATTTGGAGCTCATGTCTGTGAATGTGAAGATCCTTCTTATCACTTTGTTTCTGCAGATAGTCTTTTTTTCAGCTTTAAATAAAGTAATTAGTTACTTTCTGTTCAAATTAAAGAGTTAAGTGTACATTGAATTTTGTAATGAGTACTGACTAAACACAAGTAGTAATGAGTTAAATGGAGTTTATTTATTTGTTTATCATCTTTTGTATATGAAATGACACTTTTAGAGCAGCATGTCATTCTGGATCGTCCAAATGGCTCTGTTGTCATGTAGTAACCACTACTTCAGGTTAAAAGTTTGATTCATGTTGAGAATAAACCCAGGCTTCTTTTGACTGAAGTAAATATTTCTTTGATCTGAGGCCAGTTCTATAGTTTTTTTTATTTTATGAACCAGACAAGAAATAGTACTCATCACCTTTGTGCCGCTGTGGAGGCTGAACCTAAAACACTATAAAACTCTCAGCCCAGCAAGCAAAACTAAACGTTAATCAGAAAATATTTTGAATCGTTTTGATAAACTGACTCTTAAAGTGTATCCATAGTTGTGAATCAGAGATTTGTTCTGTCAGAGGAAAAGTGTTATCTCCTGAATTGTACGTTAGTGACGAAGTGTAAACGCATCAGCTCAACATTTAGTCTCCTTCTTTATTGCTTATCATGAGGGCATCTTGAGCTTTTCCTAGGAACCACTGGTATTTCTGTGTTGTCATTACAGAGGGAGACGACTTGAAATTTGACCCGTTTGGGACGTCGGCCCTCAGCACCCTGTCCAGCTATGACTGGTCAGACCGGGAGGAATGTCTACCCGGGGAGGCCAGAAAGTTACAAGGTTTGGAAGGAGCTTCTTTTTCATCTTCAGCTCCGGCTCAGAGGACAGAGCTGACCTTTTTCGGCTCTGAAAACATCACAGGCAGCTCTGTAGCAAAGGTCACCACCTCCCTCCCCACCGACGACAGCTCCTCCACAGACGACAAGTTCGAACCCTTTGCTGACTTCGGCTCTGGTGAACACGGAGGTGTGGATGATGGAGACGACTTCGGGGACTTTGCAAGTACAGTTTCTGAAAAGTCAGACTCCCCACCAGCCAGCACCGAAGCAGGCTCTGAGGCAAATGTGGATGAGGCTTCTGATGAGTTTGGAGCCTTTCAAGGGGACAAACCAAAGTTTGGAAAGTCCGACTTCCTGAAAGCGAGCGCCCAGCCCAAAGTCAAGTCCAGTGAGGAGATGATCAAGAATGAACTGGCTACATTTGACCTGTCAGTCCAAGGTGAGTCAAAATCATACTGTACTTTTTTATTTATTTCTTTAAAGTCACATTTGGAAATCGAAAACCAGTTCTAGTTAAAAATCTGTTGCAACTCCCTAAAGGAGTCAATATCATTAATCTTTGTCATGATCAGTTCCCTTAACAATTCCTTACACTTTGTTCTGCATGCCTTTCCAATCATGAACGTAACACACTCATCAGAGGCAGTCAGCAGAAATGTTAACAAAGAAGTCAAAATCACATCAGATGGGGCAGAAGTGGTCAGAATGTTTCAATTTTTGACAAAAAGATGCGTAACGCATGACTTTCACAGAGTGTAAACACCAGCAACTTGCAGATTTATTTATGCAGCACAACAATGAAAACAGATGATAATGTGAAGAGATCTGACATTGTTGCCACTGAAAACCAAAGTTAGCCAATTTGTTCTCACACAGAAAATAAGCAGGGATGTATAAAGGAATTGTTAAAGAATTGGATCAATAAGCAGAGTCATTAATGGCATTGTTAACAATGACATCTTATCAATTCCCATCTCTAGGCAACACAGAAAATAGCTGTGATGAGTGTAATCCTTTAGTTTTACACATTAGTCAAGTAATAACTTTGTGTTATAATGAAGGCCACATTTAGTTGTGCTATTTGGAGTTTGCTATAAGCCAAATTAAAATAGACCACAAGTTGGTTTTGGCCATATTTAGGACACCTGACAAAATAAAAAAATACACATAAAATCAGAACAAATGGTGTCTTTCCACTTATCAACAAAAGGTGGACTTTAAGGGGAGAAAGAAGAGTTCCATTTTTCCCATAGTCACTTAAATTTGTTCCTCTGAAGCGTCAATTAATAAGCAATTTTATTCTATTTAGTGAATTTTATTAATGACACTGCGCCGTTCTTCTATGGAGTCACTGGGCTTAAGGCATTTTTGTTGCCTTCCTAGCAGCAATGCTCAATATTCAAATAACCACATATGGGGTATTTCCAGTATGTGATGTCAGCTCAACACTCCTCCATGGTGCTTGTTTTTGGTTTTCCATTAGAAACTTTGTATCTTCCTTTTACACACTGTCATGTCCCCTCTGGTGAGGTTCAAAGTGAGCTGAGCCAATCCTAAAACGGTGCCTAGAGACACTGTAGAGATTCATCACAACTTGATGGGATAATAAAGATATCCTGTCGTTAGCTCTGTAATACTGTATGACCTCCCTCTGTTGTGCTTTTAACAGAGCATTGTTTTGCTGCTTGTAACCATCCTGAACCAAACTCATGTACTTACTGTAACAGATACCCACAAACTGAAAAATATTTACAGTAATTAGGATTCACCATCACCCCTTAATGACAAGCTGCGTCCCAAATTGAGGAAAATGTTCAACTTCTCAAATTTATTTAATAAAACGATGCTGCACTTTGAACCTGAGATAGTACAGGATATTTTATTATGCCAACACACACAAAAAATAAGTTTAATGAGAAACCAAAATGACCTTCATGTGGCGATGTTAGAAAGGGAAATATGTCCTCTAACATTCAGTCAGGTGCATTTTAATTGAAACCAATAAGTGCATGTCAGGGACACAAGGTTTAAAGACAAAATCCAACTGTAGCTGTGATAATCCAGCATCAGTGGATACATACTGAACAGCCCTGTATCAATAATATTCAATCAGTAGCACTACATAAGCCACTGATCATGAGGCAGTAACAACACACAAAACACTTAAGTTACTTCAGCCCTTTTAACAGACTCAACAGAGTTTTCGTGCACAAACATGAAATAAAAAAGTCCATCTACTGAGAAGTTGTTTCAGAAAATCTTAAAAAATGCAGCTTATGTGTACCAACTTATAAAATACATAACCAACACCTCTCTATTAAAATATGTTTCAATTAGCCTTACAGGGTATTATTACCTCTGGAAATTCGTCCACGACCCACCAATTGAGAATCACTGTCTAAGGCAATTATCTGCTAGAACCATTATTGTGCTGATATTGTTTTTCTCCCTTATTTCAAATGGTTTGGAGTGACACAATAAAGTGGAACAAAATAGTACAGGTTTCTTAGTAAAGACTACCACTCTACTGGACAACTATAAGCCATTTGCCCTGAAAAAGGCACATCTGCCCTAAAGCATCCCCTCTGATCTGCATCAGCCCTGTAATAAAGCTGTCAGACATTAGATGGCAGTGTTGAGATGACAGCCCCGCTCTCATGGCAGAGGCTGCTGAGATGGATTAGCACGGGCCCACAAATCCATGAGCAGAAATTATGCGTATCCACTGAAAGGCAGTTGGTTTTAAATCGCTGTTTGCTGTTGTCGTGTTCCACATATCACTGACGATTGTTTCACTGCGCTGTGATAAAAACCCATTTGCCTCTTCTAGTTATCTCCTTATGCTGGATTTAATTTGTGTGTAGAAGAGGAGGGCTAACTTGGCTCGTCTTCACTCAGTGGAACAGTAATTTGATAGTAGTGGGGCAGAGAATGACGCACATCTCAGTGGGGGTGAAGGAGTCGGGGGGTAGATTACCTGTGTCTGGACAACCATCACGCACACACACACACACTAACACGAACACACACGTGCACTGACTGGCAGCCCCACTGGAATAGTCTGGGGCTTAGCATGTGTTTGTTGTGGTTCCCTGCCAGGATCTGTCCGTCTGAAAGTCTCCATGAATAATTCATACCTGCATATTTGTGCCTCTGTTTTTAACACAATCACTGTTTGTCACAAATTAAGTATTTACTCATGCTGTCCTTGTCCAGGAGCAAAAGAATGGAAGTGTAATGATTGCAGACAAACAGATGCACATCTTAGAATGAATCTGTTCAGTGGGTTGTTAAACTGATCTAGTCATTTTCTTGTCTGTTTGATTTGTTTTTGCTCCTTACTTAACATTTTTCTCTTTTTTTATTCACCTAAGGCTCACACAAACGCAGTCACAGTTTAGGAGACAAAGAGATTGGACGTTCGCCCCCCTCTCCAGCTCCAGAACAGCCCTTCAGAGACCGGTCCAACACCCTAAGTGAGAAGCCTGTACTGCCTGTCATCAGGGACAAGTATAAGGATTTGACAGGGGAAGTTGAGGTGAGCAGGACTCTGCTCTATCTGCACCACATGCTAACTGTTATCCTCCATATCAATAGTGTCCAAACTGTAGCTCAGGGGCAAACTGTGGCCTGCTGTCCACTTTTAGTAGGCCCGCTGCAGGTTCCAAAAAATTAATGTAAAATTGGCTCTGACTAAAACTTGAAGCATGTGCTGGACTGATGAATAAAGAAAGTTGATTACAGCTTCTATAAGCAGCATAAATTCCCCTCATTTACTTTGCTGTCTTTTCTGTCTCAAGGCCTGATTTACAAAGATAATTGTGCTGATTAACTTTAACCCTTTGACTTCCAAACTAAGAAATACATTTGCAACACATTTTTTGTTGGTAAAACTGTGTTCCTTTCTCTTCATTTAGCAACATTTCAGGTTTTAATTTCAAATTACCCAATCGGGAAGCAGATATGTTGGTCAACCTGCTGGTAGGCTTGTCTGTTAAGGGTAATCCTGTGCATGAATGGATTTCTTTCATTTCTGCACCAAATTTTTTTTTTCAGTATGAAAACATCACAGAGAGCAAAATTCAGATATTTAGCAGTTGACACAGTTTTCTGAGGAATCAGATACATATTTTTCCATCAAATTTATTTCCTTCAACTGAATTATGATTGTTAGAGGATCTGGAAATATGTGAATATATTTTTTCTTACTCCGATGTATGCTCTTGCTGTTAGATTTCTCAGAAGCTATGCAGCAACGATTCACTTTTGACTTTTTCTAGTTTTTGAACAATTATATTCATATACAGCAGCACCAGCCAGTGGATACATATTGGTGTTACAAACACTATACAGAGAGATGATTAAGAAAAACAGACAAAGATGGGCTTTCAATTTTTTCAATTTTTTCAATTTTAAATACAGTGGTAAGGCAACAAAAAGTCAACTGCATGGTTATAATGCCAGTGAAAGGGTTAAGCACCAGTGCTGCTATAAAATTTGGCAGTTTTGCTCTTGTTTAGCGTCTGGAAGCGGTGGGTGCATCCATTCTGGGTGCAAATCCACTGGCAGCCAGAGCTGGCTAGGGCTTCCTGAAAGTCAGATAGGTCACCCACACATCTTTTACATTGATTGACTGTTGGCCTCGTCTAACAGATAATGGGGAGCTGTGATGCAGGTGTACAACAGTGGCCTGGTTGTCCTTAGATTTTTGTGTATGCGGCCCTGAATAGAATAAGTTTGGACACCCTTGCTCTGTGTGATTAACAGTAATGTGGGCTGCATGTTGCCACTGCCCGGAGAAACGCACCTCCTCTGCTCTGTCACTGAAGCAACTGTGAATTATGTTGTGCTGATTTTTTTTGTTTTGTTTTTTTTGCAGGAGAGCGAGCGCTACGCATACGAGTGGCAAAGGTGCCTGGAAAGTGCTCTGGAGGTTTGTATTTGTTTTTGTCTGGTGCTCGACTTTGTCCCATGTTGGCAGTTTATTGTTACAGTGGCTATACAAATGGAGGAACTTAATTGGGCTCACTGAGGGGTCCTGCGTTTCTGTTGTTGAAGGAAACTGTTTTCTTTGTTGCGTGTTTAGGGACAGTTTTGTTTACCCCTTCAAGCACAGCCTCAGGATTTAAATTAAACACATCATTTTAGGTCTCAGCAAACAAATAAAAAGTCTGCACAACAGAATAAGCGGGAGATGAATTAGAGATCAACAGTTTTTTAATAACAATTTGAAACTTCTTCAGAATATCTTAAATCACTGGATGATATATTGAACCACAGTATTTTGGTTTATTTGACCATAAAGAAGAAAAAAATCAAGCAGTTAAACAAAAGTAAGACATTGTAGGGAGTTTTCTCCAGTATGTTGCTTTGTATCATTTGCATTATTAATAGTTGTGATGAAAATACTTGTTGACTGTTGTATTATAGTGATTACCAAACCAAAGTAGGGTGCATGGCATGACTCCAGCTTCTGTCCTCCCACATTTAGGTCATCACCAAAGCTAACAACATCCTGAACAGCATCAGCAGCTCCTCCGTCTGCACCGAGGTCATCCAGTCTGCTCAGGGCATGGAGTACCTGCTGGGTGAGGGATCACAAACACACTCATGCACACTTACACACCACACTATAAACTAGCCCGGCTGCTGGAGAACCCTGTGTGTGGCCTTACACCCTCTGAAGGACAGACGGGATAAGATTAGAACGTTCTCTGGTGTGTGATGGCTTATCTTTTCCTGCTCCGTTATTTTGTTCTACTTTTAATGAGCTGAGTGGAAAATGGGACACATAAGGGGCTTAGACGTTGTGTCTCTTGAGAGTAAAACAGAAAGAGATGACAAAACATGTTTTTGTGACTGTCCTGTGTGTGTGTTTTTCCATCTTTCAGGTGTGGTGGAGGTGTATCGTGTCACCAGGCGTATTGAGCTGGGCATAAAGGCAACAGCAGTGTGCTCTGAGAAGCTCCAACAGCTGCTGAAGGACATCAGCCGCGTGTGGAACAACCTCATGGGCTTCATGTCGCTCGCCAAGCTCGCTGTAAGTCTGGTTTCAAAAGGACCTGACTAAGTGCAAAGTAGATATATAGTGAAACAAAAAGGGAGTAACATCCTGGTACTGGAAAAAAGATATCTGACTATTATAAAGACCCTCTGGAAGTTTTCTAACTATTCTTTTAAGTAATAACTTACATCACGTTAGGTTAGCTCTCTTTCACTATAAGCTCAATTAATGTCTGTATTGTATCAATTTGGCAACTTGTTCCTTTTCACTGTTGATTCCCTTCCTGAGGATCACTCATTTTTTTCTAATGTTCAGTAACAGGGTTCCCACACATCCTGGAAAACCTTGAAAACCTGGAAAATGATTGACCAATTTTCCAGTCATGGAAAACATATGGAAAATGAGGAAAAAAGTAAAATGTCCTAGAAAAGTTTGAATTGTCCTGGAAAGTTATTTATCTTCCTTCTACCTTGTTAGTGACCAAAAATCAAACATAGGAAATGAAGTAAAAATGTAGATAAAATAATGCAAGTTAAGGAATAAAATATAAAAACTCAAAACAATGGTGAGAAAAAGAAATAATAAAAATGGCAAAATAAAATAAAAGGGCTACCTAAACAGTAAATCAACAAACTCTATTTATAAAAAAGAAGAGTAAATAAAGATAAAGAATAATAAACCTTTAATTTATAATAGTGAGACACTACATAAAAGCCAGACTAAAAAGAAAGCTGGTAAACAATGTTCATGCCCGAAAGTTAGAAATAAATAAATCTTAAGTTTAATATGATATGGTGGAGCTAGCTGGAGATATTGATCATCAGCCTTTAATCTTGTTTTTTAGAAAGCCAGATTAACCTGAGAATTGCCCACATCAATATTGTAACAGGGGAAAACGTCCTGGAAAAGTCCTGGAAAATGATTTCTCAAAAAGAGTGGGAAGCCCGAATAAACTGTTCCATGCCTTCTAGTTTTCAAAATGATGAGGGGACTTCAGCCTATACAGATTTGTCTGGGAAAGAAAATCTTAAGTTTACGGTTTACTGCTGCCTTGGTTTCATCTTTGTATAAAGAAATTTTGCTATTTTAGTTATAGGAAAGAAATACTGTCAAGAAAAGAGCACTATGACTCAATGGCATATCGAAATGTTAGTTAATCCAGGATTGTTGGTCCATTAGGTTAAAATCAATAATTGATTGATTGGTAGCTGGAGCCTCTGTGCTATGCTGTGTGTTCATGTCAACAGGGATGATGTGTATAGATTTATTTACCCAGCTGCCTGCTGGTATCTCTGAAGTAGAAACAGAGAGGAGGAAGGACCTTGTCTTCAGGAATATTGTGTTCTGCTCTGTGAATGCTAAAAAAATCACACCGTGTTGTTCCAAATAGAGAAGGGAAATAGACGTGGTTGCTTTTGTGAAAAAAAAGAGAGCCGTGCCATTACTGCTTGTTTTTTTCCACATAGTAAAAGTCAAGTAGTGCATTTATTCAAAGTTGATGATGCTTGAGGTGTTTACTATAAGCAGACATGTTTTTATTATAAGAGAAGAAATGCTACATTTTCCCTGCAGCAAGAAGTTAAATGAGTTTGTGTGTGTGTGTGTCTTTGTGTGTCTGTATGTGTAGCCTGATGAAAGCTCCCTGGATTTCTCCTCCTGTATTCTGAGACACGGCATCAAGAACGCAAAGGAATTGGCTTGTGGGGTGTGTCTGCTCAACGTCGACGCTCGCAGCAAGGTTGCACAAACACACATGCACGCACACAATTTGCCTGTGGATGTGTTTTTACAAATGTTGTTGTGTTCATCCACAGCAGATAACAACTGTCATTTCTGTGACTTTGAAACGTTTTGCAGAACAAAGAAGGAAGCACTATTGGACGTCTGTTTAAACGAGTATGAGACAGTCTACTGTCGCCCAAATCTCATTCCACTCTGTCCCACTGGGGGGCTTTGGGGGGGTCTCTCCTTCCTTTCAGACTAGCTCAGCAGGCGGCCAAAGTGACAGCTCTCCAGTGCTCCTCTCACTCTGAGCAGACAAAAACTTGATAGAAACCATCAAGCAAAATCGCTCTCTAAACTTCATTAGATGGAAGTTTCAGTTGACTGTTCACTACGCCCCACACTTAAGCTACAGCCTGACAAGCTTTTATTCTTCATTTAGAGTTCTCTTTAGTATTAAAAAGAAATGGTTACTCAGATACCCACTTTTGAGGACTACTTAATACAGATTATCAGTGCTTTAAAAAAATATCATACTGTATTCCACTGCCCACAGGGGCTGCCAAAGCCACACTTTTTATTTTATTAAGATCCACATGGTAAACATAAGTTTGGGGTGAAGTCTTAGTTTGCAGCCCTGATATTAACCATTCACCAGAACTAAACCACTTTCTGGTCTGAAATACATTTTTAAATTGTTTAAAGATAACTAATTTTTGTGAAAATGCAGTATTGTACAACCAATTTATTTATATTCTTACATTTCCTACAGTTCTCTGTTTCGTTTCTGTCCACTGCTGTGATCAGAATGGTGCAGTTTGTTTAATCAAACCCTTTTTTATCCTACCCCAAAAACAGAAGATTTTATCCAAATAAATACCAGTATCAGATTAACTGATGTTATCGGCTTGCATTATCTTTTTTTTTCTTTGAAAGATTCAAATTTTAGGTTTTTTTAAGTATTAAATCCGATATTTTCATCATTTAGATTTCCCTGAACAAACTTTTTTGTTTTGTTTTGTTTTGTTTTGTTTTTGTGGGGTTTTTTTCGAGAAAAACCATCATTATGATCTTTACAGTTCAAAGGAAATCACCGGGATTAAAATGCTTTACGCTCAGTATTTTATTGGCCAATATCATGAATGCTGTTTTTTCTAAACTCATTTTTGTCAATGCTGTTATGGATACTGATATTAACACAAGTTGTTTTAATTACTATTGTTTAGAACTCAGAGTCCCCCCATACTAAAGTTGATCTGTTCCTGCTTTTGTGACAGTCTATTTTCTAAAAACATATATATGTAGTAAGAAATACCTTTGATTCCACAATAAATTATGGTAAAGAAACAGACAAGTTCTTTGTGACACAGGAACCTAATATGCTTTTATTTTTCTTCATCACAGGAAACACTTTAACAAGTGTTTCGTCTCATTTGCTTCTTTAGAGCGCTTGTTGCACAAATTAAAACTGTGCCCCTTATTGTGTCCCTTATGCTTTCAGAATTAAATAAATGGTCATAAACATCAGGTTTTGAGAGATATTCCTTTGGACAAACCTGACAAATTGCAAGAACTAACTCACAAAAGACATTCTCCTATAAAAAAAAAAACAGTATGTGTTATGGTTTTACTTAAACGTGGTACATTCCTTCAGATCTGCAGATATCACAGGCTGAAATAAATGCAGTAGACATCATCAGAAATGTCCATATCTGCTAACACAGACGCTGATGTGTGCTGAGCATATTGTGCATTCCTGCTAGAAAGTAAACAGCAGGTTTATAAATGACCCCAGGGCTGCATGGCTTTCAAATCAATACCACTTTTCCAGGATTTTGGTTTCATGTTTTAGATTTTACTCCAAATTACCTATGTATTTTTCATCTACAAACACCTAAACAAACACACCATTTTAAAAGTAGCACCATATTGTTATCTGTGCACATTTGTACATACACCAACAGAATTAATACAGCATCCATCATTAAACTGAATAAATAAATGTTAGTGGAGATTTTAATGGGGCCTCAGTGTTCTCCATTACAATGAGATACATTTGGTGGAAATGGTCTACTGAACAGTCAGAGTTCAGTCTCCCCATTTAACGTAGACCATCTCAGAAAACGGTAATGATGTGAAGTTTTGAAATGAGTGTGAGAGGAGAGGTGTCACTTTGGCCCCTCCGGAGGGGCTTTGCACTCTGTGATTGGTTCTTCAAGTCACAAAGGATGTTACTTTTTCTTAGAAGGGTTTCATTTTCTGTTCTATCACCTCTATGTGAAGGTAACTGCTCACCTCACCATTTTCCGCTAACAACCAATGGTGTCTCTAATAACAGTCCAGTTATTAACTCTGACTGGGCCCTATAAGCAGAATGCTGTATGTCCAGCTCCTCGCCCGTGGTGGCTGTGATTGTCATCAGCTTGGGTTATTAATGGTATCCTCGGACCCCAGGGTTTGGAGGGCAGGATGGTTACTCTGATTGTTCCTTACGGTCGCTCTGCTGCTCCGCCGTAGCCAGATGGATGGAGCAGGCAAGATACGGCTGACTGAGAGGCATCCAGGACGCGAGCAGATGTGGCTTCTATATTAGTCATAAACAGGGAGAGCAGCTGATAATAGACCTGCAGTCTCCCTGCCTCACCTTTCACTCCTGTGTTTGCAGAGACAAGCCAAAAATTAAAACAGTTTTATTTTGTCTCCATGCCACAAGCACGAGATTAATAACCCATCTTTTAATTACGTTTTTGGCAGAGCCACTCTGTTAAGAATGCACAAAAGCCGAGGGAGAATAGCATCCTCTCTGAGCATAATGAAGAGAAAGATCAGCTTTGGTGACCACTGAAGGCACTGATTGTTGTATTGTCCTTTAGTGAAGAGGCACTGATTTGTTTTCGAGCAAAGGTGCGGAAGGGTGGAGGTGTTGTTGTGGCATCAAAGAAATGTGAGAAAGCAGATGAGCTAAACAGCTTCTGCTTAATTCATGCTGTGAATTCAAATTCAACAGAATTTTTTTCTTCAATTTGTCAACACATCAAGGAGCACTTTGAATTCATTCAGAGGGATGTTCTCAGACAGTTTTGATATCTGACTAAAGGCAAATTAAACTCAAGAAAACAGTCAACTAAGCACATAAGATCTCTGCATCAGCAGGTAAATGATTTGGAGTTGCTCTGCAGAGTGGAAAATGGCTAATTTTAGCGGTGCTCATTGTCCTTTCAGTTTAATATTAATATTTTTCTGCTGAATGTGGTCACTTGGCTTCTTTGGTTGAGTAGTTATATGACAGTATAACCTGTAACAGCCCGTGTACCACCAAGTTTCCATTTTTTAGATCAAATTAGTGACACTCCTACAAGACACTAAAGGTACCAACAGTTTTTTATGTAGATGTGATTCAATGTCCTTTTTTTACAAACCCAGTTTGAAAACATTTTAACAGCAAAGCAGCAGTGATGATACAGAGCGTCACTGGCTGTTAGAGGTCAGCAGCTGTGTTACAATGCAGAAAGAGCATTGGACTTAGATTTTGGGCCTGTAATTGAATGAATTAGTTTTACTGGCCTGTAAATCTGGGGCATGCAGTTTAGTAGTCTGACTTAGACAGTTTAGCTGACTAACTGCATGCATCCCTGATTCAGAGTTGGACTGGGTGTTGCAGACAAAAAATCATTTCAATGTGTTGCACCTGAATGGCTATAAATAGCTTTATAACCAGCACAATTCTGCAAAAACGAACACAAACTCCTACACTTTGACTAAATTTTAGAAAGAAATTGTAACATTTCTCTGTAAAGAAGATATCAAAATGTTCTGTGCCTGCAAAAACCACCTTTCAGAATTGATAAAATCACCATTATTTGAATGACTGGTGTTCTCAAAGTGGTGTCACCAAAAATGAAAAGAAACTCAGTGATCTTCAGCCACATTTTTACCCAAAGAAAAGGAGCAGTTACCATGTATTTTTACCACTTGATTATTGATTATAAGTAAAAGGCTCCTTAAATAGAATAAAGTGAATAGATATTAGGTCCTAGTATAGACCAAACTGTTCAAACACATTACTGTTTGGCCAATAAGCCCATAACTGTGAGGGGTTCTTACAGTGAAAAGTCATTTTCCTGTCATCTCCACATATTTCCTCCAACTAATATGACCTTAATCACTCTAAACAATATCTTCAAATGCTTGTTTGAAAATATGTTCATATATGTTGAAAAGTCAATGTATTACCCAGCCATAGTCACAGTCCTATACTTCCTCTTTTTGTGGCTGTTTGATGTATAATTTTGGGATACCACACTGACGTCATGCCTGTTTCTTCAGATCCAGAGGTAGAGATCAACAACCAGCAGCAAATAGTTTTTACCTCAGTTTGTCAGTGAAAGCCTGCAGCAGTTTTACCAGAAGTGCTACTTCACAGCTAATGATTCTCCAGCACTTTCTCTCGATGATGATTTGAGCAATCAGAGAGAAGTACTGGAAGGGTTTTAAGTAGGATAATTTGCCATTTATGACTATTTATATAAATGCTGGTCTCTGAAGTGCTGAAGGATTTAGATTGATTATAGTGTGCAGCCCCTACTAAAGAGAGCATTGCTGGAGTTTGGAAGAAGTTTGGATCCAAACTTTTCCCAGTATTTCTCATCTCAAGTGTTTCCTCTTGAATATGTTTGCCTGTAAAACTCATGTGTCACAGAGTATTACAGTTTGATGAAGTAACGTCAGTGGTTAGCAATAAACCAAAATCAGACTGAACTGGACATAAGTCCCTAGGCAGTGAAAGCAGAGATGCTTGGGCTTAGCACAGCCCCTTCTTCCAGCAGATGATGTTTTTCTGTGTAGATGTTAAAGTTATTCAGCGTCAAGGCTCACAGCTGAAATCAGTCATGCCACAGTCTTAATGCGACAATGCTTTGTTTAATCATATCAGCTAATTACACCCAGCAGGATCGTTTGCTAGATTATGATTTAAATCAGCAAACACAACTAAAATCAGAAGACAGGCACAGTTTAAGAGAAAAATGGAAAGACTTTGTGCTACAAAGATGCAAATTTCTGCAAGTTCAAGTTGAACCTTTATTGTCAAGTTGTTGAGAGTGCAGCCCGCAAAAACACAAGAACTCAACAGATCTACAGTTCAGGCTTTGGGATGTGGCTGTTATATGGCAGTTTGATTATTGTAAAGTTGTAATTATTATTAAGTTTGATGGATTCTGAGGTCATTGTTGATATGAGTGCTTTAATGTGCTTCAATTTCAAATGGTTTTATTGGATTGTGTTGTGTAACCACAACTGTGCAACAAACTCTGCATGTTGAGCCCCTCATCACTGGAGTGAGTTTTTTTTTCTACATGACTGAGGTCATTTTACCTTTTTTGTAACTCAGTGGTAGTGTTCCTTTTAATCTAAATTGATAACTATGCCTTAACAGATATCTCGTATGTGACTTGCTGGACAGTTTTACACAAAAGGAAAATTGATTTAAACTGAAAGATTGACGCCCTTATTCACAGCTCTGAATTATTGAACGTAAAGTCTCTTGAATAGTATGAAAGAACACATTTAGGAGCCCTGAGAGTAATAACTTGACTTCTTTCATATTTTCACCCACGAACACACTGGGACTATGGAGCTCTGTGCTGGTGAAACAGCTGGTCTGAGTGTTGGCTTTCTGCTCCTTCTGTGCTCTTTTTCTCTTTATTCTGGGCATTACATAAACATGCTTACTCTTTGCTTACAGGCTCGGACCAAAGACGTTAACAAGATGGTAAGGGTTGATACATGTCATTTATTTTTAAGTCTTTTACATTTCAGAGGGTGTATGAAGCAAGTCACTGATTTAGTGTGAGGGGTTAATGGAGTGGTGCAGGGATGACGTATTTTTGTTGGACAACATGGACGTTAGCATTGTGCTGCCCTCCACCGACTAAGACCTAATGAGATTGTTCACTGTGTTTTGTTTCATTGCTGATAAGGTCTGTGGTGAACAAACGAACAACTAACTTACAGGTTCTGTTCTTTGTGATGATTTTAACTAACAAACGTACCTTTTGTGTTTTTAAGCTTAAATTTAAACTTTTTGTAAGAGTAAGAAGCTATTATTGAGCTACTATGGAGCGACAACATGACGTTTCGACCTAAAAGTAACAACAATATTCCAGTGTATAACATCTTGTGTGACCTCTTGTTTGAGAATTTCTTCTTGACTGAATGGCTTGATCAGGTTGGCAATTGTGTATGAATAATTTTTTATTAGATAATGATTGGAAAAGCCTGCAGTAGGGGCCCTCTGCCATTTTTGTCGTCCTTTTCAGCAGCTAATTAGCAATCATCCTTTTAAAGACACAACATTACCTTAAAATTAAAAAGCAGGAAATATCAGATGTATTTTATTATTTCAGATTAGGCATTACATTCTGTGTTTGTGTGTTCATCACAAACCTTATTTCAGGCATTTATCAGAAACTGGTATTCTTAATCCCATAAACATCTGGGATCAGGAAGTGCTAAAATTCTGACTCACTCCCCTGTTTTTGGACTCATTCCTGCACCGCTCTGTGGGCCTTATTCACAGATATCTTCACAGGATTCTTTTCTTTATATTTAAAAGTTTCCTTAAAAAAACTGCACGAGAGTGAGTCTTACTTGGATTAATATCAAGTCTAAGTAAGTTTGAAGCTTGTGTATGTTTTCCTAATTATATCCACATAAGGGCATGAGACTGCAGGACCCTGTGCACAAGTTAGAAATACTGAAGGAGTTCAAAAGAGGATGACGTACTGCCTGAAAATGTAATCCAAACCTGCTAATTTGATGATATATTTAGAAGTGTCAATGGATCATCGTAAATAAGCACACAGAGATACATCTGATATTTGTGATTTAGACAGGACTGTCATCAGAGACTGTTTTGATTAGTGTTAGTAGGAAAGAAGCAGATGAAGTCAAAAGTACTTAAATATGGAGGGGGGGGTCTCTTAATGTAAAAAAAAAAAAAAAAGACAGACACTATCCATGACCATCCATCCATCCATTTTCTTCTGCTTACCTGGAGCTGCCTCAGTGGCTGCAGGCCAAAGAGGATGACTCAGACCTTTCCCTCCCCAGTGATGTTTCTAGCTGCTCCTGGAGGATTCTGAGGCATTCCCAGACCATACAGGATACACAATCCTCCAGAGAGCTCCGACTGTGCTCCATGGTCTCCCTTCTGTCAGGCATGCCCTGAAGACCTCTCAGAAGCTGGTTATATTTGCAGTCTAACTCTTTTTGTCTCAACTAAGAGTTTATGACCACAGGTGAGGACTGTAGCAGAAGCAGACTGACTGGTAAACTTTAAGCTTTGCGTTCAGGCTTTGCTCCTTTGACCAGTTCAGCGCCTGCAGTACTGTGGATGCTGCATCGCTTCAGCTGCCAGTCTTGTCATCCGTATCATATGGACATATACTTTTGAAAATCAGAGCCTAAGTCATGGTGGTATGCCAGCTCACACTGTGCAACTGAATCATTTATGACACACGTCTATTGTGCACAACTTCAGTGCTCACACTGTAAAAGTGTAATCATGACAGACTGTTGAGGAATGTCAACAAAGTTTAAAGTCATATCCACAGTTTTTTTCACACTGCTCAAACACAGAAAAAACTGCTGTGGTTACAGAGCACACACAAATGGCATCAAGAGCAAACATCATTAGCAGCTAAATAATAGAAAAAAAAAACCTAAAGCTGAAGCTCAGCACATATTTTTCTCTATATCACGTATCTCTATCTTTCCTCATACAGAGGGAGGACACACAAGCATGCTTACTGTTACCATGGTGATTTTAGACTCTGCCTGACAGAGCAAAAGGAAAAACGCTGAGCACTAACGCTAAGCTCATAGTTGCGCGCACCAGGGGAATGAATGCAGTCGTAAGGCCAAGAAATCAGAAATATCGTAAATCTAATAAGTTGGTTGAGGCCGATGATTGGGCTGTGATCTGCTGTCATGCCTCTATGTACCCTGAACGACAAACACAGGTGGTCCAGCTGAAATTGGTCCCAGCTTCAGAGTCAGCTGTTTGGCCCAAATTTGCTTCAAATTCATGTAAAAATTGCACAGTGTGTACCAGGCTTTACTCTCACTCGTGAACAGGGTACTTGAACACCTTCGCTTGTGGCACAGACTCATT